>JAVRXN010000009.1:17632263-17962263 GCA_033556935.1 Timema podura
TTATGTATATATATATATATTAAAACTCCTAAATTTAATCCTGTTCAGAGATTGTTCATTTAATTGTTTAACTTTGTTTAAGAATTTATGTAATACCATATATTTTATTTTGTCATATTAGCATTATATTTATTCGGATATCCTTAGGTAGGTTTGGGATGTAGTAAAAGGGAAACAATAATGATAATAATAATAACCCACAAAAGTTTCAACAAATGTTTTTTTTATTGTAATCTCAATTAGTACATTTTGTTTTAATGATCCATTGTATTTAAATTGCCAATTTTTATTTTTTTATTTTAAGTACTCTCAACTCTTGTGGAAACTTACAGCACACCATTGTAACATTGACATTGTAATATGTAGGTAAACGTTCTCCAACCACACCCAGTGGTCTCGAGTTTTTTTTAGAGTCATCGTGCATTTGTTCAAATTAGTTGAGCTAAAGTTTATTTGTATTTATTTTTTTTATATATTTTTTATTATTCTTTCTCCTAGTTTCCAGGAGTGGCGCCCAACACATACATTTTTATTAATCTCGACGTTACCTTTTTGTTGATAAGACAAAATAGTACACTTTTTTTTCACAATATATTATACATATATATTTTATATATATATATATATATTATATATATATACAATATATTATACATATATATTTTATATATATATATTATACATATATATTATATATATACAATATATTATACATATATATTATATATATATATAACAGTTTTACCAAGGCCGTAGTCAAGGGGGGTTTTGGGGTTCAAACCCCCCCTCGAAATTTTATGAACAAAAAATATATATGGCTTTATTTGTGGTTCAAACAATATTAAAATTAAGGTACAAGTACAAATTAGGGGGCTGTGTTACCATAAAAAGCACTTCAGATAGCTTCTAGAACTGTTTATGATTTAGAATTTTTTTTCTAGTCTTCGTAAATTGGGGGATGTGACCACCAAACCCCCCCTGAAATTATTGGCTGGCTACGCCCTTGAGTTTTACATAGGTATGCATACACAGACAGTGAAGCTTGTGTGGCATTATTTCCTTCTACATCTGTTTTGTGAAGTATTTTATTGTCTGTTTTAACGTATTGTTGACGTTTTTTCTTGAATAACTTGGCACGGATAATCCGCAATCCTAACGGACAGTCTGGAATGTACTGTAGGTGATTTCCACGCTTATCCATGGATAATTTGTATTGTTTTAAAGATAATCCCAACTAGTCGACTTTAATTTCTTGCAAGAAAATGAAGAGAACTCTAATCTCCGTGATCGTGTTGAACTTAACTGGGATCCTCGTGATGAGGGTTGCAGAAGTGTCAGCCCAGCTGGAGGGACGTCCTATTGTAATCTCCAACACCAGCTTCCCCCAAATGTTACCTCCGCGACAGTACGCTGACGTCATAGCCGCTGTCCGCGACCATTACCACATGAGGTGTGTCCACCTGGTGTACAAAACCAATTGGTTCTGGGAGCCCACGAGGGACATAGGTAAGTTGATATCATTAAGATACCAGACAGGTGTGTTTCTAGGAGTCCAGTGGCGTGTCCTGTAGTGATGCCAGGTTAAGTAGAACGTGTTGAAAACTGGATCTGTGATATATTTGTTCACACTTGCTTCCCATTTGACCAATCATATGTAGGCTTTGCTTTACACACCTCACGTGTATTTTCGTTGATAGTGGGATAGTCAGTGTTTTATTCAGGGTTGAAAACTCTTCACAGGTACAGTCAGGGATCGATTAAGAGCTGAAGAGCTGTGGAGACCCTGAAGTACTAAAAGATTGGAGGCTACACTATTAAACAAATACTTCTCTTTTCAAGGTTTCTACATTATCATTTTATTATTTACAAAAGTAATTGTTAAGAGCTTAGTGGTAAAAACATTATTAATTTAATTTAAGCAATATTATCATCACAATAAATTTGATTTGTTTAAAACCAAGTAGCTTGTATATGTTTAGTTTGTTTTTAGTTTATCTTGCTAAGGACAGAAAAAAATGTCAAAACTTCGAAAATAAAAATATTGATTATTTTATTCGTAGCTTAGTTAATCTTGTTAAGGACAGAAAAAATGGTCAAAACTTTGAAAATTTAAATATATTTAATCTACTCATAGATTTTATATTTGAAAATGACCAAGTTGAAATATTTGTTTGCGCATCTACCATTAATTAGTAAGTAATAATTTTTTCAGAAAAAAAAAAGATATAACAAGTTATAATTATTATTTTAAATATCTTACAATAATAGAAATCTATAGCACCAAAATATATTTTTTTTATTCAACATTTTATGGAGGCCCTTTGGCGATAGCACCTATTTCCCCCGTTAATTTTCGAGTCTGGGCTACAGACACACCAGACCCACAGAATCCAGGTTAAGATGGCTGCGCTCTTTGGGAACGCTTTAGTCCTTCAACACAGGTATTGCTACGCGCAGTCCCAAGGGAAACACCGCTATCAAGCAGGCATTTTTAAAAATAGTTCACTTTAAAGATGATTTTACTAGAGAAAAGCAAAAATTGCCTTTTAGTTTCAATAAAATGGCTTTCACAAAGCTAGGTTCAGGTAACGGCACTACCCCCTTCCCACTGTTATGATACTTTTATAGAACTCCCTTTCTGGCCGCTAAGTTAGTGAAGGTATATAGTAGGTACTAAATGATTACACTTTTATGTCGTTGAGTTCATAGATATTTAATCTATCGCAGATTATGCCTACACCGTTGATATCCTGAATTAATAATGTTAATTTTAACATAATACACTTTATTAGGTAACTTATAAGTTGAGTATATCTTGAATACTTAGCAACACAGTATTGGCACTATAGTATAATTGAAGTCCTCCCACAATTATTACACCCGGTCGTCCCTCGGGTCGCCCGAGTATCCCCCGATATGCTAACACGAGAATGCCAGTTTTTCTCGGTCCCACCCTACTTAAAACCTCGGTTGGACCGCTAAATACTGGTCATTACCTTCCCACCCTTCCTCACCTTGTTTGAATTTGCACCAATGGGAAACTACAAATTCAAACTGCGAAGAAGGCACTCGAAGCTACATTTGCCTCCCCTTCCTGACGGTTAGGCCACCGACTCAGGTTCATCATCTGGTCGACCCCCGCTCCTTTCACCCAGGAAGAGGAGACAAATCAACGGTCGTTCTCTCCACATTCAAACATTACCGACAAAAATGTCCTTCTCAACATTTGACATGACAAATAAAATTATATATTTGTTTCTTGTGGGAAAATTTGTTTAACGGTAATTTAATGATGACGGGTTTTTTAAAATTTTAATACTAAAATGAATTGACTCTAGGAATTTAGTTTAAAATAGGCAACCGTTAAGTTTTTTTACATTATACATTTTTATGACAAATCAGAGAAAATTGGAAATTCTCAAAATTTGGCTTTGAAGATTTCAAAATAGATATCTAGTAATGATTTTAATGATTTTAATGATAAATAAAATTACTTTTTACTTTTGCAAACTAATAATAATTTTAGGTTACAAAAAATTATTTTGGAAATTGTTTAGTTATATTTGAACAATTTTGTTTAAAAAATGTATATATATAAAGAGTGTAAGGGTATTTACATACAATCTTTGTTCATTCAAACATTTACTGTTGTATAGTATACTCCAATATTTAAAACAGTCATTTGATGACATTTGTTTAGTTGCCTGTGAAGGGATTTTGTTCTTGTTTATTCTATATTACATTTCTTCATTATCTCTTTAGGTGAATGTTGTTGCATTTCCTTTTTTATTTAACTTTTTTATCCCATTACTCTATGTCGTTTAAATCTTCATGTTAAACATTAAAATAAATAACAAACATTTTTGTGGATTTAATAAACATAATCTTTGTTCTCAGTTAAAGAAACTTATTTGAAGCAAGTACAGAAACTTTTGAATGAGAAAGCAATACCTACGGCCATAATTAGCAAACACAATACATATGATGTTATTCGCTACATGTGCCCAGCGAGGATTCTTCAAGTCCTTCTTTATATGGATGAAGGAAACAGAATACTACTTGAACTAGAGGTAATAACAGGGTAGGTCCTTTGGGTGAACCTAGGCAGTCGTCTAGGCCGCATTCCAACAAAATATTAATTTTTTAGCATTTAAAAATTAATAATTTTAATTAAATAAGCTAGTAATTATTTCTTGATAAAGAAATAGCATCTAAATATTTTATCTAATATCAAGGATATATTTTTAAAAAGATTGATTATAAACATGATCACTTTTATGTTTTTATGACATTCGGGTTAGCTTTTTCCGTGAATCACTTCGATATCGAAAATATTAATATAGAAGGAAGGGAAGAAGGGATAATATACCTATTTTTTTTGTTTATGTATCTATTTTTTTTACTATAGCTAAGTTGAAAGCAGGAGTGGATTGGGTTGCCGGGAAAGTTCCCGGTGCGCTGGTTCGATTTGTGCGGCCGCAACTACTTTAAACTAGAATAAAGATATCCGTTCAATTCCAAATCATCATTTTTATTAAATTTAAATCAAAAGTTTCAGTGAGTAGGTCTGAGTGTGTTCATAATACATCATTTAGAAAGCTCTTCGTTGGCAATAAATGTAAAAACGTCCATTGGTTGTTTATGGTTGTTTATAAACAATCTCTTAAGCCAAAAATGTAAAGACATTCGTTTAGTAAGCACTGACTGATATTATCTTTGTCATTTACTCGAGTAACCGGTGGAGGATCCTTTTAAAAACTTAAATCATATACAAAATAAACTCCCAGCTATTGTCTAACAATTTAGAAGCATTTTTGTATGTGCCGGTAGAAAGTAAAACTGATATTTTAATTGGACTCACAACAACGTAATAATCGAGAATATAGCCGAAATGGCCTTAAGATTAAATTTACTTTACTTTACATCCATTACGGTTTCAACATGTGACCTGGGTCTTTTTTTTATTCCACTACCAGCCTGCCGTAAATTCCCTAAGCCTTATAAACTAACTCAACTATAGAACAGGAACAACATCTCGTCCCCGGCTCTTAATTTATCACTGTGAAAGGGTAAACCCACATATCACCAATGATACATTTTTCAGCCATGCCAGAAATCGAACCCGGGAGCCTTAGCTCAGTAGACAGACACGCTACAGACTGAGCTAATGACTGAGCGGATGATTATGTTTACTAATAACACAAATATAAATTCTTCAGGGGCGTCATATTTGTAGTTCCAGTCCGCTTGGAACAATCCAGTTCACACTAAAGTATTAACATTTTCTGTGTGCACAGTTTAAAGAAAAGGAGATGACCCGACAGCCTGTAAGAGGCTTGAACTTTTTGTGGCTAGTTTTTACGAACATCGGAGAAATTGACTACGAGCTGAATAATGTGACAGTTAACATGCGCCGAGAGCTGATCGTGGCCCATCACGACGGTCACAGGAACCTCCTGTATGAGGTGTACCACATAGAGAAGAAGACCATGGGACTGGCGGTGAAGTTGATCCTGGAGGTCGACGGTCGGGGAAAGATGATTACTCTGTCCAAGAGTTATGTTAAGAGGAGGAGCAACTTGCAAGGGTTCCAGATGTTAGCGTACACCATCAAGGTAAGTATTATACCTAAACTAGCACATACAAAAATAATTCTCCTTTATTTGTATAGCTATAAACTTAATCAAAGGAGTGAGCTGAGGCTTCTAACAATAATTCCTTAAGGATTACAGTTTAATTGGATTTTTCATGACTAAGTGAGAAAAAAAATTAGTATAAACTATTAAGATTATGGGTGTGCAATGTGTTTTCATGAGAGTTAGAGGTTGCCAGATATTTGCATTGCAACAAGTGATTGAACGACGTATGGCAGTAAGAAAGAAAGTTTATTGTGCATTTGTTGATCTGGAGAAATCGTATGATCATGGGAATAAGAGTATGTTATGGAACGTTTTTCGAGAGAATGGTGTTGATACATGGTTAATAAATGTAACTATGGTGATGTATGATGTAAGTAAAGCGTGCGATAGGGTGAATGGTGCTTTGAGTGAATGGTTTGACATTGGACAGAGTCTTAGACAAGGTTGTGTTATGTCTTCATGGTTGTTTAATGTATCCATAAATAAGTGTATGAGGGATGCTTGTGAAGACGTGGTTGGTGTATAAATGGACAAAGTGAATGTGAGAGGGTTGCTATATACAAATGCTGCCGTAATAATTGCTGAGAATAAAAGTGACTTGAAAAATGCATAAAATTTGAATGTGGCAGGCAGAATGGTTATTCGTATAATTGTCTCCAAAACTAGGGTGGTCGTTTTTGATAAGGATGGATCAAGAAATAATTGTCAGCTTAGTATAAATGAAAAACTGTTAATACAAGTGAATGGTTTTGTGTATCTGGACGGAATGTTTTGTAAAAATGGAAGGTTAGATGGTGAAATCGACAAACGGTGAATGCATTTCGGAGAGTAGTTGGATGTATGTGAACTATTGCAAAGAATGAAGTAGTACCAAAAGAGACAAAGATAGCAGTATATAATAGTGAGCTAACACCAACCTGGCTTTATGAATGTGAAGCGTGGATTTGTCAAGAGAAATACAATAACAAGGTTAACACAGTGGGGATGCGATTTAGATATGGAAATACTCGTATGGACAGTCAGTAATGAATGGGTGCTGAAGGAGTGCTGTTTGAAAGGGAATCCAACAGGTCAATGTGGAAAAAAAACTGTACCCACCTTAATATTAAAAGGGGGTTACATAATTACATAAAGATCAAGTACAAGGCAAACAACAATTTATTAAATAGATCATATGTTACATTTACAAAATGATTCCCATAAAGGGTGTCGTGGTGCTTTTTCTGTCCATACAACATAATAATAAAGTTAATCAATCTAGTCTAGTAGATACGTTTTTAAGAGTAATATATCAGGCGGGTTCAAAATGCCTTATTTAGTTCTCACATTTTCATAGAGCTTTATGTGATAAAGCTAGCATCAATCTCTTTAGCAAAGTTAGATAGTCTACATTGAGTAATACAACTCTATAACAAGGGGATCAACATTGCTTGCAGTTTCAAAGGTTTTAATCTGGCAACCAAGGCTCGGTTGGTTAAATTCAACGCTATAAAAGGGAAGGCAGAAAATAGAGAGTCACTGAAGGTTTAATGAAGAACTCTTTGATAAGTAAGATAACTCATATAGATCTAGGTGTTTTATATAAATACATATTATGGGAACTAGGTGACTATAGCCAACATGTTACTAACCCCTACACTTTGGTTAACAAACTGTGTAAACGTCAAGACCACTATATGGGCTGCATATAATATCCCTTGCACTAGGGACAAATATGTCCTAATTAGGACATCACAGCCTTAATCATAGATCCCCAAAATCGCCCTCACAATCAAATGTTGAAATACAGGTATACATTAGAACATAATGCGTAGTTACTAAGGAACCCATCTAAGGGGAAATAAATACACACTTGTAAAGGAGTAGAGAGGTCCAGCACGGACATGACAAGCAAAAAGGGTTAAATAGAGAACGCAAAATAACTAGGAGAATACAAAGCCATTAAGTGGGGTTATAGGCCTAATTAGGTCATGAACTACTAATCACAACTCCCAACTAGCTGTGTTGATGATCCCCCAGTAAAAGGAGACATAAAGTTGCATCATAACAAAACAACTACTCTAGAGTGACTAAGCATAGTATACAACTACCAGATCACCAAGAAGTCGTTAAGCGACCATTTAATAATGGCTAAGCAATCGAAGTGGTATGTAATATAAGTAAACAGTGTCTACACATAATACAATTTAACTGTCTAGCCAAATTCGCTCTAGCTGACCCTTGACACGGCTTGAGGCCAAACAGTGAAACTAAACTTATAAAAATATACACAACCATATCAAACAAGAATTGTTCAGTAGGAACTAATTGCCCAGCAATCTATCAACAGGCACACCTGGTCATATAAAACTAATTAACACCAATTACAATTTAAACCTATTATATTATGTGGCTGAGTCGTTAAGCGATCCACCCTTACATACCGAGATGTAGTCAACATCATGACTAGTGTAAACAAATCTTAGTCAGTGTTAATGACTGCGAATAAAACAATATTCCCGGGAGGGATTCCAATCCTAAAATCTTAATAAATGGACGGTTTGCCCAAATAGAGTAGACAGGCAGCTTAGATACTCAAAATAGATATCCTCAGTGTGGCGGGACGCTATCTGGTGCTGACCCATATCGCGGCTCCGTTCGACGCCGTAGCGCCGTGGCTTGGTACTCCTTGCTGCAAGTCGATTATACGTAAGAAAATATCAAGTTATTAATCTGTTCAGTAGAAAATTGAATATTGTTCTGTGTCTATTTTAGATGATATATGATATTAAATAGTATCCCTGATTTACACCAGACTAGGAAGGGAAAGAAGTTGGGATCAACCAATAACTTCTCAGGGTTAGAGCTCTCGGAGGGGTGGATGCCAGAAACGGGTATAGGCGCATGCGTGAAGAATAGACGATGAGAGAAGTGAAATAAGAAATAGTTTGTTTCAATATTTTTCTGTGAGTTACCGCTCCAGTATAGTTAAATGTGGCCCCTTAGAGACGATCCCGCCACACAACCACTGCATCGGATAGACCATGTAAGTCCAATCTCAACCGGTGTTCTTGTCGAGTCGTCATTTACTTGAAGCAGGTAGAAACATTTAACTGTGTGAGCTAATTTCCATTAGTTCGGCACAAAACATCGTACGTTGGTTTGAGCATGTTGAGAGAATGAATGTGGATCGAGTGACGAAACAAATATATCAAGGAAGAGTGTGTGGATCAAAAGGAAGGGGTAGGCCATGTAACGCGCACGACTAAATGTAGTAGACGAATGTGTGAAAAAGAGAAACATCACAAGTTTTAATAATAAAAGAGCATGCATAACTTGGTGTATGGATGTTGGTGAAGTGAAAGGAGTATGGAAGGATAGGAAAGTGTGGAGAAAGTTAGTGAGGATGGATTAAGTACAGAGTTATTTTTTGAGCTATATGCACAGTTTCTTGCCTACCTTGTTAGGGAACGTCATCTTTATGTATGTTTGTATGTATGTATGTATGTATGTAGTATGTATGTATGTATGTATGTATGTATGTATGTATGTATGTATGTATGTATGGTTAGTATGTATGTTTTGAGTATGTATGTATGTTGTATGTTGTATGTAGTATGTATGTATGTATGTATGTATGTATGTATGTATGTATGTATGTATTATGTATGTATGTATGTTATGTATGTTATGTATGTTATGTATGTTATGTATGTTATGTATGTTATGTATGATGGTATGTTATGTATGTTATGTATGGTATGTTATGTATGGTATGTTATGTATGTATGTTATGTATGGTATGTTATGGTATGGTATGTTATGTATGGTATGTTATTTATGGTATGTTATGTATGGTATGTTATGTATGGTATGTTATGTATGGTATGTTATGTATGGTATGTTATGTATGGTATTTTATGTATGTATGTATATGTATGGTATGGTATGTATGTTATGGTATGTATGTATGGTATGTATGGTATGTATGTATTAATTTAAACTTTGTGGAGGTAGGGTGGCAAGTCTGGAGGGGGTAGAGGGTGTTTATAAAATTAAATATAAAAAACTGTCCAGCTGTCCTCAGTGGCGTACTAATGCGGTGGGGTGCGGGGGGGTCCGACCCGGGTGACAGCCAAGAGGGGGGTGCCATCTAGAGAGTTGATATACTAATACCTGTCCTTTTCAATGATAAATATTGACACTTCCAAGCCATAACAAATTGATGTATCCCGGTTATTAATAAAAATAAACGTTGTCAGAACAATTTTAAGTCATGTGTATTACATAATGATACAGAGTGGATATCCACCGTATCAGACCTAAAGCTCAATCAAGCTCATTTAAGTGTAAAATGAAAACCTAACATGGGAATAGAACCCGGGACCTTTGTATATTCGCGCCAATGATTTACTACTGAGCCATACTAGTTCGTCAGGTATACCTGGCCATCTTTCACTACTTGTTGGTGTATTGACTATATAATTATGTGGTACGGTAGCTGGTAGTTGTAGATAGCTCTGAGTGGTCGATCAGTTCACCAGTTATCACAATCATATAGACTCGATACACCAACAACTAGTTAATGACGAAATAAACCAGGATGGCTCAGTGGTAGAGCATTCACGCACAAAGCTAAAGTTCCTGGGTTCAATTCCCATGTCCAGGTTGTCATTTTCCCCTTAATTGAATTCTATTCAGTTTTCATAACTACAATTGGTATGGCTTTGAATCCGGCTGAGTTTACTAAAGAAGGTTTCCCCACTCTCCTTCCATTTAAATGAGAATACATTTACTCAAAATTCTAGCTCACTCATGTCTACTTCAATTGAGTGATTAGATGTAGATTACTTTGACGGGTACCATGGCACCCACAGAAATTTTTCCAGGGTGGGGCAAAATACACACGCACGCACCGCACGCCGCGCGCACTGGAAAAACTTCTGCTGGGCACTAGCGTTATAATTGCACTGTAAAGATACTAAAAATACAGCAGCACTTGATATCGTTCGTTTTATCTGTTCTCAGACGAGAAGATTGTGATGAAATGTCGACAAGTTGTTTAAACTGTAGTCCAATGGTATGTGGGTGATAATATACCACGATTGTAAATCTGATAGTTGTTAAATGTTGGAACAATAAAAATTGTAAGGCCAACTAGAAGACTAACAAATATTAGCAATGTTTTCTTGTCAGAGAAAACATAGTTCGGGGGTGGGAGGGCGAGTGCCCGTTACTGCGGACGCCCATGATGGGTAGTAAGAAATGGGGGGAACATACTCATTATGTGCTGGTGAAAAAGTATTATTGGGCAATAGGGGCCAAGTGAAGAAAGAAGACGAGTACGAAATCCCACACCTTAGTTTTGTCAGTGCTATAATAATTCCATTATTTTGGTTGCAATCATAATATATATAGCTTTAGCTTTTTTTAAAATTAATAATCCGTGATGTTATTTGATTGATTTTGATTTGTTTCACAGAATCCCCCTTACACACTGGTAATTGAAAATAATGATTCTGTTCAAGTCAAAGGCTTGATGGGCCAGGTTTGGAGTTTGTTGGAGGACATGATGAATTTTACGTGAGTCAGAATCTTGTGGCTATCATGATTACGGATAAGTTTGAGTTTTTATTTTTGCTTCCTTAAAAAAGTTGAAGACATGATGTCAAAGGTGTGATTTTAAATATTCCATTATATCTTTACTTTTATGTTGAAATTAAAATAAAATCCAGACAGCTTCGGTGGCTGCGTCGTCTGACGCAATACTTATTTATATATATTTTTATTTAGCACCTGCGTCTTACTACCCGTTCGGGTTATATGCTTAAGTACTAGTTATGCTAATGGATTAGGAGGGTTGAATTTAGAGGAAGTGAACCCACATGGTGGGGAGAGTGTAAAACCATTCAGGGAAAACCACCCCCAGATCACCCGACCAAGATTCGAACCTCGATCTTTCCATCCTCGGAGTTTAGCTCAACACGAGACTAGCGCGTTAGCTAGCTACGCTACCGAGGCGGGTCTAACGCGCTACTCTTGCAATAGAATAAACTACCGATGACGGGAAGATCGAGGTTCAAATCTCGGTTTGGTGTACTGAGGGTGGTTTTTCCAAAATGGTTTTACACTCTCACCACCACGAAAATGCGGGTACACTTCCTATATATATAACCTTCCTCGTCCCTAAAACCATTAGTGTAATCAGTACATAAGCTTTAACCCAAACGGCTAGTAGGACGAGTATACTAAAAAAAACTAGTCTCTGAAGCATTTTTTAATATTTAATCTGTATCTGAAAATACTGGATAATCTTTTAGAACGATGCTCTCAAGTTGCGGTGATATCCATCCCAACTTAAGTTCAAGTGTATCATTACGAGAGTTTTTAACAGCTGTGGCTTGTGGGTTACTAACAAGACAAGCAAGGTTTGATGTAACTTTACTGGTAAACTGCTTCCTCTCATTCAGTAGGTATTAATCTTGCCCGCCAATAGACAGACATTCGATCATACACTATTTTGCATGTAGTTGGTCAATTGAATACCGAACAGGAGGGAACAGTTTACTGGTACAGTCCCTCCCGTCAAGTCTCGGTAACAACCCACAAAACGTGCATGGTGTTTAGCAATTTTTTGTTTGAATCCCAGTCACGAAGTTTAAGATAAGTTTGATGACAGGTATTGGTTGCCAAGTTTTCAGGTGTTTTTGGTGTCTAGGACCAACATAAAAAAATACACTCTTGCACTTGACAAATAATATTCTTTTAGTGGTGTAGTGAGGATGCTTTTTTTTATGAACCCAGCACCACTGAGGTATGGTAGCTTTAAGCTGCAAATTTGTTCAAAAAATTAACTAGAAAATGCTAATATTATTTTAAGTGAATATTTTTCTATTAAGTGTTTGTACGTAGTATACGAGGTGCGTCCACAAAGTAAGGTTCGTTGAGATATGACCGCCAAAATAGACTCGTAGTGGGGTCGCGCGCATGCGCAGTAGCATAAATTGAATCATCGGCTTTCTGTTGATCCCTTTACTTCAGTTTTATCCTCATCTGATGCTATGTGAGAGTGATTTAAAATGAGTTCTGTCATCAAAAATCCCGCCAGTTGTGAGGTTCGTGGTGTCATATGATATTTGCTAGCGGAAAACCTTAACGCTTCAGAAATTTATCTTCGGAAGTGTAAGGTTTACGGGCCTGATGATGAGTCAAAGTAAGGTGAGACAATGGGTTGTTCTGTTTAAGGAAGGTCTCACCAATGCTCATGACGAGGAACGCAGTGGCCGACCAAGTGTGGGGACTGGCAATTTAGCTTTAGTGGAACGTGTGGACACAAAAATTCGTGAGAACTGTCGTCTCACACTTACGGAACTTTCTTTTAAATTTACAGAAGTTTCATGGTCAATCGTTCACGGAATTGTGACAGAAAAGCTAGACTTCAAGAAACTGTGCACCACATGGATCCGCAAAAGGCTGACTGAAGCACACAGACAAAAACGCGTGGAGTCAACTCAAATGTTTTTGCAGCGTTTTGAAAAGGAAGCAGATGAACTTGTTTCTCAAATTGTAACCGACGACGAGACTTGGATTTCGTATAAGAATATTGAAACAAAACAACAATCGATGCAGCGGCGTCATTCAACATCCCCAAAGGCAAAAAAATTCAAACAGGAACGCTCAGTCAAAAAAAATCAATAAAAAAAAATCATGGCTTCTATTTTTTGGGACCAGGAAGTTGTCTTGCTTGTTGATTTTCTCAAACAAGGAAGAACCATTAATGCTGCAGGATATTGTGAAACGTTAGAAATACTCAGACGTGCAATTCAGGACAAAGACGTGGCATGCTGACATCAGAGATTAATCTTTTGTAAGACAATGTTCGAGCCCACACTGCATTGCTGCAGCTCAAATTGTTCAGCTGATTCATCAGTTAAGGCGGGAACTGTTGGATCACCCACCATACAGGCCAGACCCCGCTCCAAGCGACTATTGCAATTCACATGTTTCTGTACATGAAGCAGTGGCTGTCCTCCCAGTGTTTTGCAGAAGATGATGAACTGAAGAATGGTAAATCACTGGCGGCAGATTTTTTTGAAAGGTGTATAAAGAAGTTGGTGCCAATATATAAAAACATGTTTGAAGTCAATGGGGACTGCGTAGAAAAATAAAAGAGGTATACATGTATTTTCAGCCCTTCATAAAACTTTTCTATCCCTACTAGTTTTTTAATTAATTTATCGGACCTTACTTTGTGGACGCGTCTCGTATTTTTATCATCTGCTCAACAAAAGGGCCTGTAATAGGAGTTTTGTCGCCCAGTTTAAGGGTTGATGGGCTGCTTTTTTCCTCCTCTCTATCACACTCTCTCAACATCCTCTCTTCCTCCTCACACATACTTTTAATAATTATGTAATAAAATTACAATATTTCTATATTCCATTCCTGGCAATATTGCACACAAACAAAACTAGGTCAGCGGTTCCCAACCGGGGGCACGCGAGAGGCCGTTAGGGGGTACGCGAAAAGAAAACGGTAATGGCGGCCACTAGCTAAAAAAAGAACAAAAGAATTAAAAAATATGAAAAAGAATATTAAAAAGTAGGTAGAGGTTTTTACTAATATTCAGTGGTGCAGGAACGTTTTTATTTGGGGGGGTAAAAATAATCATGTACTTTTATAGGGGATAACACTTTTGAGATTCAAAAAACTAACAACAGGAAAATGTAATACAGCTGCCCCTCACACTACGCGAGTGATTGGTTCTGATAAATAATCGCGTAACACGAAAACACGTAAAAGGAATTGATTTTAACATGGTTGAGATAGGGAAATAGTAAATAAAAACCTAAAACTTGTAAATGAATGTAATTTTTATTAATTTATCTAACTCGTACAGTACTATAGGTAGTCTACACCTTTTGTCAATCTTTAATCCCTTGAAATTTGTAAACAAATCCAATTTTTATCAATGTATCTAATTAATACAACGCTACAGGTACACTTACTGTTAATCTTCAATCACATGATAAATTAACTGGATTTGGCAAATCTGGATTATCACTCTCTTGCTTTCTTGACGGCCCTGGGACTGTAGGCTCTTGCTTTCTTGACGACCCTTGGACGGTAGGATCTTGCTCTCTTGAAGGCCCTTGGACGGTAGACTCTTGCGTCTTTGTGAAATTACAGCCGACCAAGCATTTTTTTAAAAATCGTGCTATAGTGAGAACGCGTAAAGTGATATCGCGTATAACGAGGGATACCTGTATCCAACGGTCCCATTGTGTATTTTTCTCATTTATTTTAGTCTTGCCAAACTTTAGAATTATTACACAGAAAACAAATTAAGAAAAATCTTATCTGATACGACTCAACTAAAAATTTTGAAACACTGAACATTAATGTAGGTTTCCATACACCTTTGCCCTATATTCGCTACTAGCTATAAACCACTAACTAATTTTGCAATTTCAAGTTTGTTTAATCTCTCAGGGTGTGCATTAAGCAGACATAAGTAATTTAGTCTACGTTGCCTCATAGTGGAGCGAGGATAATTTTTTATTCGTACAAGCATTGAAAAACTTCTTTCTGCAGTAGCTGATGTAGCTGGTATCACTATCAGAGTTTTCAAAATTTCTTCAGTGTGTGCGCCAAGCACATGTTATTTTTACCATGTTAACTTGGTGTGAACTCTGTATCTTGCTTCAACAAGATTTTTACATTACTTAAATGTTTTGCTTTTTTTTGTGTGAGGAAGGGCTAAAAATTATACTTTTTACCCTCTTATATTTGGAAAGGGGGGGGGGTAAAAGTTCTTCCCGTTCCTGCGCCACTGCTTAAATCGTCAGTTGTAATATTGGCCTTCCTATCAATAAAATCTTTGATGAAAGAGGGGTTGAGTCCGCTGGTAGGATCGGCCTTCCCTCCTCCCACCCGCGCCCAACCCTCGCCTACATCCCTCCGCTCAGGAATGGCGCTCTCTTTCCTCACGGCTCACCCTTCCTCGATGTTTTAGATTTGATTGTTGACGCGTGCTGGCTGTGCATAAAAACAAATAATTAATTCATTAATTTGTGTTGTATTTAATTTTGTTGTGGGTGTTTGTATTGAGTCGTGTGAGTGTTATTCCTACAATCCTACGTCAGTTTTTCTACCAACCACCTACTATTCACGTGATTTACGCTTTGGATTAGTGGCTAAGAACTGGATCTGTGCGGAAGTTGACTGAAACACCAAATGAAGTACCGTGCACATCATCCGACACTGATTGGACCAACAATACGACACCAGAACAGGTACAAGATCCAGTGCCAGAGCAGGTGAATAAACAAACTGCAATTCCTTCTTCTTCTTCAAAGGGAATAATAAACAAGAAAAGAAGGTACTTGGACAGCTACATTAATTATGAGCTTTCATGTATAGGAGAAGAGGGCTGCCCTAAGTATCTCTGTGTTGCATGTGGGGATGTATTAATCAACGGTTCAATAGAGCCATATTTGCTCACACGGCATTTACGTACCAAACATTCCGAGCACAAAGATAAAGATGCCTCGTTTTTTCGACGGTTGAAATTTCACTGTTCTGTAAACTTTAAAACATATTTTGAATCTGTCAAAAGTGATTCTGTCAAAGCTACTGAGGCCTCCTACTACATTAGCTATCGTATTGTGAGACGAGGTAAAAACCACACCATTGGTGAAAATTTAATTTCACCGTGCCTCAAGGATGCTGTCAGATGCATGCTTGGAGAGGAAAGTGATCATAAAATGAGTTTAATACCTCTCTCAAATAACACGGTGTCTCGAAGAATATAAGACATGTCAGACGATGTTGAGACCACAGACATAGGTCACGTCAAAGATTGTGCATTTTTTTCCAGCCTAGTCAACGAAAGTACCGACGTTGCGCAATATTCTGTGCTACTTGTAATTGCCAAGTACTTGAAAGACTTATAACTCGAAGAGAATCTCCTTATTTGTAACCCATTGAAGGGTCGTACGACTGGTAAAGACGTATTTGAAGCAATTGATCATTATTTCGTTGAAAAAGGAATTCAATGGTCAAAATGCGTTGGGCTCACCACAGATGGAGAAAAATCCACGGAAGGTTGCTACTCAGGCCTTCGTGCACGCGTGGAAAAAGTCACCCCCAAAATTAAATGGACGCACTGCTGTATCCATAGACAGAGCCTCGCATCGAAGCCTTTGCCTCCAGATTTGCAAAACGTTCTTGATGAAGCGGTCAAAGTGGTCAACTTCATCAAGGCGAATCCTACCAACTTCAGGTTGTTTAAATTGCTGTGTGAACACATGGACATCCTTCACAACACTTTGCTTTTGCACACAAAGTTAGATGGTTGTCCCGGGGTAAAGTCCTGACGCGGCTGTTCGAACTTCGACACGAGGTAGCCCTTTTTTTTGAAAGAGCATCCTTTTAAAAAATCTTGGATCCAGGATTCATGATTTTGAATGGCTACAAAGCCTTGCATACCTGAGTGACATTTTCCACCAGATTAATAAACTCAATCTTTCACTTCAAAAAAATGGTAACATTTTTCAAGTTGTTGACAAAATTGAATCCATGAAAAAAAAATTTTGAGCAAAGTGCATTAAAAAAGGACAGCCTGAAGTGTTCGAAACACTTAACGAATTCTTGTCACAAGCCGAGCTAAATTTAACAGTCAGTGATAAGATAATAGAGCACCTGGAAGGATTAATATCCTCGTTTGAAAAATATTTTTCAGAGCCCGAAATGGGTGATCGGTGGATATCTAATCCTTTCAAAAAAGAATATTTTGAACCGGCTTCATTGTCGATTAATGAAAAGGAGAAGTTGCTAGAGCTCACATCAGATACCACTCTGAAGAAACTCTTCAATGGCGGATTGGTGAACCTAGTCAGTTTTTGGCTCGTTGTATTGACGAATACAATGAACTTTATAGAAAAGATATAATGTTTTTGTTACAGTTTGCTAGCACGGAGCTTGTTGAGCGGGCGTTTTCTTCGTATACTTATATAAAAATAAATATAGAAACAAATTAGACGCAACTCCGGATTTGAGATTGTATTTATCCTCTTTTGAACCTAATTTTTCAAAACTTTGTAATTCAATAGAGGGGACTGAATTGTATCCATTCGGAATGGTATCCATTCCGATAGTTTTGTAATAAACTGCTTTTGTGAAAATCCTGAATTGTATCCACTGGAATTATATCCCCCAAAACCTGAATCGTACCCCCTCGGAATGGATACCATTCCGATAGTTTTGTAATAAACTGCTTTTGTGAAAATCCTGAATTGTATCCACTGGAATTATATCCCCCAAAACCTGAATCGTACCCCCTCGGAATGGTATCCATTCCGATAGTTTTGTAATAAACTGCTTTTGTGAAAATCCTGAATTGTATCCACTGGAATTATATCCCCTAAAACCTGAATCGTACCCCCTCGGAATGGTATCCATTCCGATAGTTTTGTAATAAACTGCTTTTGTGAAAATCCTGAATTGTATCCACTGGAATTATATCCCCCAAGACCTGAATCGTACCCCCTCGGAATGGTATCCATTCCGATAGTTTTGTAATAAACTGCTTTTGTGAAAATCCTGAATTGTATCCACAAATGGCCGACTTGAGTTTTAACAGAAGGAACGTTTAACGTAAAAGCTTTGTCACAATTCTGGTAGAGGGCAGCAGGATGGAATCTTCTTAACTTACTACTTGTATACTAGAGTGCAGACAAATCCAATCAAATTATTTAAATAAGTTTAAGTAATTATTTGAAATTCGTAGACTCATATAAGGCTGCCAACATTACATAGAATATTAAAAAGCATAGCGTTATAAATTATTTATGATTTCCAATTAAGAGGATATTCGTATCCTAAATCAGCCAGTCCTGCTCGATTATACACTTTAGGCCAGGGGAACAGAAGTTAAACGTATGGACATTAGGAGCACCTTTTAGAAAATATAAACAAATTGTTTGCAGTCATCATTGATAAGATTTTACTCTATTTCACTGTTATTTATAGATATTGACTATCTTTGTATTAATATTATCACTGTTCACCATAGTTTTTATTTTGTTTCCTTGAAGATGATTCAAAAATTCATTTGTAATCAAATCGATATATGAGAATTTAAAATAACTTTGTCATTAGTGCTCTAATTCTCTTTTCAAGTGGCCTGTTTAAGTATTTTCTTAAAAACGAAGTATTCATTCTCTTTAAAGATTGCAGTGCATATTAGAAAATTAATTTGCAACCTTTTTTAACATGTAAGATTTGTAGCTAGTTGTATATAGTTTTATCATCCTAGCTACAACTTGATTCACCATGACTAATATCGGGATCGAAACTCGCCGGATGTTTCGAGATAATTTTGACTAAATGATTTTCCACTTTATCTACATACAAATGTAGATACACTTTCTCTAAATTATACCTTTCTCATACTATCCCTAAAGTGTGAACACGAAGTTAGTTCATAAGGCTATTGAGACGTGAAGAATTGAAAAAGTAGTAGACATTTCAATCAAGACCTTTATAGAAATCTTTAAAAAACTTTTTATTTGATTTGTGGAAATAATTTTTTCTTTCTCGCACCCCTCGGTTAGAGAAAGTATTGATATCGTAAAAAAAACCTTGAAATTTTGATAAATATCGACGTTTCATGGCCCCCTGAAACAGAAAAATATATTTTAGCGATGCCGCCTGTCTGTGTGTTTGCATCTGTGCATAGAGCCTAAACCATTTCATCGATCAAGCTGAAACTTGATATCTAAGGTTGGATAGGGTTCCCCAGAGATCTTTTTGGAATTAGATATACAAACCTAAAATTAAGGGTAGTTTACTTAACGACGTTACCTACTTGACGAATTCGAAGGGATTTTATGAAGCGGGTTGCTTATTAACTTAACGCACTCAAGCATGAAATATGTGGCCTCTTCTGACAGTTCTTACCCCCTCCATGACTACCCTTCCCCTCTTTCGCAGATTAGCGTTTTGTAACTTAGTCAGAAGGGTACAAACTCCACTCGCCATTCGGTAAGACCGACAGGTCAGCCTTTCAGTGATAGATTCAAATTAACCATTTCTCGTGCTGATAGCTAAGTGAACTAAATTAAGGCACTAGAGTGACTAGACAGATAGTTTACAACCTGGGAGTAGCGACCCCATTCTTGGTCATGGCTTTTATCGGGTGGAACACGTTGCTTGTTGAGATTATAATGTTATGTTTACTTTTTAAATTGATTACTACTTTAGGAAGGTGCAAAATTCAAATACAGTAAAAACATTTTAGTTACTAATTAGGTTCCTTTTGGTTACCTAGCTCAGACTGTTGCTTGCTTACTTAGTTTGCTGGAGGAGTCTCGTGTTTAGGCGAGAGGCGCTGCTATCATAGCTTTCAAAATACCCACTAGGCTCGTTGATTAACTTTTGAAACATCTTAGTCGCATTCATATAAATAATATAGGATAATATAGTTTATAGGAATTTTATCAAACACGTGGGCTTAACGGCACGCTAGTTTGGTTTAACTGATGAGGTCAGGATTCATATTCTGACTGGCGGTTCTGGGATTGATTTTCCCTAAATAATTTTCCATTCTCCCTCCTTGCAACTCCGGGTAAACTTAATCTTAATTCAACCTTTTTCGTCCATAACACATTAGCGAAATTAGTACACATGTTTATAACCCAAACGCATAGTAAGATGTGGTGCTAAATTTTTTATAGCCCTGATTAATAAGAATATTATAAAATTAAAATTTAAAAACCAGGATATTAATACTTGTAGGCCATCAAGGGGTCGCGATGGTTTCAAAGACCAACATTGATTTCAAACCTGGCTTAATTTGGAAACCACTGAACTAAACTCGCATTTCACCCACACGTAAGTGTTCGAATTATACAAGTGAATTGGGTATTTTCCTAGTCATACTCATCAAAATTTTAGTGATGGATGTTATCATTTATCAATATATTTTATGGCTAGGAGATTTTAAAATGTGGCTTGATCGTCGTTGTAGATAATTCTCGACAATTAGCCATGGTCAAACTATTATTTAAGCTATGAATGAAAACCTGAGCTTTCATTAAGCCTAGTCTAACACAGATCAAAACAGCCAATGATCAATTGGATTTGGATGTCTGTGTCTGAAATTTTCGAGCTGTCGTCTGTTTTACATTGCGTGAGAAAGAGAAAACCCTTCGGGTATTTCTTTTTCTCTTAATACTTGATAAGACATTGTGATATACTTTACTATTTTATGCGAATTATTAATATATGTCATGCTATATTAAATTTCGTGTGATGAATGGTTACTAAAATACCTTTATAAATTTATGGAGCAAATAATAAATAGCGATAGGTCGTCTCGCTCTTAAATTGCAGTAGATGCGCTTATAGACACCTACGTCTCTTTCTATCTCATTAGTTTCCTCGTTAACGCTATCCTTTTTTTAACCAGAGGAGGTGCAATTATATAGCTTAAAAATGAAGACAATTACTCATACGAAATAATCACCCATAATGTATTATAAAAAAATTCACTGATGCATCTAGTGAACGCAATATATATACTAAAAAAACCAATTCTTAAACCACATTTTTCACCCAAATTATGAAAATTAACATTGTTCCTTAGCTTTAAAAGTCACATATAAATATCACGCCATAAGTATATTTTCACTAGTGTGGCAAAGACAGTAATTTTATGGTGGTTGTAATAATTGTGGTGAACATCGCCTGCAAAATCTTACATGGGATTTGAAACAAATTGAATAACTTCCATACCTCTTAAAATGTTTATAGGAAAATATGAAAACGTTGTCTTGTAGAAACTTTTTTATTTTTATTATAAATGAGCGAGTAAAGCATTGCTGCCATTTACATTAATAACATTCTTGCCAGAATTTATCAAAACCGTCTCATTTCTTACTAGATTTGAATAAATTAAAGCTAGATTTTAAATAATTATTTTTTAACATAGTGGCTAAAGTTTGTTGCCAAATAAAATAAAAGATTTCTCTCTTTAAAATTATAGAAGTCAATACATGCTCTAAAATATATTGACCCGAAAAAAAATCTTACATGTTAAAAAAGGTTGTAAATTAATTTTCTAATATGCACTGCAATCTTTAAAGAGAATGAATACTTCGTTTTTAAGAAAATACTTAAACAGGCCACTTGAAAAGAGAATTAGAGCACTAATGACAAAGTTATTTTAAATTCTCATATATCGATTTGATTACAAATGAATTTTTGAATCATCTTCAAGGAAACAAAATAAAAACTATGGTGAACAGTGATAATATTAATACAAAGATAGTCAATATCTATAAATAACAGTGAAATAGAGTAAAATCTTATCAATGATGACTGCAAACAATTTGTTTATATTTTCTAAAAGGTGCTCCTAATGTCCATACGTTTAACTTCTGTTCCCCTGGCCTAAAGTGTATAATCGAGCAGGACTGGCTGATTTAGGATACGAATATCCTCTTAATTGGAAATCATAAATAATTTATAACGCTATGCTTTTTAATATTCTATGTAATGTTGGCAGCCTTATATGAGTCTACGAATTTCAAATAATTACTTAAACTTATTTAAATAATTTGATTGGATTTGTCTGCACTCTAGTATACAAGTAGTAAGTTAAGAAGATTCCATCCTGCTGCCCTCTACCAGAATTGTGACAAAGCTTTTACGTTAAACGTTCCTTCTGTTAAAACTCAAGTCGGCCATTTGTGGATACAATTCAGGATTTTCACAAAAGCAGTTTATTACAAAACTATCGGAATGGATACCATTCCGAGGGGGTACGATTCAGGTCTTGGGGGATATAATTCCAGTGGATACAATTCAGGATTTTCACAAAAGCAGTTTATTACAAAACTATCGGAATGGATACCATTCCGAGGGGGTACGATTCAGGTTTTAGGGGATATAATTCCAGTGGATACAATTCAGGATTTTCACAAAAGCAGTTTATTACAAAACTATCGGAATGGATACCATTCCGAGGGGGTACGATTCAGGTTTTGGGGGATATAATTCCAGTGGATACAATTCAGGATTTTCACAAAAGCAGTTTATTACAAAACTATCGGAATGGTATCCATTCCGAGGGGGTACGATTCAGGTTTTGGGGGATATAATTCCAGTGGATACAATTCAGGATTTTCACAAAAGCAGTTTATTACAAAACTATCGGAATGGATACCATTCCGAATGGATACAATTCCGCTCCCCCATTCAATACAGTCCCAAATATCACATTAATTTTTCTTTTTTCCAATCTGTGTGTTAATTTGTTTGCTTACTTGAAAAATAAAAAACTATATAATGAAAAAATAAACCATTTATTTTAATTCAACATATACCTTTCTTGGAGAAGTTTCCGGAATCTATAATGGGTGAAACAGATTGGGGGAGGGGGGATGCCTGGAGGTTTTGGGGTAGGGGGTACGCGGTCTGAAAAAGGTTGAGAACTTCTGCTCTAGCTCATTTAACAGAAAGATACCAGGCATGTCAGTGGAGCGAGGTGGTAAATGTAAAAAAGAGCTATATTGCTTCTGAGAAATTTAACAGACATAGTAGCCTACATGGGAATGGTCGAGCTGCCAGCCGGAATATGTTGCCCTGCGCCCAAGGCACGTGTTGCTTTGGGTCTGCTTAGCAATTACTGAAAAAATGGAAAGATTTCTTAGCTCCTATGGTATTCTTTGCAATTCTATATACTGTAGTTGTTTTTTGTCAACAGGACAAGAGTCGCTCTCGTGGATGAATCAAGGTTTGGCTTTTACTTGACCATGAGTGAATACACACAAGTGGAAAGTTCATATAATAACTTTAGTCACTTCACTGATGTGCTTCTATTCGATATACCAACCAACACTTTTCAAGGACTAGATGAATCTTTTTACGGGATTCACATTCCTTTGGCAATCTTCACAAGCGAGTAAGTAGACTTGGGTTTAGCTACTTATGTGTAAAAAAAACCACACTCATTTCCCTAGTACGCCTCTTCAACGCTGCCTAGAACTTATAGCTAACGGTAGAATGGTTGAGTATCCAACCGACCTTCAGGCAGAGTACTATACTCTACATACATACTCAGTATAATTAAAGCTAAAGTGATATAATTAATAAGTCAGTAACTTAACTTATACATATGTTCATCATAGATGGGTCATAGCAAAATACTAACAGGAAAAGATAAGTGAGTGAAAATCTTTAGTCTAACTTTAGTTTTTTTTTTATATGGCTGTACATTTACAAATACTTTTGAAGCGATTAATTCTTATTTTCTGACATCTTTACTTGGTCGTTAATCCATTTGTCTATTGAGATAAGTGTTCCCAGATTTATTTCTGCTATGATGAATCGATGTTTGGTTGTCCTGGTGTAGTGTAACTATTTTAAGTTAAGTTTGATTTTAAGTCATGTGCTGATATAATCCATTGGTTTTGAAAGTGCGTATTAGATACCCCAAATAAATAATTCATCCATAGGTTTATATTTTGTAGGAAGTGTTCTATTCCATTAGAACATTAATAAATGAGGAATATTATTGGATTTTCTTGTTTATAATAGGTCCTATTTTGTGTAGGGTCTCAAGACAGTACAGCCACTTTGATAGAACTAAGACTGCTAGCGTCAGCACTGAATTGAATTGTGAACTTCATATCGCAAGTGTGTTAGCTACTTTCATAACTTGTGAACCAATCTTTCACAGACACGATTCAAACAAGTCAGTTGGTCAGTAACTGAAGGTACAGTAGCTCCATGTCTTCTTTGGTGCTGACTGACAGTTCACAGCTGACTTCTGACAGTCAACATTTAGGCATATACCTAAATTTTGACTGTCAGAAGTGACAGCTGCTAAACACATGTGTTTTGAAGATCATATTGTTTGGCGTAGGGATACATAATTTGGTTTGGTAGCTTTTCAAAGCCGTCAGCTGTCAGCTGTGAGCTGTCAGTCAGTACCAAAGAAGCCATTGGGCTACTGTACCTGCATTAATGAGTACACAAACCAAGGTGACAAGATAATAATGTTTTAGTTTGCAAGTGACAGGGAGATTGGGGTTCAAATCCTGGCCGGGTGCATCTAGGGCATTTTTACCTAATTGGTTTCCCTCCCTTCACTCATCCAAATGCAGGTACATTTCCTCTAAAATACTAACTTCCTCATCCTTACCTCATTAGTGCACTTAAATAAGGATGTCACTGATGTGTACTAATACGTGATGAAAAAACAAAATAAAAAGTATCTATGTGAAGGTCAACAAAGACCAAGCTATTGTTACCCTTTTTTTGTGTGCATCAGGTCTTACCACCCATCTGGCCATCAACTTTGTTACTGTAAGAGCTGTTCACATGCTGCAGTGGCCTCACTTCTGTAACAAACAACTATGTTTCAGATCACGAGTATACATCAAACATCCAGGTTTTGTAGACAAAACTCCAGGAAAAGTGTCTGCTCCGTTTGAACCTTCCATGTGGGGAGCAATCGTAGTGGCTGTGTTAATCCTCAGCGCTACTTTAGCGCTTTTCCAGCATGGTTTCTCTATACAAGAATACAAATCAACAAACCAAGAATGTGTCTATGACACATTTTTTATTATCGGGGGATTATTTTGTGCCCAAGGTAAACACACCTTCAGTGGCAAAATGTGGACATTTTTCATTTGTGGATAAAGCATGTTTGTTTTATCCGGTTTACCTGTCTAGTGTATCTGAATTTAACTACACTAAGAGGGCATGGATGAGGAAGGTAGACTTTAGAGGAAATGCATTTACAATTGTGTGAAGGGAGTGTGGAAAACCATTAGGAAAAATTATCTTCAGTACACCTGTCTGGGGATTAAAACCCTGACCGTCTCATCACTGGCAAGTTAAAACTAGACGAGTTTTAACATTTAATCTGCATGCTCACTTATGGGGTTAAAACTATTATTTTGAAATGTTTACCCAGATTCACTTCTCATTTGACTAATCAAAGGTCCCCCCTATCTCTTTCTCTATACACAACTTAATTAACTATTGGAATTAACATATTCAGGTTACAATTTGAGTAAGATTAACATACCCGGATTATTTTCCTTGATTCATCACAAAACAATATTATATTGCAGAAATTGGAAACAAATACATTTAATTTGAATTTAAAAAATATCAAAATATAAATGTCCCCCACAGGAGAACTAGATTGATTATTAAAATGTTCTTCTCTTTGGTTAAACATCATTTTAAAATATACAATTTATCTACTACATAACTGATGTACATTCACAAACGCTGCTGAATTCCTATACTTTCAGATTTTTTTTCCTTATTGGGTTAATCCGATATGATTGGAAAAATATTGTTCCATCTAATCTCTTTCAAGTCAATGGTGCCCATGAATCTTAATTTATGATGTAAATTTTCAAATAAAGCATATAAGTTTACAAGTTAATCTTCTGAAATATTGTTGCATTAATTTAATATGTATGAAATGGAATGCATTTATCATGATATAACCTCTCTGGGGAATTCAAACTTCTCTTGAGATTCAGCTAATGTTAGGAGCTATTCACACTGGGACACAAGTGTCAGACACTAGTGACAGTCACCGGTGTCTGTGGTGAACACTGATTGGACACCAGTGTTCGACACTTCATTGCAAACCAACTGGGTAGCATTTTATTAATGTTTATTTTATAAAATTGACTCAAGCAATGAGGAACTATTGTTTCTTGTGCTCTTAGACAGAAGATGGAGGAAGAGAATCAGGAAAAAAATGCTTACACGCACATCCTCTGTTACATGATCAGCTGGAGAAAGGCCTATTCTACACATTAAAAGTGTGATTAGTATATATGCGTATAACCTGAACAGGTAGTAAGATACAGTGCTATAGGAACAAAACAAAAAACCAATTAAATTCACATCAATAAGCCTACTTGCTTTACAGGCTACTATCTCTTAAAGAAGATACCATTTGGTATTGAAATATTGAAAAGGTTGTAAATCTCTGTTGGCGTTTTAATTTTTGTTCTATTTATCTTCAAATATATCATATTTATTTAACTATACAAATTAATTTAATAGAAGCATTTTGCCTCTTTTTCACCGGCTTTAAATTTCACACCCACTAGTTAAAAGTTGAAGCATATTAACTTTAAGTGATATAACAAAATTAAATGAAAATTGACCTTTTTAATATTCTCTACATCTTTTTCTAATTAGAAAGTTGAACGTGACCTAAAACCATGTTTCTTGTTATATAATTACCTAAATGACAGACTACTCGACATTTGAAATACATTTTGTCAACTTTTGTTGATGGTCTCTTCTCCTTTTTAAGGTTCAATTCAGTTCATTACCCATTCATAAAGACATAGTAGCATAGATCAGCCTTTCTGAAAGTAATATCAGAAACACTCTTTCTCCAAAATTTTTAACCAGAAATATCCATATTTTAATTTTTTATTAAAAATAATCCTTATTTTATTTGTCTTTGTAAATTTAAAAATGGACAATGGTCCACAAAAAAAAAATTGAAAGTAGTGATTGTCAAATACAGAATACAAAAATTAATAACATAATTAAATAGTATTAATAACTCATTGAAAAATGTTTTTTTAACTAACAACCTGACTGGACATAAAGTGGTGTGCAGCGATGGATTACTGTGCTTGGCGCCTCATTTACACAACTGTACTTGTACAATATATTCTGATTAGTGAAATACTTGAGCTTGGCCATCTAAGTGGGTGTACAGAGTTCCCAAAAGGTTTTGTATCCAGTCTCATTTGTGGAAATACTTGACCTTATGCATTCCATTTTGAAAGTGACAGGAGTGAAACCAGAATATGTTCATTTTGTATGAATTGACTAGGTACCTCATATAAAAAAAAAGTATTTTCCTTTTATTTAAAACTGTCACCAGTGGTATTACTGAATACCATATTGATCCAAAAATAAGCCACCCCTGAATATAGGCTGCACCCTAAACATTTGTTCCCTTCGATAGGAAAAAAAAGCTATTTGTGTCTGAAAATGAATCCACTTTGAAAGTATTTAAACACACATTATTTCCTTTAGCTTTCCTAATATTCATCTAATTTATTTGTCTTATTACTAAGGTTTTAATTTTTTTGTTAATAATAATTGATAATTATGACTCTTTTGATCTAACTACATGCAGTCCTCAAAGGTTCAACATTTGTTACATAATATCTAAGGGTGTCTAAAAGTTTTACAAAGGATATTTTTTGGGGAAAAGTAGGGCCTATTTTCAGGTTAATATGGTAATAGCATACCTCGCCCCTTGGAAGAGGCAAAGTTTGTTATGAACCAGGAATGCATTTACGCAAGGCTGTGGAGTCGAAAGAAATTTTGGGTGCAGTTGGAGTCGGCAAAAATGTACAAACTCTGACTTTGGCTTCAAAATAAAAACTTATAATATTATAACACTATATGGTGAACATATCATTTTAATTTTATAATTTTTTTATCTTTATTAGGACCAATATTTGTTGTTATTTATTAATAAACATTAGCCACTTCTGAAGGAGTCTGAGTCGAAGACCTAGTGTACCGACTCCTCAGCCCTATGTTTATGGCAAGTTTTTCTTACAAGTTCAATTTCTTTTATGTACATGATGCTATATATATAATTAACGATTATGAATAAAGATATAATTTGACATGTCCTGGCTATCAAATATTAAAATACACCATCTCGAGTTTGAAGCAAGGAGAAAGAAGGATGGTATATGGGTGTACATTAAATTAACAAGTAATACAATTTGTTTTCATAGGTGCAAGCTCTACACCGACTCAAGTAGCAACTCGTTTTGTGTTTTTCACCGCCACCTTACTAGCTGTAATTGTTTTTACGGCCTACTCTTCAAATTTGATTGCTTTTCTCACTGTCAGGAAAAACGTGTTTACAATCAAGAGTATAGATGAAATGTTCAAGAAAAATTCTTCTTACAGGGTTGGGGTGGTCAAACGATCTTCAGAGTTTGACTTATTACAGGTATGTTATAAAATATTGACTGGTTCAAATAAGACATGCAAACATGCATGTACATTTCTTATTGTTGAAATGTGCAAAGCTTACTCCTAATTCACCTTGAACTTAAACGTCATTTGAAAAAATTTGTCTTTGGCAATATTTGAAATTTTGCCAATCAAATATTTACAGTTAAAATACCAATTTATTTTCAATTTGTCATTCTATTTTAAAATTTATGTTTATTCTTTGTAACCAGCACACTTATAATTTCTATCAGTATTAATGTAACAATAATATAGAAAACTCGTTAATCGGGATTAATTGGGGGAAGTCATCCATATTAAGTGAAAACACGGATTAGTGAATTAAAAGATAGCCCTAAGAAGGAAAAGTTAGAACACAAATAAATGGAAAATGTATTATTATTAGCACCACGTCTTACTACCCGTTTGGGTTATACACACTAACGCTAATGTGTAATGGTAGGGTGATTGTGAGATGAAATGGAGGACCTACAGTTTAACGTGGGATCCGAACCACGGTGGAGGCCTGGCATTCCTCATGTTAGTGGAAAATGTAATGATATAGATAGTGCCAATGTAAGTATTCATAAACGTAAAAAAATCAGTGTAGTTAGAGTAGAGGATTTATTTAAAAACCATAAAAAGACAATATGTTTATTCATCTACAGCAGACTCAATATTTGTGCTTGTCTATGAACATAATAATGCAGGTTTGAAGGCAATGTCAAGTTTTGTCTGAACATACATCATCAGCAACTGTTTCCAGTCTGTGGCTGGATCAGTTTAGTAAAATATCTCTATCTTCCTCTAGCCTTCCACCATCGTCCTCCATTAATTCCTTCCATTCTGCTCATTTCACTTGAACACTTTTTGTTATCTGCTCCTCCCATCTCTTTCTTGGCCTGCCTTGTGGTCTTTTTCCTACATACTTCATTGCCAACATTATCTTTGGTGTACTCTCTTTTTCCATCCTCAATACATGTCCATACATCTCATTCTTGCTTCCTCTGCTATCTCATGTACTCCCTGTACCACTACTCTTTTCCCTGATAATTTCATTCCTTATTTCTCCTCGTGATGGCTAGCATGCTCCTGACAAACTTGATTCCCATGGCCTCTACTTTCCTAGTCTCTCTTACATTCATTGTCCATGTTTCTACTGCGTATGTGACAATAGGTACAAAGTACCCCTGTACAACACTTTCCTTACACTTCAAGAGGACTTCTTTTCTCCAAACCAGGTCTCTTACGCACCTATAGAATAACTCTTACTGCCGTCCTCTTCTCATTAAATCCTCTCTACTTCCACCTTTCTCCTCACTACACTTCTAGGATATTTTACGTTCTGTACTTTTCTCAGCTCTACTCCATTCAACCTTATATCTTTACCAGACCTTATCCTCTTCCTCGTCATTACCATCACTTCACACTTTGCCATACTAAATTTCACTTCCACACTCTTTCACTTCCTCATTCCATTCTTGTAGTTGTTCCTGTACTGCCTCTTCCTTCTCCCCCCATACCATCAAGTCATCAGCAAATATCATGGCTTTCATTTTTCCTCCCTGAGATTCCCTGCCACTTTCGAACAGACCTTTAACTAAGATCTCCCTTACAGGTCTTAGTTGTTAATAATATTTCTACAATTTTTGATCGGTTGAAGAGTCAACATAATTGATTACTTGATCACTGCCATCTCTTGCCGGAGCTAACAAGTTTATTTTTAATTGTAGATTCTTGTAGCTCATCTAGGTTATTATGATTCTTTTGCCATAGGAGATTCCTTAACCTCTCAAATGTGACTTTTATCATTTACTGAGGGTGACTTAATTTATATAGTGCATGGTTCAAGCCTGTAAGTGCATCACAAATTACTGATGACTGATGACATTGCACACACTTCAGTGCACTTCACAAGTAGACCACTAAAGACATAAACATTAGAGAGCTAATAAAATAGGTTGCAATTATTTCTTCTTCAGTCAGAAGCTGAAATCTAGGATTTCCTTCATCCACTTTCAAGCCATTCATGAATATTTTCTTGTGTTGTTTCAGTCTTTCTAGATTCCTTCAAAAGTCTGAAACTCTTGTAGTTATAACCACTCTAAGTCAATATCAACATCTGTACAGTGACATTTTTTCCAGCCTTTCACTAAAGTTTACTTTTTGGTGTTCCTCTATGCATTGGCCCAGTTGAAGATGGCAGACTTGATATTCTCCAGTGTTCTCCTTCCTCAATCTCATGTATCTCTCTCTCTTTCTTATAGTATTCAATTGTGAACAGAATTTTATTTTTCATATTTTGATTTAGATTAACTGTAACCAGATTTGTGAGGGTTTACTGGGTATAATATTATATCCAAACAACTGCTATCTATCTATCAAATCAGAACAAGGGAAAAGCTGATGAGTTGCAATCCAAACAAGAACATTCATTAACAGGACTGTCAGCCATCTACCTGTAGAAGCTGATTGTGTCAGTGAAAGTTTATTTTTAAAATGTGATTTTGTGTATATTAGTGTTTTATTTCAACAATTTCTATTCGTCACCATTCAGGTAAGCTTACTGACTAGCCCTCCTAATTTTAATGATATTTACATTTAAAAGCTATTTAGAATTTGAATTACATGCTGTAATAATCAAACTTACCAAACTCTTTGAAACTAAGCATTTTTAAAACCATATTCGGCTTAAGAATTTTTTGTAACCCAACAAAAATCAGAAACAAAATTGTTAAAACTTCAATTTATTTGAGAATATTTGCATATAGTTGATTCAGCTTAGATTCAAATAATAGAAGTGAATTTCGCACTCCAATTATGTAGAGTATTGTCTGAATTCTACATTACTCTTCATCATTTTGTGGATAAGTTCTTGTGTTTTCTGGTTGATTGTATTTATATGAATAAAGAAAAATATACATTTTAAAAGTAATTAAAGATATTTTGGAAACTGTTTTAGGATAGTGATGTACCAGATATATTAAAACTTAGAAAAGGAGCACTGAAATGTGAAAAGCGGTATTTAATGGAGATTCCCAATGTTGAGATCGTCGACAACATGACAGATGCTTTGAATGAAGTGTGTAACTCCCAATTTGCATTAGTGATCATGTCAGATTATTTGAAGGCACAGAAAACTCAACAACAATGTGAAATGGTCCCAATGGAGGGGTTTCTGTATACCACAGAACTGAGTTTTGGACTAAGAGAAAGGTCATCCCTTCAAGAGTATTTTCGTTACCAGTAAGTAGTACTTTGTATTATTTGTCTGGGTATTCAACATGTGCACTTGCTTGCTTTGGTGGCCGAATGGTCTAAGGCATCACTCTCGCAAAAGACTGGGGTTTGAATGCTGGTTGGGTGTAGTGAAGGTAGTTTTTCTTAAATGATTTTCCATTCTCCCTCCATGCAAATTTGGGTACACTTCCTATAAATCCAACCTTCTTCTTCCCTAACACATAAGGGTAATTAGTACATAAGCATTTAGCTTGTATGGCTAGTAGGAAATGCTAAAAAACAAAACAAAAAAACACGAGCACTTTATAAACATATGGCTATATGAGTATATGAGTTTCAAACTAAATCAAATAAGAATTTACAGACATCCAAAAACAATGCATGGAATATCAAAAGTATGCCCTCTTTTACTACTCATTCGGGTTACCCACAAAATGCCTAGATGGACAAACCTATGTAAAAATAGTAAACATACTTCTCTGACACCTTCCCTCATTCAATAATATGGCTGTCTACTGTGCTTGCACTAGATGTCCTAGCATGATACAAAAAATTACTATGGATGAATTGACAGCCAAGTGTTGAAACTTTGCCAGCATTATGATAGTTTGTTAAGAGCCGTTTCTACCACGGTACTTAGGGTAGTTAATACAACTTGAACCAGAAGTTACAATGTGGTGCAGTTTTATGTCTTATTTATACAGGGCTTAGTCATCCAAAATTAATTTTGGCCTTTGCCACTATAATCCTCCACGTCCTGTGGTCATTTACTCTCTTCGACGGATCTTCAATCCCGAGTTCTTTAAGGTCTTTTTTCACATTAATTAAATACTGATAAGATTAGCTCAATTTTGCTGTTGTCAAGCTTGGAGTGCAAAAAAACATAACTTCAATACATGATTTGAGCATAAGTGTTTAAATAATTTTCTGATTGAGTTAAATGGGCTCTAAAGTAGTGTTTCAATATGATTAGGTTCAAAATGTGCTTATTAAATACTTCTAAATAAAACTAAATATTAGGACTGCACCCTTTAAAACCTCAAGTAGATTAGAAATTAAGAGGATTATAAAAAATGCCAGATAAAAGTTTCAAAGAAATAAAAAAAAATCAAATATATAATGTTATTTTTAGATCTATAATAAATCTATTATTAGCAGTTTAAACCAATATAATTGTAAACAACTTAGCAAACAGGCCATATCATTGCAGGAAAGTTAACCTCTAATTCTTGTGTTTTCAAAGATTTGGGATTTGTAAGTATAATGGAGATTCAGGTTTGAGAAAAAATGGATTTAATTAAGCATTTGTTTCCAGCCTGTGGCCGGGTCAGTTTAGTAAAGTGCCTCCATCTTCCTCTATCCTTCCACCATTCTTTTTCACTCCCTTGCACACTTTGGATTATCTGCTCCTCCCATCTCTTTCTTGGTCTCCTTTGCAGTCTTTTTCCTATACACTTTATCTCCACCATTCCCTTTGGCATGCTCTTCTTTCCTCATTACTTGACCATACCATATGTGCTTAGTTCCTCTACTATCTAATGTACTCCCTCTATCCCCACTCTTTCTCAGATAACTTCATTTCTTATTCTGTTTCTCCTTAGCAGGTCTCTTACAAGCATATTTAGCTCCCCCTGCTGCCACCCTCTTATTAGGTCCTCTCTACTCTCACCCTTCACCTCAATCACACCTAAAGTATATTTTATATTCTGTTCTTTTCTCAGATCTACTTGATTTTATCCCCTTCCTTGTAACTACCGCCATTTTAAACTTCGCAATACTACATTTCATTCCACACTATTTCACTTCCTCCTTCTCTACCCACACCATCAAGTCATCAGCAAACACCATGGCTTTAATATTTACTCCCAGACTTTTCCTGTCAGTTTAATCATGGCCATTTCCATAAAAATTACAAATAGTAGTTGTGAGAAGGCACTCCTCTACTTCATTCATTTTGAACCACTCCGTCCTTCCACTCTTTGTCTTAACACAATTACTGCTATCCTCATACATGCTTTTCACTCCCATTACAACTCCTCGTTTTATTTAGGCTTCTTCCACCCCTCTTTCCAAACTTTATTTCCATCCACGCTTTCATATGACTTCACCACATCCATAAATACTATTACCAAGTCCTTCCCAAATTCTTACCTTCTTTTCATCAGCTGTCGTATTGTAACGATCAAGTCTACTGTAGAAATGTTCTCTAAATTCGTGCTGTTCCTCTCTCCTCCTTTCTTTTGTTTTATTTCTTATTCTCTTTTCCAGTACCTTGAAATAACCTGCAATGTTCTCTCCCCGCGGTGAGTTACAGTTAATACAGCCCCGCACTTGGGCTGCCATTGATATAACCTCCAAAGATATATCCGCAGATATTGCCTAATCATGGTGAGCTTGCGACGCGGTGGGTGTCGATTCAAATAGTCTTGCACTTGGGCCGCCAATTGATACAGCCTGTGTTTCCCACATTGGGTTTCAATTGATATAACCCACACGGTTATACTTGCCCTGCAATGCACTCTTACATACGTGCTTATAAAATTATTCATCTCACCACACACAAGGTTGTAAATCCATTTGATAGGATGAGATGTGAAGAATTAATTAATTCCAAATATTACTTGAGTTTATTTTTAGTCTCACTCAACTTAAAACACCTTGTTAATAAAAGAGAGGTACAAATTATACGTTTTACTACTTGTTGCATTAAAATGTGTCAGATTGGAAACCCTCTGGGTGCTGTATTTCCGAGCACATCGAAACCTCTGCTCGTAGCTCACGTCAGAGACTCCTCTAACATCATGCAATTATCTGGGCCAATGATAATAGTTGGTGATTAGCTTTCTGCCTTCTGGTTGGCTGGACAGTGGCATCCCATAATGCATCAGACAATTGTGAAACTTGTTTGAACAGAAATAATCTGCCAAATCGGTGATTGTGAAGGATTGAAAATAGATACCGATAGACGCTGTGACTTTTCCTTTGTTAACTGTCAAATTCACTCAGAAAGCAAATTTAGGTAAAATTAAAATGTATTTACTTTTAAATTGCCTGAAAGACTTAAATATATGTTAAAATAAAACATAACTAGTTAAAATAATATTATTAATAAGATAAAGCCTGAATCCAATTTTTTTTATACAGCCTGTGGCCTGGGTCAGTATTTTATTCAAGCCATATAATTCCCAATACCGGCTGGCTAGGCCTGTCGTAGCCCTGAATTCAAAATATAAAATAATTATCTTCAAAACTGCACTCTCATCCTTGGATAAAGTATGTAGAGAAATTTGCAAACAGTCTTTTATATGGAAACAGATTAATGGAAAAAGGACATACCTTATCTTTGAATTTCAAACAAAATAGGGGCTCAAAATTGAGAACATTACAATCTTATTATATTAATTCCCTTCTTTCAGTCTTCGAGAATCTTTTTCTCTTCCATATCCTTTTCAGAATCTGTATAACCATGGTGTTTAGTGATGGAAGAGCAATAATAGTAAAGTGCAATGGAAAACTTAGGAAGCATTTTACTAAACTTCACCAACACGGTTGATCAGTTGTATTCAGATTTATGATGATTTGTCCACCCTGGTTGCTTTTCCTTGTTTCATCCTCTTTAGCATCTCATCTTCTTTCCTTGTAGACCCATTTCCTCCCTCCTTTTATTCATCAGATCTCTTTGTTTTCACTCTCACCTTTTCTCTTTTGGGTTGAAGATTTTCCTCAAAATATCTCAGCCATATTCATTTTCTTCTCTTCTGTCTTCATCCACATTCATGTCCTTCATCTGTCCATTTTTGGCATCCAATCCTTTCTGGCTATTTCAACCACTCAATCGCTCTTTTCTTCTCTCACTATATTCGTCTCCACGCATTCCTTATTCTTAACTCCTTCTGAATGCTTGCATATTCCCACTGCGGTCCTCACCTGATGATCCTTCCACTTTCTCTATCACTACCAGGTAATAACGAGGAGTGAAACACAAACAGGCTACCTAGTGGAAGCAAACGGCGACAGATGTCAGGCCAAACCACAAACTTGAACAGACTGTGAGTTGTCCTCTTGAGCTGGATCGGTTGTGAGGAGCTAAGTCTCTGTCAGCACAGTAGCTTAGCTAAGGAAGGTTCCCCAAGGAGGTTTACCTGAGAACAGAGCGCAGCCCTGCTATTAAGGCAGTAGCACAACAGGCTTAGTAAGTCGGGGGTGGAAACAAACATCATTTGAGAAAATAAAGTAAAAGTGTATTCAAACCATCACTATTAAATATACTTCTAAACACAACCTTAAGTTCAAATAAGAGTTCCCCAAAGTCTCTAGTCCAATGCACACAATTGTGGATGTCACACACTTGCACTTATTACTAGCACCCAAGATGTCCTAACAAATTCTAAATCACTCGCCTCTTGGTATTGCTATAAACATAGTTCCTTTACTGCCCGACACCTCCACAGGCTGGGTAGAGTGATGGGTGTGAAAAATAGCACCTTTACTGTTCATCATATTACAATAAGAGATGGATCAAATCAATTATTTTATTTATAATCATTTTAATGAGATTGACTCCATACACAAAGGAAATAATTGATTATTAGTGTGGATTTCGACAAAATAGATCAACAACTGAGCAGATTTTTTACTTTTCAGCAAATATTAAAAAAGTGGGAATACAACATGATGATACATCAATTTTAGATAAGATTTTAAAAAAGCCTACGATTCAATTAAAGAAAAACAAAAATTATATATTATTATTATTATTAGCACCGTGCCTAACAACCCGTTCAGGTTATTCTCACTTACGCTTATGTGTAATGGTAGGGTGATTATGAGATGAAATGGAGGAACTACAGTTTAACGTGGAATCCGAACCACGGTAGAGGCCTGGCATTCCTCACATTCTCAAGTTGTGATTAATACACATGTCGTCAGAGCTGAAGGAAGGGTTTGGCAATCAGATAAATCTGTGCCGGGACCGAGGATTGAACCCCGGACCACCTTACCCATAGACCTGCAGGTCACCTCCCAAATTATATAGAATTATAGTTCAGTTTGGGAAAGCCAAAAAATAGGGTTGTGTGAGTAGGCATTTTTTATGAGTTGAGTTTGAATGAAAACGAGTTTGAGTGGTTTAGAGCAATATTTGTAACCGTACATAAACCATAAATAAGTACTTTTTTTTGGTGAAAAAATTAAAAATTACACAAATTAAAATTTTCAATAAATGTAATATAACAGTAATTTTTTTTAAACTAGACAAAGAAAATATTGAGAGACTATGTTATGAAATTATATCTTAAAATTTAATAAAATTAAATCAAACAAGGAATTTTAGATAAAAAGATAAAAAAAATTGAGTACGCAAAATTTTTGAGTTTTGTAAAAATCTTCCAGGTAGATTTTAAGCAGCTATTAAAACTCTACTCTCAACTTGAATTTTTTTAGTACTCTACCCCCTTCCCACTATAAAAAACATGTCAAGCTAATTGACCTATGTTTGAAAGATACGCATGGCAGGGCACAGGTTGGATGTTCCTTATGATAGTTTTTAAATACATAATGGATTGAAACAAGAAGATGCACATTCCCTATTAAATTGTAATCTAGTCTCGGAGTATGCTTTTAATGCAAGAGAGTAGGGAAGGCTTGACATTACACGGTATAATGTAGCAATTAAGTTACTAAGTTCATTTAATTTTGTTAGGTAAGGAATTTGTTGCTTGAATTGCAGAAATTTTACTATAGGCTTGTAAGGAAATAGGTTTAAATTAGAATGGAAATAAGGAAAAGAAGTGTTTCGGGAAATGCATGTTATTACTATTCTAATGAGGTCATCTATCTTGATTTCCAATACAAAGAGTCTCAAGAATTCAAGGTCAGAATTTACCTACAGCATTATTAAAATAGTTAACTCTATATTCTTGTTTTAGCTTACTAAGACTCCGAGAATATGGCTTATTGAAGCGCTTAAAGAGTCAAGACTTGGATATTACCAGTGAAGAAACAGCTGAACTGTTTTCTAGTGTTGATGTTAAAGTATTTCAAACTCTTTTAATTGTAGTTAGTTTGTGTTATATAGCGAGTATAGCATTTTTGGGTATAGAGGTTGTATATTATTTCCCTAGAAAGCTATGAGGGCTCTTTAAAAGCGAGAGAAATATAAGATTTTTTTGGCAGTGTTTTACTTCCCATCAAGGTTATCAAATTTAACTAAACTTATTGGAAAGAGAGGAGGAAGGTAGAATATAGAGGAAATGTACCACGAGTATGCAAAGCTTTTACAGTACTCTCGATTTTTCAGGGTAATGGAGGGGGGAAAAACACGGATATTAAAATCAAGGATAATACAAAAAAATAAATAAAAATATTTGTGTATATTTACTCACTGAATCACTTAAAAAAGTCTTTTTTTTTTGTGAATTAATTTGTTTTTTCTCCGAGTGTTGTACGTAATTACCGTAACATCAGTTCACGTGCTTGTAAAGATTTGCGTTTAAGACACATGAAGTATCTGCGCTACTAGCATACACAATCAGTTCTTTATTCTTCTTCATATCACCTATAGTTTGTTCACTGATCCCGTAAGTTAATGAAACTTGTTTAACTGCACTGCCGCCATTTTCTAACATTTCAATAATTTCTAATTTTTGTTTTATTGTTAAACAACAAGTTTAAGTTTGCTGGACGACATTATCACAAACATACATAGAATAGCCTACAACACAGAACTATACTGTACTGTTAGAAGACTGGCTTGTGAGCGCTATGTATAGTGCATAGAGAGAGAGGGACAGAAACATGAGTTGCAACATTACCAGACTGCTTATGCTCTGAAGACATATGAAGGTCTCTGTCTCTCTCTCTAAGAGACTGCCCCGCATGCGCATTGAGTGGCAATAACATTTATAATATATTCAGACCATTTGTGATATATTTACACTTAGAGTATGTAAAAAAAAGTTAGGAAACTATTTCCCTGGTTAAGCCACAAACGGGTTGATTCGCCCCCGGATAATTGAGAACATACCGTACTTGGCTTCAAACAAAGTTTCAGACTTAACAAATATGAAGCTTCGCCAATAAATTGTTAGTTTTTATAATTTGTATTATGACACATGATTCATCATCATCATCATCATCATGCAATTTCCTGCCACTGGCAGGGTCTGTCTCGATCATCTTTCTTCCTTCACGCAGGCCCAATCCACTCCTCTCCACACTCCCTTCATTCAACTGATTAATTATGATTGATTATAGTATCCACATGTTTTTCTCTACCAAAATTGTTAATTTATTATTAACTGGAACGCAAATTATCATCTCTATATAATGAAAAATAAATAAAATGATAGAAATGTAGAAAAACAAAGCACAAATAAAATTAAAAACACTAACACACCTTAATATTTTATTGCTCTTATTGCATCTCCCTCAGGAAGTAGTTGTAAGTCTTACTAAATTCTATCATTTTATTTATTTTATATTATATTTTGTTAATGCATTTTATTTCACACACATTAAATTGTTGTTTGTATTAGAATCTATGTAAGCATAATGTGGTGTCAGTGGAACTACAAGAAAAATATGCAAATGTAAGAGAGACAATGTATTTGGGAAAAACTTAGCATTCACAGTCAACTTCTAATATGTTGTATATTAGTGTTTCACTTATTACACATTCAAAAAATTGGCATTACATGGATTTAAAGATAATTATAAAACAAAAAGGTAAAATAGGAGCACAAATATAATTATTGAAATACCAAGATTAAAATACAGTATATGACAAGAACAAAAAATATAATAGGAAGGAATTAAATGAAGTTAATCAACCAGGTAGAGTTATGTGTTAAGATACCTCGAAGCACATTAAAATTTTATTTCGATATATATGTATATAAGTGACCTTCTCTCACAGATTTTTTATTTTTTCAGACCTTTAGATAACTTGTTTTGATAAAACATTATATGAATAGAAAGCAAAAATCATGGGTCTAAATTTTTTTTATTTTTAGGTATTAGTTTTCACAATTAAGTAAACTTAAATATTAATGTGTCACTTGACTAAAGTGATTTTTTAAACACAATATAATGTCACAATGTTTTACCTAAATACACAAATTTTGTTAGAAATAAAATGTGACAGTATTAATTAATAAATATAAATTCTAATACATTATGTTAATGGTTTTCATATAATTATATTTACTGACAAAACCAAAACACTAATACATTATCATGCTAGTCTTGTTTGATCACCACAAATTTACTTCATTTTTAACATGTGAAACACAAACCCGCATCACTAGACTATCACACAATTCCCTAGTAACACCGATGAAAGAGCTCATGTGGGTGAACATGAGGCACACGGCATCTATCGTGGGTACTGGAATGTGCCAAACCCGAGGCCCACTCCCCTGTGAGTGTGGGTTGCCACTCGTGCCACCTCGTACTGCATCTCCATTGAGGTGAAGAGTTCCTCCTGCTTCTTGATGATCTCGCTGCACTCTCCTCCGGCCTGGCTGGTCGCTGCTTCACCTGTGTCAATAAATGTAAATTAATTCATTCCCTTTTATCTAAGTTTATTTAGAATAGAGCGATGAGCAAAATTATGGTTCGAAGTAGCAGGGATAACCGTCATATCTTAGTATAATTTTGGTTGAAAGAACCTTTTGTAAAATATAAACATACTTTTTGAGGTTAACATTGATAGCATTTACTATGTTATTAGTTTTTTATAGCAACACGTCTTACTACTCACTCAGGCTATACACTTATGTACTAATTATGCTAATGAGTTAGGGATGAGGAAGTGCAACCCACATTTGAGTGGCGAAAGAGTGAGAAACCATTTTGGAAAACACCATCCTTAGTACACTAAACCAGGATTGAGCCACAATCTCCCAGCCATTGGCAGTCTAGTCTATTGTAAGAGTAGCACCTTAGACCATGCAGCCACTGAAGCCAGTATTATTTGTTATTATTATAATATGGGTATTGATACAATCCAGAGAACGTTACAGTTGCAGATCATACATTAGATAAAAATTGTTCAAGTCACTTTTGTAACTACCAACAAGTTTCATTCGGTAAGAATTGGAGTGTACCCCGAGTAATACTCAGGTATATATTGTAGAGATAAATTCCTAGGGGTGTGCGAAACATCAAAACTTGGACTTGTATTAAACAATGTTGTCCTTGCTCATTGAATTACACCCACAGTTTCCCTCTTTCCCCTAGGTGGGCTTTCTTCACTGAATTTATACTCATTAGTTTATTTTTCATTAATTTGATCAATTTTCATATATTATAGTTTCCATTTGAGTCAGAGAAGTGACATAGTAATATAAAGAAAATATATTTAAAAATTCCCTGATTGTTTAATGTTGATAAGAAACATGCAATAAAATCATTTATCTCGAAATTGAATCCTTGAGAGCAAGATAAGCAAAGGTGTTTTAATTTGGGACCTGGTTGTCAGGTTTGTCCTAGAATAATGCTGGGTTAAGCCATTAGTAATAATCAGGGAGCATACTCAGCAAAGAAGGGCAATGTTGAGAATGCGCGGGGGGGGGGGGGGGGGGGAGGGGAGGAGCATTCAATTTTTTTTTAAATTTTGGGTGATAATCAAGCCTTGAACCAAGCTTTTAGGCAACTGTATTTTTAAATTTATTTATTTATTTGCAAGGCCGTAGCCAGCCAATAATTCCAGGGGAGTTTTGGTGGGCACATTCCCCAATTGCCAGAAGCTAGAAATAATTCTAATTGATAAACAGTTCTAGAAGCTATCTGAAGTGTTTTATATTTCAATATTAACCCCTAACTGTTGAAGGCTAGGAAAAATTCTAAATATTAAACACCTCTAGAAGCTATCTGAAGTGTTTTTTATTTTTGCAACATAACACCATAAATGCTGAAGGCTAGGAAACATTCTAAATACTAAACATCTCTAGAAGCTATCGGATGTGTTTTTTTGGCAGCATAACACCATAAGTGCCGAAGGCTAGGGAAAATTCTAAATAATAAACACCTTTAGAAGCTATCTAAATTGTTTTTACAGCAACATAACCTATTAACTGCTGAAGGCTAGGAAATTTATAAATATTAAACACCTCTAGAATCTCTCTGAAGTGCTTTTTATGGCTACACAGCTCCCTAATTTGTACTTGTACCTTAATTTTTATATTGTTTGAACCATAAATAAAGCCATTTTGTTCATAAAATTTCGGGGAGGGTTTGATCCTCCAAAAACTCCCCTTGGTGACTGACTTGTTTATTTGTTAATATTGGATTTTTAAAGCTACAAGGCTTTTTCGATGCAACTTGAATTATTTATTTCAGTTTACATGCACTTGAGCTAAATATTCAATTGAGCTTAAGATATATTTATTTAGATTTGCAGATATTGTTCAAATCGTCTATTTTAGATTAAAAATTTAACCTACTTTATTACAGCCTTTCCAACATTTTGTAGTTTATGACCACAACTTTTCTTTCTGCGGCCATCGCGACCCTTTGATAACTTAAAAGCGTTCAAATTCTAGTTTTTAAGTTTTTATCATTGTGTATTACTACCAGCCCGGACTATCTACAGTTAGCTACACCATTGGGATAGGTAAAATTTAGAGGAAATGTACAATTATTTACTTGGAGGGATATTAGGATAAATTACCCCTGGCCAGAATTAAAATCCTTACTTCACCTTCACCAACAAACCAAACCAAAAGATTAAACAAGCATGTCCACTAAACCTTGTTTTAATTATTATAAATTGCTTATAATAATGATTATATGCGACTAATATATAGTAAAATATAAGCAACAAGCTCGGGGGTGGGGGATGATTTTATATTATGCTAGCAGCATTACAAGGCTGCCACAGTAAACAAGTCAGCAAGAAGCTATCAGAATGGAATAGCCAAAAGGAACCTAAGCAGTAACTAGGTCGTTTTTAGCACTTTAACAACTTACATTTCTATTAGAATTTCACATATTATAATCATTAAAATCCTTGAAAAAGTAAATATAAAGCTAAAACCTCTATATTGTGACCCCACACAAAACACGCTGCGACCCCCAAGTTGGAAACCGCTGCTTTATTATAACACAGTTGGAAGCAATATTTAACTAGTTAGCTCCCTGAGATGTAGAACTCGCTCGTAACTTTATCAAAAAATTAGCAATTTGGCCATGTTTATTTAAAAACATTTTCAACTGTAAATAAAGCAATAAAAAATTTAATTTATCGATATTTCTACAGTATTTTGATACCTGTCTACCAATGTCCTGCTTCATAACCTCATGGAAGTTGCCCTAAAATATTAATACTGGTATGTCAATAAACTATTCAAACATATTGTAATTTAGAGTGTGAGGGTGAAGGGCCTTCCCCTGAAATTTTATTAAATAACTTATGGCAAATTCAAAATCAGCACTCTAAACAACATGGTTATACGAAATTTCATGCAAATCGAACATTAAATAACAAACTTAAAAATGTATCCCAAATTTGAAAATGTTAAAGGGTGAAAAAAAATCTTAATTTTTTGTTTAATGTAGTCTACTTAATCAAATGAAAAATTATAAAAGTTTTAACAATTTAACACAGCCCTATTACTCCTCTTCCTTCATTGTTGCTTTGAGCCTATTTAAATTACTTTCATGAAAGCCTATTTTAATAAACAATGAAATAAGATACATCAGTTCAATTCAAACTAGTATGGATACTTGCTAGAAAAATTAGTGTGTATTTCAGAAGTCAAACACTAACACTAACCTCAATGTCCTCATTTCATCTGTCAGAGCTTTCGATAAGAAAACAATAAAATGTTGCCTAATATTCACTGCATTTATGCCTTTAAAATTTAATAAAGCCCTAATTAAGGCATTGGCTGTACAACATGTGATAATTTGAATCATAAAAGTGCAACAGTCTAGCAGCCACGAAAGTTACAACTAAAAACACTAAGCCATAAACAAAACGTTGGCTGACAATGCTGCCACTTTAAGCATTGCTGGCCGAGTTAAATTTTGCTACTGGTCCCTTATGATTTGTTTCCAAACCGCATTCGGCATACACTCACCGGCCGCTGTCTCTGCCTACTGACAACGGCACTACTAGACTACTTGATTAACTAAGATTTCTACAATCTACTAAACAAGGAATCTCCTTTAAATGTATGACGATTTTTGAAGTTGGGATATTTTGTAGAGAAGGGATCAACAGTTGAGAAATTTTAAATTTGTCTATACAAGTCTGTGGTAAAGGACTTTCATAATAGAAAATAATGGGGTACAGAATAAGCTTAGAATTTCCCAACTCCAGATCTCAAATCTCAAAAAATTCCCAACTTTCAAGCTTTTAACCAACATTGGGGGGTGGAAGGGAGGGGGTTGGCACCCCCACAACCCCCTCTCCCCACGGTGCGATGCCCCTGCTAGGCACCAAACATGTTTAAATATGGTTTCTAGGCACTGGAATAGGCAACTAAGGAAATTAAAAGCACACAATAAACTAACCAATGTAAAAGGGTCATTCCGAAATCTAGGGACAATTTATGTAAACAGTGTTTTTTATATATTTGTGTTAATTATTTTAACACATATACAATTGTTTTAATACAAAGGATATGTAGCACAGAAAATAAAAAATGTACAAGTTATTACAAAAACGATTATAAATATAAAATATCCTTTTTTATGGTGAAATGTCACCTCCATGTCATGTCACTACCCCCATGTCACTAGAGTGTGAGGCTTCCAAATTTATAACACCTTTTAAGAATCCATTATAAATAAATGAGATGAAGTCTAATATAAAACAGTAATTCCAGGTTGCAAATGTCATAATTGTACTGAATTTATTAACTAAGTAATCTAAATCTCAGGGAGTGTTCCTTGTTACAATATCAACTCCATGGTCTGAACAGAATTTCCTTAAAAATCCACTAGATTGTGTAATGAGGACAAAGGAACCATGTGAGAGAAATCCCTGAGTATCCATCTTGTATTGTGTCTCATTTAATTGCTATAGATGAGTGTTTTAATTGTCTTAATTATGAGTTATTTACTTGTTATTGAAGAATATTTTTATTGATGTTCACCTCCATGGTGTTATTAAATTGTTCTTATATATATAAAAAAAATTGTTCCCTTTGAAGTGAGATTTAATGATTTAACATTGGATGAAAGCCAAAACCTTGTGGCTTAGTAATTTATAGGTTAGGTTCTGTGTAAATAAAACCTCAAATCTGTCACCTCCATGGTTGTCACTTCCATGTACTTAATCTAGCATGGAGGTGACAATATATTCATGGAGGTGACCTAATTTCAAATTTAGTATTTCACTCTTTATCTGTGGTAAAGTAAAGTATCGTTTACTTAGTGAATATAATTTTTTTTTACTTTTTGTTTACTTGTTTTGTTTGTTTTGTTTAGTGCATATATTTGGGTAATTATTTAGCTTTGCTGAATTAACAGTGGTAGTTATGTGATTTCAAGGTTTAAAAAGTTTGGTATCTCTCCATCATGGACTTAATGTGTAAGAAATTTTTCAAAATTAATTCTATCAAAAACAGCTTATTCACTAAATGTAAACAATTACAAGTTTTGTTTGTGAATATTATTTTCTTCCTGCATCATAACTTTTTAGAGTATGGAAAATTTATATTGAGATGTTTTAATATAGGGGACCCCATGAACAATAGGAATGGACTTAGTATAAAAATCTGAAGTTTAAATCATTACAATTATAATGTAAATTACATTTACTTTATACAAAAAATATTCATATCAATTTGTTTTTAGAAATAAACATGGCAAGAAAAAAAAGTTTGATAAGAATTTAGTAGATGTTAAAAAAAAGAAAAGAGATGCAGAAATGGAGCGTAGGAATAAGATAAAAAATGATCCAGTATGTTATGAAGAATTCAAAAGAAAGGAACGAGAGAGATATAATAAAAGAAAGGAAGATGGGAAAATAAAATTAATCTCAGATTTAAGTGAAAGAGGTAAGAGACAGCAAAGGAAAAAATGGGTTGAAAGGATGACAAGACATAGAAAGAGGCATAAGGCTTATAGGGAAGAACTTAATAACATTTTAGTGTGTGGCACTCCGTCATTAAGTGGCACAGAAGCAAGAGAAGTCACTGTTTCTGCTGCTGGGCCTAGCAATGGCATACTGGGGAGGGCTGGCTCAAGTAGGAAGAATGCAGGCCGTAAAAGGGTTTTAAGGAACAGATCACAGGCTCACCGAAAGATAAAAGAACTTAAAGGAAAGCTCAAAAGGCTTTCGAAAAGTGCAGCTAAATATAAGGCAAAGTACTACAGATTATGTAAACAAAAGGGGAATAATGAAAGTCTACAAACAAGAGTTAGAGAATTCTTAAATGGTGAGAAAGTGTCTACTAAAGTAGTGAAACGTTTGCAGTTTGGAGAAGTACTTCTACAATTACAATGCAAACCAAGATTCAAAAGCTAGTCAGGTTTTTGCTAGAGTTCTAAGTGGCAAAATTATAAAAAATACAGGCTCCTTTCTCACACCAAGGAGTTTCTTTCACATAAGCGCCACAAAAAGAATGAAGGGAAGAATATAAAATCTGTTTTTGTAAAGAGAAAGTATGACACTAAATATTCATTGCACTTTAAAAATGATGTTGAATTTTTTGAGAAGGATGAAGTTAGTAGAATAGAACCAGGAAAGAAGGATGTTAGGACAAGAAACAAAATTAAAAAACAGAGAAGAATACTGAACAATAGTTTAAGGGTGCTACACAAACAGTTCAATGAATCACATTCTTACAATATTGCTTACTCTACATTCTGCTTCCTGCGTCCATTTTGGGTCCTTTCACCTAATATCCTAAGCGGGATACTTGTCTCTGTACAAAACATGAAAATTTTGACATGATTTTTGAACGTCTGAAGCACCTCAATATTATTGAGTTCAAGAGACCAGATGATTTGATTAAAGTATTAATTTGCAATGAGAAAGCCAGCAGCGAACAATGTTTGGAAAGGAAATGTGATGACTGTAAGGATAATCAGGTAGTAACAAAGGAGTTTGAAGATAAAGAAACGACATACCAGCAGTGGTCAAGGAAGAAAGAGAAGACTTGTGTTAAAGGAAAAGAAATACAATATGTAAATGTTTTGAAGGAAACTGTTTCTACAAATATGAAACAATTGTTCATCCTGCTTGTTGATGCTTTGCCTAGTTATATGGGGCACATTTCTAACATCATCATCAGTATAAAGCAATTGCTGACTTAAAGCAGAACCTCAAATGTACTGATGTTTTTATCCATATTGATTTTTCTGAAAATTAAGTAGTTAAGTTTAACATTTTAGTTTTACCTATTATTGCATTTAAGGTACAGAATACCACTATTTATGTTTATATGGACACCTACATTCCAACTGTCCAATCCTCCATGTACTGTATTGTCACCACCATGGCAACTTGTGTCACCTCCATGTTTGTTAAAAATAAGTTTTTATGTTTATTTACCAAAATAAATGTTCTTGATTTCATTCTATAGTATTTTTGTAATTACCAATCATTTATGATCACAACCATAGTATAACTTGTACATTTTATTTAATTTTAATTTTATCCAGTTGAAAAGTGTAAATTGTCCCTAGATTTCGGAATGACCCAAAACTGATTTAACTATCTACTCTTTTTAGCATCACGTCTCCCTACTCGTTTTGGTTGTACAGTAATATGCTAGGAGTTAATAAGGTGGAATATAGAGGGGCATCTGCATTTGGGTGGAGTGAGTGGAAAACAATTTAGTAGAAAAAAAAAAACCCTTTAAGGTTGCATTAAGGTGCATTTAGTGCATTAATTTTGCAGTTTTTATAACATTAAAAATGTTTTGGTCAAAATAAATCAAATATGTCTTCTTTAGAAACGAGTTTAGTTTTCTACACATGCTAATCTCAACATTTCTTGAATATCTGTCATGAGCATAGCGGCATTTGGTGACAAACTTTTTAAATGAAGAGAAAAAGTTGTCATTAAATTCCAGAACTGTTGAGATTAGCATGTGCAGAAAACTAAACTCTATGTTTCTATAGAACAAATATTTGATTTATTTTGGTCAAAAAATGTGTATGCTATAAAAACTTCAAAAATATAGCCCTAAACTCACGCTCACTAGCAACCCACCTTAAGTAAACCAAACCGAGATTCAAATCTCAGTCTTCCCTTCATTGGCAGTCCAGTCTATTGCGAAACTAACGCCCATTTGACCAGAGAAGCAGGCCACTCGATACTGTTCTAGATTTTCAATAGTGAATTGGGTTATATTTCCAGAGATAATTTTTTTTATAAGTTGAAAAGCTAAGTTTTAGTTAACACAATACCAAGGGACAAAATTTCAAATATGCTGTTTCTGAAGAAGTAGAAATTTTCTCCTGCAACGGCATGCTGTTTCCTCCCAAGATGTCTGCCACTATTGCTCCCATGTTCTCCACTCGATTTATAGTAATTGGAAGCTATTTAACAAGTGTCAATTTTCAAACCTATTCCAAACAAGTATGCCACAACTTACAATTTTTAAGAAATTGGACTTTGTCTTTAAGAAAAAATTCATACTGTATCAAAAAGAGGCCAAAGCCAAAATAGGCAGTTATAGGCATTATAAAATTAAAATATTGAAAAGTCCCCCAAAATATAATTCAAAACTTGAATTTTAAGGTTATTAGGAATAAAACACCAAGTTAGAACATGACCACAGACACTCAGCCTTACAGATGTTTCGCTGCGCTCTTTGAGCCAGGTTGAGTGCTTGGACACTTGAGAGTGCTAGTTGCAGTACTTAGTGATTACAACACTTCCAAGTGAAACAACTACTAATATCAGTAAAAGTATTGAGTAAGAAATACTAGTATCGAAAGGAAAATATAGCTATTAGTAAAGTATTGATACTTTTTTAACATTCCTCCCCCCACTTAACTCCTTTCAATGAACACTAGTTAATGACATTTGAGGCAAAACAAGATTAAGATTGAAATTGTCCGGGCATGAGTGGGAGAACATGGAGTACATTAGCTAGTAAAGAAAGCAAGGCTGAGAAGGTATGTTCATGTATTGAGTATGGAAAGAGAAGAGAATACCAAAGAGAATAATGGAGGTGAAGTATGTAGGAAAAAGAGTTACAAAACCACAAAGGAGAACAAGAAAGAGATGAAAGGAGCAGATAATATAAAGTGTGCTAGTGAGAGGAGAAGAATGGACACGATTAAAGAAGGAAGAATGGTGGAAGGATAGAGGAAAATGGAGGTATTTTACTAAAGTGACCTGGACACAGGCTGGAAACAGTTGATGATGATGATGATGATTGCTGATGAGAAAGAACACTTAACTGACTGATACTTGAGTAGACAGTGTTTAAATAAACACTAAAAACTATTAACACAACTTTAAAGAGAAGCTTTCACTAGTACAGGTAAAGAGAATTTACCCCCGTATCCCTCGAGTATCTCTTCTAATTTTAACCAAAATTTGAATTGGTTTTGAATCCTTAATTCTCAAATATTCTTAAGGATTCTATGATTTTAGAAAAATTCAATTAAAAATAAATTTTAACAAGTTTGTAAAATGAGTTGTAAAAAATATTAATATTCAAACAATTTAAACTTGAAAGAAAATTAATGTTAATTGTATTGTAATAATATTTAAAAGTATTTTAATAATCTGATAACCTCAAAAGGAGAAAGAAATCAATAGATAAGAAAGACTTTCATTCAAATATTCATATTTTTATTCTTTTTTATATATTAACTTAATGAATAAAATCGTATATCAAATTTATAAATACAATTTTGATATGCATGAACCCAATAAATTAATTTTGTGAGAAATTGTTCTATGTTCTCACATTACTATTAAGTTTTTATTAAATTTCCAATTGTTTAAGTCTTACAACTGGTTTAAAAATGAACAACTTATTTATCATTAGATTATAATACAAATATTATGAATAAACAAGGAACAGAAGCAAAGATAATGATGAATGGTAAAGCTCTATAAAATGAAGAACAGTTTTAGGTACCTTGGCAGAATAATAACAACAAATTAGGGTTGTGCAGAATCCTGAATTTCAGGAAATTGGTTGTTCCTGAAACTTGGGTAGGAATAAATATTTCCCGGGTTTTTCGGAAACAACTAAGGACTGTCTATCAATGTCACATTTGTATTTAATTTTCATAAAAAATATAAATTTATTAAATTTAAATTAACCTTATCTTCCGTTAAGTAAATGGATACCCGAAACTTCAATCACGTTTATTTTATAGCTACCTTACAACGCAACTGAGCGCCATTAAATAACATCACCACACCACACATAAATGAGGAAATATCTATCCCTGAATAAATGTAAAGCAGAATAACATATTTTTACTGCAAAATAATGATGAATGAAGATTTTAAATATTAAATTATGCGTGCAATATACAGACACCACAATTATTTGCATAAAGACAGGTCTTTTACTCAAATGTTATTATTGGGAGTGGCACAGAGACTATGGCATCCATTAGCTTTTCTGTCATAGATATTAAAAAGTTGGATAAGCATTTTTTGTGAAAAATTTTGTAACTAAAACGTAAGAGGTAACCGGGCACATTAGCTCAGTTGAGAAATGTTTTTGTTATCCTTATGTGGCTCACTTTTATTTATTCACATCAGTTTGAATATTTGTACATTTTACTGTGCAAGAACATATTTATTAAAATTCACGCCATGAGTTTTTTTTTTAAACTTTTAGTCAATCTTAAAATCTATTATTTGAATTTATTTATATTATACCAAAAATGTGTGAATAAAAATACACAATTGTAACTATTGCTAAGACCTAGGTTTTTTAAAATATATATTACATCAAAGACCTTACTCAATAATTGTTAGACAAAATATTAAGTTTTTATATTATTATTATTATTAATTTTAATTATTAATTTTTATTGGAATGAATGGGAATGCTAAGTTTAGACTAAACTTATTAACCAACAAATAAATATAAAACTAAAGTGAAAGATTATTTTTAGTAGTTTTTCCCGTTTCCCGTCCTGTTCCTGCAGGAGATCATTATATCCAGTCCTAAAATTTCTTGAAGTCAAAATGTAATTCCCACACAGGACTACAACAAAATTCTCCAGAACAAATAAAGAGACAAACCAAACCCAGAAGGCGGCACATTTAAACAACCAGGTGAAGACCCTACCGTTGATTAGTAAAGTAACACATAGGGATAAATTGACACTCTTCAAGACATACTTGATACCTGTACCATCACCAAAAGAGACAACAATCGATTAAAGACTACAGGAACGAAGTTCATAAGATCAACGTTAAGATGAACTAAAGTGATATGGACATCTTCAATAGACAAACAGAAGGAAGACAAGACAATACTCTGAAATGGAAGTAAATGGGACAAGACCAGTTGGAAGACCAAGTGTACGATGGATAGAGTTAGTGAAGAACAAGGACAAGATTGGGATACTATCCATGAGAGTGAAATGTGCAAAAACAGGATGTGATGGAAAGTGCTCACTAACCACACTCAGAAAACTCGAGTTGGGATATGATGATGATGATGATATGTTCACATGTTCATTTATTCATTTGTTATCATTTAACTTTACTCTCGCATAAATATTTTTAATATTAATTTAATAAAATTGCTAGTATGCTTAACATTAAAAAAAAATGTTAATGCTTTATGTGGAATAATACCTTAAAAAAACAAAACAAGCTAGACAATCCTAAGACCCATTCTTTCTGAAAGACACACTATTTGGAATAGAGCATTAGGTTAAGTTATGGTTTAAATTATAAGGGGTAGCCAGAACACTTACCTTAGTGATACTGGAGTAGAAGTTGTTTGGACAAAACACAAAAATAACATAAATACATATATAAGGACAGACTTTCACTGACACAAACAGCTTCTTCACGATTTCTGATTTATACTGAATCAACACTTAGCTAAGTATGCTGGCTATTCCTCCTAATTATAATAATTATACACATTAACATATCTTTTTACTAAAATAGAAAAAAGTTTTTTAAAACTGTAAATGAGTATGAACTGTCAATATTTTTATTGGGCGAAGCTTTGAAATTATCAAAGTTGGTATTTTTTTCGAAGTAAAGTAAAAGCTAACATTTTTCCGAAACTTCGCACACCCCTAAAGTATAGGTATGTATCGATTGTTTTTCTTAATATAATTATGTTCTACCTCAATATCTTTTATTTTTTAGAAATCAGCCTTTCCTTGGCTAGCTTTCTCCTTTGCACAATATTTTATGCAGCGCAAATTTCATGTGAGGCAGGAGTATTTCAGCACACAGCCTTGCCTACTTTAATTCTAGTCAAAATAGATAATGTTGTACTTACTGTCCCCAGACTCCTTGATGCCCATGAGCCTCTTGAACTTTGCGGTCATCTTGCCATCATCATCCTGAGCAAAGGTCGTCCCAGCCCAAGTGTTAGAACCGGCTGCTGGCAACGGTTCAGCTACCGTGACTTCTGGTTTAACCTCCTTACCCTGTGACACAGTCAATCAGCAAGTCAATAGACAGTTTAAATATACTTTATATATATTTAAAAAAACACTACTTTGCAGTTTATTTTTAAGCAAATGTTATTTTTCAGTTTTTTCAAAGTGGTTGTTTCACCCTATTAAAAACTTACAAAAACATAATTATTTTAATCTGTCTTAAAGGAAAATGTGTATTCCTAATAAGGCTCTGTGAGTATTTGGAATTCAAACTCCAAACCAAGCTTGTCATCACTCTGTAACTCGAGTCCTTCCTGGCAGACCTCAACCAATTTTGACCGTTAAGATTTATCTGGTAAATATCCACATCCAGCATTTCTTTTCTGGATGTAGCCATGACACTCCATCAGGGACACCTGAAAATAACAGTGCACACCAAGGAAACCAACCAGCAACAATACCTTCATTACAACAGCTGCCATTCAATGAGCACAAAGAGATCACTCCCAACTAGCCTTGCCACTAGAACCAAAATTATTTTCTCTGGCCACGATAACCTTTTACAATAAAATAAAAAAACTTCAACATACTTTTATGAAGAGAGGCTACCCCAAAGCACTGGCGTGTAGTCAAATAGACAGAGCTCAAACTAGAGAGCCTACAACATCAACAGGAACAAACATCATCATCCCTCTGGTCACTACATACCACCCTGGATTCCACAACTCAATACTCTCTTGAAAACAGGTTTCCCCATATTGCAATCCTCCGCCACTACACAGAATATCTCCAAGGAGCCTCCAAGAGTAACCTATAAACAACCAACCAATCTGCGCACCTTACTTGTAAAACCCAAACTACCAGATCCCACTATTCAACCCAAACCGAAACAAATATCAGGTTCATTTCCCCGCAACCGTACCCCCTGGAAGACCTGAACCCTACATAAACCAACAAATTTATTCTCCAGCAACATAACTAAAATAAATTATCATATAAAAGGCCACCATACTTGTGATTCTGAAAACCTCATCTACCAACTGAAATGCAACCAGTGCCAAGCACAATACATTGGTCTCACAACAGAAACACTAAGAAGGAGAATGAATGGTCATCGACATGACACACAAAAATAAAAAATAAATATAAGCCCGTAGCATCACATGTCAAAACGCATAATCTGGACTTTAATCACTGTTACACAACTAAGGATATGGGAACTGGCCCATCAATATATCACCCAATCCAGACAAGCCCCTAACCTCCTCCTCAGGTAATTCCTCTCCTTCCTACCAGCCCACTTATTATTACATTCAATGTCACAATAATACAGTATATAACACAATATTTAATTTTTTTTATCCATCTATAAAACTATTTATTAAAAGTGCTGTCATCTATACAGTGAGATCATAACTGAAAAACAATCAGCTGTGGAGAGTCAACCTTGCAGTTCAACCAAGCATCAGTCTACTTTCTTGACCTGATGAAGCTGTCTGTGACAGTGTCAGCATGTCCTTAAAAATATGTTTGTTTGTGTGTTTTTTAGTGTTCTATCTAAACAATTTCTACTCCAGTATCACCAAGGTAAGTGTGCTAGCTATCCCTCCTAATTTAAACCTTGATCTAGCCTAGTGCTCTATTCCAAATAATTATAATAATAGGATGAACTTAACAATCAGGCCCCATTAACTAACACTCAAGCATCCGTAGTGACAAGTGCTGACTGCTCACAAGCAAGTAGGGGGGAACGTTATAACGGGACAATACTCCCTCCCCTAGTGTTCATCAAGACAGAAGGGTTGGTGGCACATTCCAGCAGCCAAGTAGTGTGAGCTCTGGCCTTGGAGCGGTGACTAGGTGGTACTGTATGTCTTGTACGTGAATGTAGAATAAAGTAATAGTACACTGGGGCATGCAGTGCGTGTAATAGTTTCGTATAAAAGTGATATGCTTAGAACGATAGTTTAATATTGACTTGTAATTTAGTACTGTTTATTTAATTTGACTGTTTAGTAGTGGATGTGCTTCCAAAACTATTACATATTTTTACTATTATTATATTCTCTGTATATTTGTGCGTGTGTGCTATCTGATAGCTAGTGCGACTGAACGGTACTCTTCACTATTATGAGCTACTTGTGATTGTATGTATTTATTTATTTAGCGCTATGGCAAGTTCAACTTTGTTTTTGTCCAAATTTAGCGGGGATACGGATGAGTCGTTTGAAGACTGGCTCTTTACTTTCGAGCTCTTGGCGCAGCTAACGGGGGGGAAGGAGGAATCACGTCCTTTGTTTTTGGGACTATCCCTTACTGGGTCAGCGCAAAGTGTCTACCACTCTCTCACAGATAAAGACAGAAAAGATTTTGATAAAGTGTGTTCTGAGTTGAAGATTGTTTTCAAAAAAACATTATTGCCAGATTTAAAGAAAGCGGCGTTTGTTTCACGTTACCGCAAAACAAATGAGCGTTTAACAACACTCGCAATTGACCTGCAGCGCTTAGCAATGGAAGCGTACCCGCAGTTTAATTCAGAATCTCAGAATGACCGTGACCGGCTTATTCAGTGTATAGAAGACAGTGTCATTCGCATAGCATTGCGCCGGGATCCCGCCAAAACAGTTATAGATCTTGTAAGTCGCGGGGAAATGCTGGAGGCAGTGTCAGAAATTGAGCGTGCTGTGCCAGTTGAACGTGTAGTTGCCGCCACTATTCCTGTAGCAGAGTCAAATATAACACCTGTTTTATTGCAGCAGTCGATTCAAGAGGCAGTGGCGGGAGCACTTCGTATAGTTTTAGAAGATAGAAGATATCATGCTACGTCTCTGGTGGGTCACCAAAAACAGCTTGATTCTGCGCGTCAAGTATTTAAGTGCAGTTATAGTAAATACCGTGGCCATCGAGAGGACGAGTGCCGAGAAAAGAAACGTGACTCTCGGGATGGAGTTACACGGGATCAATCGGGACCACGTTGCTTTGATGTGGAGAAAGAGGACACGTACGGCGGGAACGCGTGGCAACATTTTCGGGAAACTCGTGATCGCTGATGTAGATTGTTTTCGCCTACCTACATCGGCTTCCCATCAGGCACTCGAAATTTCTACAGTAAATAATCCAGTTGCGATTTACGCGTCTGGAGCTATTCGATCCATTAAACTGGATTTCCTAATTGATTCTGCAGCTACAGAATGCATAATACGAGAAGACTTGTGGAACTCGTTAAGAGACCAGAGGATCAACTTATCTAATCAACGATCTCAATACATGATGTAAGTGGACATCAGTTATCAGTTTTTAGACCAGGTATCCCTACACGTCATACTCGGTAATACTATGTACACACATTTTTTGTAATTAAAGATATTTCACAGTCTGCTCAGTTAGGATTGTCATTCATATTGGCACATAAGTGTGATATAATTACTTCTCAGGACGTCCTCAATATCGGTGGAGTTGAAGTTCAATACCATTATGTTAAGTATTCAAACCCTAAGAAATCCCTATTTCAAACAAACGAGTCACATATTAATCTTGCGGAAACTGTCACCGTGCCTGCAGAAGTGAACTGTTTTTACCACACGGAGGAATAGGGACTTCAGAATTTGAAGAGTTGGAAGGTTGCTTAGAGCCCAACCTGCAAGTAGCGGCCAAATACGGCATTCTCTCTGCCTGTATTTTGGTCACGGCTCGCAATAATAGGGTACCTTTCCGACTCCTAAATACATCATCAGAACCTATTGTGTTGGTATAAGGGGACATCAATGAGCCACTTCCGCCCACTACCTGATGTAGAAAAATCTTCTCTCTTGTGCTTCTCTCTCACTTCACAGACCAAACTTCGTCAAGGAGCTGTATTGTTCGACCTTACCCAAGCTAAGTGTTCTGAGGTTCGCGTGTAGAGACAACAGCGCTATTAAATGAGTTTGCGGATATTGTAACACAAGATGATTCTGAGTGTGGTCGTACAAACCTAACATATCATAGATTTGAACCGGTGAGGCTAGACCAGCAAAACAACATCCGCGTCGCGTTGCGTATAAATACCAGGAATATATTCGTAAGGACATCAGTGACATGGAGAAACAAGGTAAGGTGAGTCCCTCTACCTCACCATGGGCATCACCTATAGTCCTTACAGCAAAGAAAGATGTGGCGTTCGTTTCTGTTGTGACTACCGAAAACTTAACGAAACTGACTGTGAAAGATGCCTATCCATTGCCACGTATGGACGACATACTTGAGGGTTTGTTAGGAGCAACATTGTTCTCATCTCTCGACATGACAGCCGCCTATCATCAAGTCGCAGCCACTATCATCAAGTCGAGATAGCACCAGAAGATCGTCCCAAAACAGCATTTGTTACAGCAGATGGCCTCTACAAATTTAACGTAATGAGCTATGGCCTCTGTAATGCACCAGCTACCTTCCAACACCTCATGGACTTGGTGTTAACAGGTATAAAGTGGAAAACCTGCATGGCGTACCTAGATGATGTGGTAATATGGAGTCGGGATGAAAAACAACACATAGAACGTTTGCGTCAAGTTTTTACACGAATACACATGCTGGCCTTAAAATCAAGCCTCGGAAATGTCAAATTATGCGGGACCAGATTACTTTCCTGGGACACAGAATATCAGCGCAAGGGATCGCTACATTAGAAGATAAAGTAAATAAGGTTCAATCTTGGCCAATCCCCATAACTGCGGAAGAAGTGAACTTTTTCCTGCAAACAGCCGGATACTATCGCCGCTACATCCGCAACTTTGCTATGATTGCTGCACCTCTACAGCGACTCACTCACAAAGAGTACCATTTGTGTTCGATACAACTTGCGAAACAGCCTTTGAGGAGCTAAAAAGAAGATTAGTGACAGCCCCCATTTTAGGGTTTCCCGTCCGGAGTGTGAATGGCTGGTGAATTGTGATGCAAGCCCTGTTGGAATCGTGGGCAGTACTTAGCCAGACTCAGATGGCGAAGAAAAGTAATTTCTTATTGGAGCCGTCCTCTTACTAAGACAGAGAGGCAGTATTGCGCGACACGTAGAGAACTATTAGCTCTGGTTGACTGTCTCCACTTCTTTCGTTGCTACCTTGAAGGAAGTGAGGTAGTGCGTGTGCGTACAGATCATAGGGCACTAGTCTGGCTCCACAATTTCAAAGAGCCTGAAGGGCAAGTAGCTCAGTGGCTGGAACGTCTATCGCGATTCAACTATACGGTAGAACATCGCCCAGGTGTGAAACATGGTAACGCTGACGGACTTTCAAGAATGCCTTGTCGCCAGTGCCAACGTGTGGATGAAAATTCCTATGTAATGCCAGGCCCAAGCTCCCTCAACCCAGAAGCACAGTCGTGGAAGCCCTGCAGTCAACTACAGAGTGGGGGCGCTCAAAAACTCACAACCCCCATTTCTTCCCAAGATGCAATAGTCACACCTATAGTTTCAGCCGCACCTCTGTGGAAGCCTGCTGTGTCATCTGATGAGTTATGTCAGTTACAGTTAGAAGATATAGCGATCTGTCCTGTTATAAAGTGGAAAGAGGCTAACAATCGTCCACCCCATGAGGATGCCGTGGCACTTGGAAGAACCACCACGAGTTTGTGGGCCCAGTGGGACCAACTAGAACTTAAGCAAGGTGTTCTTTATCAACGTTTTGAAGGAGTTGGAAATACCCATAGACTTCAGCTGATTGTCCACGAGTGCTGAAAACAGAAATCTTACGAAGTCTTCATGACACACCCACTGGAGGTCACTTAGGTATTCACAAGACAGTCGAAAAGGTCCGCTCGCAGTTCTATTGGCCGGATCTCCGTCGAGACACCACAGCGTGGGTCCAGCAATGTCCTGATTGTGCGGCTAGGAAAACTCAAATAATAGCTAAGGCACCACTACAGAAGTTTAGGGTTGGTGAACCACTGCAACGGGTTGCCGTTGATATATTAGGCCCCTTTCCAAGGACTAAGCAGGGAAAGAAAGTAATTATGGTTGTATCAGATTACTTTACTCGTTGGGTAGAAGCGTATGCCCTGCCAAACCAGAAGGCAGTCACAGTTGCAAGAGTCCTGGTGGATGAATTCATCAGCAGGTTTGGTGTCCCTATGAACTTCACACTGATCAAGGCAGAAATTTCGACGGGACAGTAATCAGACACGTGTGCGATTTATTACAAATTGCGAAAACACGAACAACAGCTTACCACCCTATGTCAGATGGCTTAGTGGAACGATTCAATCGTATGTTACTAGACATGATGTCTCAATGGGTAAATAAAAACCAAAATGACTGGGACGTAAAGTTACCTCAGCTAATGATGGCATACCGTACGAGTGTACATGAAACCACTAAACACACCCCTTTTGAGGTTATGTTTGGAAGACAAGCTCGTTTACCAATCGATATAGTGTATGGGAGACCAACGGAGCAAGTGGAGGAAGAAGTTACACCCACTTCGTATACAATGGATCTCCGTAATTGCTTAGAATCTGCATATGAACAAGTCCGAAAAAATCTTATAGTGGGACAGGAAAGACAAAAAGACGTATATGACCGCCGATGCTCTGGGAAAGCATATGAAGTAGGTGAAAAAGTGTGTTTATACACACCAGCAATAAGGGAAGGCCTGACTCCTAAGTTGCACAAACCATGGCAGGGTCCCTACGTTGTCAGGAAAAGATTATCGGATGTGACGTACCGTATTCAATACACACTAAACCCAAGAAAACGCCCTGTGGTTCACTTCAATAGGCTTAAACCATACTCAGCCCGAGATCCACCGCGAGAAGAGGTTGGGCCGTCATCGGTTGGTCAGAATAAAGGTGAAGGTACAAGGCTGGTGACGACAGATGACACTTCTTTGGAATCTCAAGCAACTGGCATCAATCCCACGAGTGAACCCTGGCAGCTGGTGGAAATGCCACAGGCTCTTCACAATAATGCAGTGGACGTCAACACAGATGAATAAGTACGTCGATACCCGGCCCGGAACAGAGCACAGACAATTCCATTTCAAGCCGGTTTTGGTTGAATGAAGAAAAGTGTAAATAAACATCTTTAATTTGTAAGGTAGTTTTGTTTTGTAAATATGTATATATGTTGGTGTCTATAAGCTATTGTGTTTTAATATTAAACTGTGAGTTTTGAATAAGGGAGGGAATAGTGTAGTGACAAGTGCTGACTGCTAACAAGCAGGTAGGGGGGAACGTTGCCCTATAACGGGACAATACTCCCTCCCCTAGTGTTCATCAAGACAGAAGGGTTGGTGGCACATTCCAGCAGACTAGCAGTGTGAGCTCTGGCCTTGGAGCGATGACTAGGCCGGTATTGTATGTCTTGTACGTGAATGTAGAATAAAGTAATATTACACATCCTATGGAAATTTGATTGAATATGAATCAATTTATGGACGTAGAAAAAGCCTACGATAGTGTGGATCGAAAGAAAGTATGGAAAACAATAAAGGAGGCTGGAGTAGAAAGAGGAGTGGCTAAGATAGTAAGGAATATGTATGATAATAATATGAATTGTGTGAAGCCGAAGAGAGGGTGGACAGAGTTGTTCCAATTAAAACACGGAGTCAAGCAGGGAAGTGCCCTCTCACCATTACTATTGTATTGGTGATGTAAATGATAATGAATAGAGTGGCAGGAAAACTGGGTGAGGAGAAAAGGAAGAGGAAGTACAGGAACAGCTGCAGGAACGGAATGAGGAGGTGAAAAGGTGTGGAATGAAATTTAATATGGAGTAAAGTGAAGTGATGGTGATGACAAAGCAGAGAACACGGCCAAGAAAAGTGATAAAACTGGATGGAGTATATTTGAAAGAAGCAAAGAGCGTGAAGTATGTTGGTAGTGTGATTGAGGCAAAAGGGGGCAGCAGAGAAGATATAGTGAGACAAGGGCAGTAGGGAGAGGTTTATACAGGTGTGTAAGAGACCTACTATGGAAAGGATAAGTGCTGTATGGAGCATACTTCACACCCATAGTTACGTATGCAGCAGAAACTTGGACTTTGGATAAAAGAGAAACAAGGAAAGTGGAGGCCGTGGGAATGAAGTTTTTGAGGAGCACCAGAAGAGATAGGATTAGGAATGATGATCTAAGGTCGAGAGTTGGGGTACATGGTGTACATGAGATAGTAGAAGAAGCAAGGATGAGATGGTATGGACACGTAATGAGGATGGAAGGGGAGAGGATTCCAAGAAGATGAATGGATATGAAGTATGTAGGGAAGAGACCGCAAGGAAGACTAAGAAAGAGATGGGAGAACAGATAGCAAGTATGTAAGTAAGAGGAGGAGAATGGAAGAGAGTGCAGGAGGAAGAATGGTGGAAGGACATAAGAGGATGGAGGCATTTTACTATACAGACCCGGCCACAGGCTGGAAACAGTTCAGAATGATGATGAGGATGATGAACCAAATTGTTTAAGTTCAAATAAGGTATTTAACTTTGAGGAGGCCCATTGGCAAAATGATTTCTTTTTTATAGTAGTTACAGAACAAAGGGGGGGGGGGGAAGGAATTAAAAATAGGTCAGAGAGGCATAATAGAAACAAATTTTATAATAGTTACAAATTTAGTGGAGTGAATTTTAATAACTACTTACACAATAAAACATCAACATATTTAAACTTAAACTAATATGAATAAATAAAAGTGAGCCACAGTCTTGTCCATTAGAATAACAAAAAACTTTCTCTATTGAGCCAGTGTCCCTAGTTACCTCCTACATTTTAGTTACTAAACCTCTCACGAGAGCATTGTTATACTAAGAAAATATTAGTGTATCCATTATCTATGCTGGCACAATACTTAAACAAATGGATGGTATTACTAATAATATGATTGAGGTAATAGGCGTGTATTGATGCAAACGGTGTGGTGAAGGTGTATTTCTTGCATAATTAGATATTTAAAAGCCAAGTATGTCATTAGTTTGCACTAAAATATTTCCCTGACTTATATTTATTTAATAATATATATATCACCATCATTTGGCACACACATGGCAAGCCAATAGTGTGGGAAGCTGGGGTCAGAATCAAGAAAAGAGCAAAGGGAAGATGGAGAGAGGAACAGCATGGGTTCAGAGAGAAGAGGTCGACGAAAGATTTAATATTTGGAATTATACAATTGATGGAAAAGAGATAGGAGTTTGGAAAGGATTTGGTAATGACATTCATGGATGTAGAAAAAGCATTGTTGTTTGTTTTGCTGTTTGCTGCTGGTGTTTAGTTTATTTATGGTGTGTTTTTTGGTTAGTTTAACGAATTTAATAAATGAGTGACATTTTCATTTGATATAAGTAGATCATTTGCTCAAAAGTGGTTCGTGAAGTGCAATGTTGCAAATGAATATATTTCAGTTGAAGTAGTTCAAATACTGTGCTTACCTACCATCAACTTTCTAAAAAATAAAAACAAATAATATAACAATGAATATTTGAAAATGGGAATTTATTGGATTGACGACCCAGTTGCACCTGATTCCCTTTGTGTGGAGTACTATGAAACTTTGTCAAATGAATCTATTTTCAAACAAAGCACACAGAGCTATCCAGTAAACCAATTTAATATGAGCTGGCAAGTATTTTGCTTTTAAATTGGAGAAAACCAAGGACCTGCAAGGTATGTGCTAACTTTTGACATATGTGATCTAAATACACGACAATGAAGTGCTTGATGCATTTTTGTTTTCCTGTATATCCATTAAAACACATAGAAAAGGGAATATTTATTTGTTTGATAAACAATTATCTCATAAAAGAGGTTGCTCATGAATGTGTTTACACACATTTCCATTCACAGAAAACAATTGGCTGTCAAAGAAATGCCTCTTCAAATGAAATTGATTTTGAAGCAAATTGTGAAAAGTGTAATTACAGGGTGACTACTGAGTTGGAGAAACCAAAATTAGTGACATTTTGGTGACCTTTTATGACCACAAAATTCCTTGGATAAATGGTTGAACATTATATAGCGCATACCTAGGCATAATGCATTCCCACGGAACATTAAACTTTAACTAGATGGTGAACATTAACCTTGTCCTTGGTATCATGGTGAAAACAATCAGGCAACTTGCGGCTAGATCATGGCATCATGGGTAGTGGGGCCCGACTTTCAACATGTTCGCGTTGTTATGATGCGTGGCTTTATGACCTAAATATTGAAAATACGTGACTATTCAGGGACTTTTGTGACCTAGTAGACACCCTTAAATACAAACAAACTACAGCCACTAGGTGCTCTACTTTTCACCATGTTGTGTGAAGCAATGGGGCGTGAGTTTAAGACTTTGCTTTTCCACAAATAAATACACTGGCTCTTGAGATGAAAGGTGCTTACAAAATTTATTAAATTTACATTACATTTTGGAATAATATGTTTGAAATAAAGTGCATTGAGCATTCTAAAGGCAAAGTCTTTGTAACCAACCCTGTTGGAAAACGGAGATGAGGATACTCCCATAATAGTCACTGAGCAGTTAGGTCTAGGGCTCTGCGAGTACTCGTATTCCGAGCTCGTCTCTTAAGCTCGAGATCGAGATCGAAAGTTTTGTAGACTCATCATTTTCAAGCTTCCACTTGATGTACTTAATAATCAATTTTTAAAACGCAATAGTAAGCATAGTCTATTTAATTGAGATAATATCAGCATTTTCACTTATAAATTATTCGGTTACTTAACAAATTGTTAAAAATTAATTTCAATTTTAACATTAATGACGTAATAGAGCTTTAAAACCACTTTCGAACAGTAAATTTATTCAATATTGTCGTCCATTTTGAATTATACTTGATTGCAGTTGTTTGTGTTGCCATGACAAAACAATGAAAAGAAAAATAGCTAAGAAGATTACCTACTAAATAATTGAATGATTCTTTTTACTATTTTTACCTGGACCCTTTCTAAACTAACCATTTATGTTAAATTAAAAATGTAATATCAAGAATATAATATTATATTAAATATTTTCAACCTTAAGATATCTAAAACTCGTATTAATTATGTTTAGCTACAAAACTAGCTCTAGCTTAGTAACTATTTAGTTATAGAATTATGTTGGTTAGCCTGCTTAAAATCAATGTAGATCTTATTTATTGCAATACATATTACCACAATTACCAAATTTATATTAAAAAAGCATTTACTATTTCATAATGTTTGTTAGAAATATTATTTTAGTCATATTATTTTTAATTTTAAAGTATGAGCATCAACTTTTATAAGCATTAAAAATTGAATTGAAGTAAATTTCTCAATAAAATAATGTCTAACAAAAGCCCATACAACGTGGAAATGGAACAGAAAACGTGATCATGCACGACTACACTAAGGAATGATAAACGAAATACAAAACACTTCACATTTTTAACTGTTTATGATTCTTACATTTTCTTATAGGGTAAATTAGGTTACTGAAGCATATTTTTGGGAAATATTAGCTTGTTAAACCGGCGAATTTATTAACTTTTTATCAAGACAGTGTAGAAACAGTATATGTAAAATGATATTGAAGGAAGCCAACCTGAAAAGATAGTTAGGTTAGGACTAGATATAAACAAACATACTTCTCTATTTCTTCTTTCAATTTTACACTTCCCAATTTTTCAAACTTCCACAGTTGCACGTTGTTTTGAATTTTCAGAAATATTTATTTTTCATATGAAAAGACATTAATGAAAAAGTAATACGTAAAAGTTTAAGAAAACATGAAGAGGGAAGTGTGTTTGTTCCTATCTAGCCCTAACCTAACTATCCTTTCAGGTTGGCTTCCTTCACTATCACTTTACATCACTGTACAGTGTTTCTACACTGGCTTGTTATACATTTCCAAGCCATTAGGCACTAATTCATTTTATTAACTTTGTTTTATAATTGTTAGTGTAATTTTAATGTCCTTAAACACATGAGTGTGAAATCATTTTAATTATTTTATTATTAGATTTTTATTTGAGTGTTGTTCTTATTTTTAAATTGTGTTTTATAAGTGTTATTTCTAATTTAAAAAATGATATTTCCATGTTTAACTTTTTTTTTCAAAAGTATTTACTCTTTATAAAAATGAGGGTCACTCATATTTTAAGACCATGTGTTTTAATATAATTTAACATTTTAAAATTATGAATATACTCGAACTCGGGAACTTTTAGAAATACTCGACTCGAATTAAAAAACCCAAGCTTGCAGAACCCTAGTTGGGACTGTATTTTGTCGAGAGAAAACTTTTTTTTTAATCCCCGAATCTGAGTTAGGATAGTAATTACTCCTCGTTGATCATTAGATTGGATCAATCCTGATCAAATCCATTTAAATCATCTCAGTTCCTTTACAAGTGAAATAACAGCGCATGTGATATTGGATCACATATTCATCATGTCCAATTCAGCAATGATGCTAAATAAATAATTCATTACATTTACATTAGTGATTTCAATTATAGCCTGATAACAAATCACATCATCTTAATCAGCATGAACCGTGAACCCGAAACTTACAAATATGGCTACTCAAGTGGTGGCATGCGCAACGTGAATAATATTATCACAGTACTTTGTGCCACAAATGTGAAATGTTGATAGTAAAGTAAGATAATAAATAGCTGTATTTTACTGCCTGGCTTAGGCACGAAGACATATAGGTGGTGGTTCACAATGCATCAAACACTTTTCAAGAGGTCTGCTGCCACTGGGAAAAGTTTGAGAAACATTGATCTAGGGGGCAAAGAAAAATGATCTCACATGTAGAGGTGATGGGAAACACATCCTCTGAGCAGACCAGTCTGTTGAGAGTAACACACAACCCCTAGTGCGGGTGCACAGCTCGACATACTATTATTACAAACTAGATCCTCGATACCCTCGATTGAAAGACACAATCTTAAAATCACAATTTTTTGAAACTATGGCTATTGGCTTGTAAATACCGGTAAATTAATTAAGGCCTTTAAATATAATTACAATATTCATAATTGTATCTATTTAAGGAAAACCTCTTTCACTTTTTGAGATATATTTTGTTATAAAATATGGAAGAAGGTATTTAGAGGAAAGAAATAAATGCATATAAAAGGGAATAAACCCAATATGGGTCTGAAAATTAAAAGTAAAACACTTTACACTTTACATTGCTGCCATTAGGTGGTAATCTCTGCCAAAGAAAATTAAAAATTACTACCCAATCCCCCTACCTGGGTTTAATTATATCATAACTCTTAAGTAGGAAGTGTAAAAAATGGTATTTTTAATGTGATAATAGATGCAAGGAAAAGAAGTGAAATTGTAAATTATGAGGAATCAGAATTGAAAAATTAAGATTTAAATTTAAGAAATGGAATTGGAAAGAGAAAAAAACCAGGACTTATGACATCTCTATTCAAAATCAAACATTTAAAGCTTTTCTATGGATATAGACACCTGTGAGCCACTTAATCTCAGGAGTACCAACCTTGTTCCCCCAAAGCAGTTTCTTCTTCTGCACTTGTTGTGCATATCGAGCTGGGTTCATGGCAGACGGGTTGTAGTAGCTGGGCAATTCAATGCCCGTGCTTGACTTGACTAGTTGAACTTGCTGCTCTAATGTCTTTTGAAGAAGGTCCTGTGGCGTGACAGCAGGTGGTGTTACTAGCGGACGTAGCTCAATACCTAGCCTCTCCAGAACTGGGATAAACAGACACAAAAATAGGGATGTTGCAATTAGGGATGTCAGTCTTGTTAGAAGAGTTGGGTTGAATCCACTAGTTTACAATTCGAATCTGAGTCTCAAATTTACCTTCGAATCCCAAATCTAAAATTTGAATAATAGAAAAAACAAATAGTTAACATTCTTTCTTATAATCCATTCACTATAACATTCAGTTTAGTGTTAAATTCCTGGTCTGGGGCCTGGTTGTTGAGTTTAATCCTATAATTATAATTGGTTCTGAGCCACAAAAAAGCAGTAATAGAGCTCTAAACAAATTTTACTTGAAAAAAGTGAGACAAATTTATTTTTTAAGGATTTGAATCTTGAATCTGAAATTTTTTCAAATCTCAAATACCCTTAAAGATTCAAGAGGATTCAAGGGATACCATGATTCTTAGCTTTACAATTAAATCAAATAGTTAAAGATTTACCAATGAAACAAAAAGGTAAAATTTGTGTATGGGTTTTTTCACCGAGTCCAAAATATATATATATTTTTTCCGGTTTAAATTAACAATGGCAAATTATAAACATACTCAACATAATCATTATGTTCTAGTGATCTTGCAGAGATCAAGTACAGCTTTTTTATTTTCTCTATTGCCTTTTTAATAAGATGTCAAATGATTAATTCTTAGTGGTACAGAAAGAATAGAAAATTAATAGTGATTCCTAGCTATCAAATCTCAGTAAATGAAAGTTCTAGCATTTAAATAAAACAGCAATATTAAAAACCAAGACTTTTACCTTGTGCCCACTTTTATTTATGTTGCCACTTCACTCTAGTACCGAAAAGTTGTAGATGTGCTCAACATGAGCTTTGTGTTCTAGTAAAATGGCGTCTAAGCTAAGTATTATTTTCAACCCCAATGCTGTATAGCAGTAAAGCAGCAGATTATAAATAAATAGAATATGTGATGAAGTTGCATGCATGAAAAGGAATTGAGATTGTAAATATTGAGAATTGGAATAGAGAAAGGCAGGAATTGTGTATTCTTTAATTTCAATCCTAATTTAAACTGACCATTGAAAAACCAATCAACATTCTACAGATGACTAAAGCCGGAGAGAGTTAAGCCTACAAACAGTTACATACTTAACCAACTTCTATGATAATTTTTCCTGAATATAATAAGTTACAGCATTATAGTTTCCTCTAATTGCTTTGCAAAAACAACATGTACGAATTTAAAGAGGGACAGAGAAAAATATAGAATACCATGGGGTCACTTTTAAAAAAAAAGTTTTTTTAATAATTAGCAAAATTTATTGAGTTCTGGCAATTTTTTGAGCATCGTGTCTTACTACTGGTTCAGGTTATCTGAATTTTTACTCCAATGGGGTGGAAATGAGGAAACCATTTAGGAAAATCAGTTTAAGTACATTCAACCAGAATTCAAACCCTAATCTTCCCGTCATGCAAAACCCAGTATAATACAATAGTGACACCTTAAGCTTTGCAACCACCAGTGCACGTTTCAGCAATAAAATCCACATTTCCCAGACGGTTAAATTCATTGAATTTTTAAAAATACAAAAAACTATGTTCAAAAGTTCATATTACTTGTGAACTTTAGGAACTATAATTTTTAATAAAGTGTGTAGGCCTTACCCTCCTAGAAGATCAATATTGATTGAATATTACTTACTAGGAATGGCTCTTTTAAAGCCACAAATCCCTCATGGCCTTGTATATTTATGAGACTAGCATAAATACCCAGCATTGCCCGGCATTAGCCGTGCAATGAATTGTGTGGTTACCTTAGGGCAACACTTATCTTTACTTCAAACATACAGGGGGGAAAAAAAAAAAAACCTCTTCATTTTAGCTCTTCTGAGCCAGTTTTTAATGAATTTAAAAAAAAAGTATACAAAAATTTTAAATTCTGGCTTCAAGATGCACATGTTTGGGGATAGAGGCCACTAATTTTTAAATTTCAGCCCTCTGCGTGTGGTGGATATCGCACAATGCTTATGACAGACAGACAGACAGACAGACAGACAAAAAGAAACTCTTCATTTTATTAATATAGAGATGAGGTTTTGAAAAACTTTCTGATTCAAGATTCAATTTTTTTTCCCCTCACAAACTTAGAATAAGATTTATTTTAGAGCGCCAGCAAAAGTGAAGAGACGAACCAAACCCAGAAGGCAGTAACATTTTATAAGCAAGTGAAGAGCCTACTGTAGGGTAGTAAACAAGCACAGAGGGATAAATTGACACTTGACTCTTCAAGACATATTACATTCCTATCTTGACGTACACCCTAGAGACCTGTACCATCACCAAAAGAAACAACAATCAATTAAAGACTTCAGGAACGAAGTTCATAAGATCAACTTTAAGAGAAACTAAAGTGATATGGACATCTTCAATAGACAAACAGAAGGAAGACAAGACAATACTCTGAAATGGAAGTAAATGGGACAGGACCAAGTGTACGATGGATAGAGTTAGTGAAGAACAAGGACAAGATTGGGATACTATCCAGAGTGAAATGTGAAAAAACAGGATGAGATGGAAAGCGCTCACTAACCACACCAGAAAACTCGAGTTGGGATATGATGATAAGCCTAGCAAACAGAGCAGGGTAGTTAAAAAAATTCCATTCCATGACTTTTACAGGTTTTTCATATAGATTTAAAAAAATCGAAACCTGACCTTTTAAAAGTTTTTTTTTCGTTATTTATATTGATCACATATTTTCAAAAAATCCTACGCTACCAAACATCAACATTCTTATAGGTTTTTGTTCATTTAGTAGTATTTAATTAGGAAGTATATGTGTCCCTCTGTAAATGTGTTAAAAACCAAACCTGTATAACTACTTCATGTTAAGACTAACATATCTAAGAAATTAATTTTGTTAACATTGAAAAACAATCTTTCTCCCTTTTGTATTATATGTTTAGGGGCAGAATCAGTCAAGATTTTTCTATACGACTTTTTCTTATTTTAATTAAATTCCTTGATATTTATTTACCGTTTTCACTGACATCAAAGAATTCTCAAGACTTTTCCAGTTTTTCCCTGTCTTTAACCAACATGCAGAGCCTACAACGCATTCCCCACTCATAATGAATTCACATTATAGCAAAAAGTATTTAATTACTATTTCTGGATCAACTAAATCATTAATGTGAACAAAATAAAAATTCAAGAAAAATAAATCAGAGCAAACTCAGATTCGAGGTTTGTTGGTAAAATGAGGACTCGGCCCATCTCCATTAATTATAAATTAATGTATCTTGCAAATTTAACTTGGGGGAAAAAAAAAACAAGCGATGTCACTATTCCTGTTTTTCTCAATTCCAAATCTGTTCTGATTCTTAAATATTCACCTCAAATTTTCAACTCTCAATTCAGACTCTTAAATTTTTTACCTCAATTTTTCAATCCTCGATTCTGATTCTTAAATTTTTACCTAAACTTTTCAATTCTCGATTCTAATTCCTCAAAATTTAAATCTTTTCCCATACATTCGACCTCCTAATGAAAGAAGTTATATATCTATTACATATTAATTTTTACACCCATTTCTGTTTCCAGCCTTGGGCCTGGATAAGTTTTTTATTCAAGCCATATATTTTCCACCACTGCCTTGCTAGGCCTGTCGTAGCTTCAGCTATATCATATTAATAAAATAACAAAAAATCCTTAATTCTGAAAACAAAAACACCCAAACAAATTGGTAATATTTGATCCAAGCAAGATGGCAAAGAAATTAAATGACAAAATAACTATGAATAGACAAGAAAAACTTTCAAATTTCTGAATTTTCCCATTTTGTTTAGAGCCAGAATTACAAATCCCTAGAAAAAACAATGTAGGCTTATTAACTAAACTGTCACTCACCAGAAAGTTTACTTGGTTTTTTTTCATATCCTCTTATCTTGAGTGATCTCTTGCTCCTGTCTCTGTCACCGCTGCGGGAACGCCGTCCACGATCCTTACTGCGAGACAAGTGCCTGTGATGTGACGACTTGGGCCTATGATGAGATGATGAACGTCTGTGAGGATCCACTGGACTTGTATGTTTCCTCCCATCTCTTTCTGGTGGACTGTGAACTCGCCTCTTGGCATCCTTGCTATTGGGACTGCGAGATTTCCTTTTCACATCTCGGCTTTGAGATCGTTTCTTTAATCCCCGATCCAGAGGACTAAGTGATCTCTTCTTTGCACTGGGACTTGGGGAATGTTTTCGCAAGACTTTGTCTGGCGGACTTACAGATTTTTTCCTTCCGTTTGGACTGCGGGACAATTTCCTTAAGCCTTTATTTAACGGACTCATTGATTTTTTCCTACTGTTTGGACTGCGTGATAACTTTCTCAAGCTTCTATTTGGTGGGCTTATTGATCTTTTTCTTCTACTTGGACTGCGCGATGATTTTCTCAACACTCTATTTGTTGGGCTTAACGATTTTTTCGTGTCTCTATTTGTTGGACTTACTGAACTTTTTCTTCCACTTGGACTGCGAGATAATTTTCTTAAGCCTCTTTTTGATGGACTTATTGACCTTTTCCTTCCACTTGGACTGCGCGATAATCTTTTTGATACTTTATTTAATGGACTTATTGATTTTCTCCTTCTACTTGGACTGCGTGATAACTTTATTAATCTTCTATTTGTTGGGCTGACAGACTTTTTACTTGCACTTGGGCTACGAGATCTTTTCTGTAAACGTTTATCTGGTGGACTTGGAGATATTTTTTTCACAGATTTAAACTGAGAAAATTTCTTTGGGATTGTATCAGCTGGACTATGAGAGCGTTTCTTACTTTCCTTATCTAAAGGACTCTGGGATCTCTTTTTTGCATCCTTTTTATAAGGACTGCAAGATCGTTTCTTGACATCTTTGCTAAGAGGACTGTGAGATCGCTTCCAAGTATTCTTGCTTGAAGGACTGTGTGTTCGCTCCCTTGAATATGCTTTTTCTGAAGTGTAATTGTGTTTCTTCCCATCTTTGATGAGAGGGCTTGGTGACAGTTTTTTTAGGGTTTCAGACAAAGGGCTTTGAGAGCGTTGTTTTACAATTCTACTAGGACTGCGACTGTGAGAGTGCCTCTTTGAACTTCTAATGTCATGGTTTTGAGAATGATCTCTTCTGTCATTGCTCCTAGATCTCGTTCTGCAACAAACATAAGTAAAGTGTTTATAATATGAGAATGAGTTAAAAAATTAAGATTATCTCAATTTGCTCATTCATTGTAGTTGATGCAAGATTAGTTTAAGCTGAAACTATGATTTTAACGTTGTTAGACAAATCTATTGTCACCACGTCTTATTACCCACTACAAGTTAACAGAATTCAATCACTCTATTTAGATAGCAATAAATAAGGTAGAAATTAAAGAAAGAATACTCAAATTAGTTTTAGGATAGATTGGGAAGCTATTAAGGTGGGATGGAAGGGAACCTGAGAAAATGCCAGTGGCCAAAATAAATAAAATATTGCTCCAGTACAAACATTGTATTTAATTTTCTTCACATGGTGACCTCAAAATTTCTTGAATATATGACAAGGGTGTTCTGGAATTTAATGACCACTTTTTCTCTTAATTTAAAAAGTTTGTCATCTAATGCCAACATGCTCATGACAGATATTCAGGAAATGTTGATATCATCAAGTGAAGAAAGTTAAACTCAATTTTTGTACTGGAGCAAAATTTTATTTATTTTGGCCAAAAAAGTTTTGCATAAAAAACTGCTAAAACAATGGCCTTTTCTTGCGTCCCCTTCATTCCCACCTTATGGAAAGACATACTCAGTATACCTGGCTGAAATTCAAAACTTGATCTAGTTGTTAAATCAATATAAAGAGTGAATGTTGAACAACCTTAGGGAAAAATAGAAATTAAAAAGACTTAAAATATGCGCTTGTGGGTAAGAAAACTAAATATTAAGCTTGTATAGTCTAGTTTGTAATGTCAGTTACTTTTCCACCCCTTTATCATTTTAAATTAATAAATTAATATTAATTATTTGACTTTTTGAGAGTGATTGAAAAGTGAGGCCTACAATTTTATCTTACTTTAATAGCAACCTGACAATCCCTTCAATCTTTGCACAACCGTGATGGTCATTTGCTCTTCCACTTGGAGTGAAAAACTCAACATGAACACATGTGTTGCTTGCTGGCGAAACCAATTTCTTTATTAATTACAGTGTTCAAAGTATTTAATGGTGGCAATTCACAACAACATGTAGGATTATTAGGGGTGGCCGGGATCTCGAACTCTCGGGAAAAGGTCGTGAATTTATCAATTCACGTTGGTTGGTCGGATGGGAATGCCCTTTTAAAAATCTAAAACTTCTAAAAACAAATACAGATGTATAAGAGAATATACCCGAGTTTTTTCTCAGCGTAATTTATCTCAGTCTTCCTGATGCCTCGATCCTCTTGCTTCTCTACACTCTTCTCTTTAATTTCATCCCTGAAATGGTAAAAATATTATATGGTAAAAATAAATAGTAATAGGTGTGTTTTACATACAAATGTCCATCTACATATCCAATAATAGATTTGGGATCAATAAAATAGCTTTTTTAAGAGTGAGATACAAATTTTAAAAAACAACTAGATGAGATAAATATAATAAAATCTGAACTAAGAAAATGCATTTTTTTTCATTTAAAATCGCCCCACAGATATGCCAACTTTCAAATTTAACAAGAAAAAACATATCTACCAACATTCAATTAAAAAGGATAGCTTTTATTAAGTTATAACAAGAATTCCCCATAGTTAAAACTAGCAATTCTAATTTTAAGAAACTTTGAATGCAACATGAGGAGTTTATTTGCAATAATAAAAGAAATAACACAATATGGTACTGTAAAGTAGGGCTCTGTAAGTAATTGTATTCTGAGCTTTGAGTCGAGCTCGTCGTTTAAGCTCGAGATCGAAAGTTATGTAGGCTCATCATTTTCGATCTTCCACTTGATGTACTTAGTAATCAATTTTTAAAACGCAAGGGATAGCCATCACACTTACCTTAGTGATACTGTAGTAGAAATTGTTTAGATAAAACACACACAACACATTTTTAAGGACATGCTGACACTTCACAGACAGAGCCTTAAAAATGTGTTTGTTTGTGTTCTATCTAAACAATTTCTACTCCAGTATCACCAAGGTAAGTGTGCTAGTTATACCTCTTAATTTAAACCATGATCTAGCCTAGTGCTCTATTCCAAATAACCTTAATATTAACAAATTGTTAAAAATTAATTTCAATTTTCACATTAATAATGTAATAGAGCTTTAAAACCACTTTCGACCAGTAAATTTATTCAATATGGTCGTCCATTTTAAATTGTACTTGATTGAAGTTGTTTACTTGTATTGCCATGACAAAGCAATGAAAATAAAAATAGCTAAGAAGATAACTAAATAAATGAATGATTCTTTTTACTCTTTTTACCTGGTCCCTTTCTAAAATAATAATTTATGTTAAATTAAAAATGTAATATCAAGAATATATTATTATATTAAATGTTTTCAAACTTAAGATATTTAAAACTCGTATTATTAAGTTTAGCTACAAAACTAGCTCTAGTTTAGTTACTATTTAGTTATAGAATTATGTTGGTTAACCTGTTTAAAATCAATGTTGATCTGATTTATTGCAATACATATTACCAAACTTACCACATTTAAATTAAAAAAGCATTTACTATTTCATATTGTTTGCTAGAAATATTATTTTAGTCATATTATGATTACACTAAGGAATAATAAATGAAATAAGAAACACACTTCACATTTCTAACTGTTTATGATTCTTATGTTTTCTTATAGGGTAAATTAGGTTACTGAAGCATATTTTGGGGAAATATTAGCTTATTAAAATGTCAGTTTTGTTAACTTTTTATCAAGACAGTGTAGAAACACTCTACAATAATGTAAATTGATAGTGAAGGAAGCCAACCTGAAAGGATAGTTAGGTTAGGCCTAGATATAAACAAACATGTCTTCTTAAACTTTTACACTTCCCACTTCTTCAAACTTCCACAGTTGCACATGGTTTTGAATTTTCTCTTCGTATGAAAAATAAAAATTTCTGAAAATTCAAAACAAGGTGCAATTGTGGAAGTTTTGAAGAAGAGGGAAGTGTGTTTGTTCCTATCAAGGTCTAACCTTACTCTCCTTTCAGATTGGCTTCCTTCACTATCACTTTACATCACTGTACAGTGTTTCTACACTGTCTTGTTATACATTTACAAGCCATCATGCAGTTATTCATTTTATTAAACTTTTTTTATAATTGTTAGGGTAATTTTAATGTCCTTAAATTATTATTAATAGCACCACGTCTTACTACTTGCTCGGGTTACACACACGCTAATGTGTAATGGTAGGGTGATTATGAGTTGAAATGGAGGACCTACAGTTTAACGTGGGAATCCGAACCACGGTGGAGGCCTGGCATTCAATGTCCTTAAAGACATGAGTGTTGTTTTGTTTTTTAAATTGTGTTTTATAAATGTTATTTCTAATTTAAAAACCGATATTTCCATTTATAACTTTTTTTTTCAAAAGTATTTACTATTTATAGAAATGAGTGTCATTCATATTTTAACGAACATGTGTTTTAATATACTTTTTAACATTTTAAAACTATGAATATACTTGAACTCGGGAGCTTTTAGAAATACTCGACTCGAGTTCGACTCAAATGAAAAAACCCAAGCTCGCAGACCCCTATTGTAAAGTATTTTTATTTTGAGAAGTTTTTTTTAAGTGACAAGGTTTTATCCCAAAACAAAAACAAGAAAGAAAAAAAAATATGAACTGTGGGCTTGGTAAAAATCTAATATCTGTCTGGTCAATTGATAAATTTGACGCACACAAAAATATTTTATCTTTTGGGGTTAGCACATTCAATCCCATAAGCAATGTTAGTCATTTACAGTTTTCATGTCCAAACACCCATGATCAACTAGCGTGGATTAATGAAACTTATCAAAACGTACTCCACCAAATTTGTATGAATGCAGTTCTACTTCGTTATATGACACTTGAATATTCTTATTAGTTTCAAATTTCTTTACTATCACATGATAAAGATAAGTTTTCTGTTTGTTATTTTAAAACCAAAATTATAGTTGTGATACATTCAAATAGTAAAGAGAAAAAGTGATAATTTATAAGTGAAAGCAAAACATGTAGAATTTCTCATGAAAGAAGTTTAGATGAAGAATAGGTGATTAATTAGTTTATCTGGATCCAGAAAATGAACTAATTCCGTTTGATATAGAAAGTGAAGGTGACAGTGACGATGATACCAACATTGACACCGTATTCAGTCCACCAAATTCTTCTACACCTTATCACCCTCCCCCTTTAAATATTACTGGAAATCCAGGTGTAAATGTGGTTATTGAATATCCTAAAGAGTTTATAACCTATGTAGATCGAATCTTTACTCCCAAATTTTATCAACATCACATTGATCAATGCAAAGAGGTGACATCTTCTTTCTATCTTCTAGAGTATAAATAGTCAAACAAACATTTAAACAGAAATGGGTAATATTTCACCATTGTTCACCATTGTTTGTCAAACAAAAAGAGAGGAGAGAATATATTTTACACAAATACTAAATTACTCCATTTTGAGTTCAAAAAGAAACTGTTAGAAAAATACTGTGCCAAATGTTGTAAGAGTAAAAATAAATTTCTCAATGCTTTGGCTGTGGTTATCCGATATAAATAATTTAAGTTAAATATAATGCAATGCACCCTCTTTAATTCATTTCTGCTCTTTTCCAGGTATAGCACAACAAGAAAAGTCACCTTAATACAATGTTTACATTATGTATCTAGAGATCTCATTCACCTTCCTAGACTTCATCAACTAGCCTCCCTGAAATGTAAAGAGTAACACCCCAAAGGCGAGTTCCATCCTAAGATCCTCCATATAAGCTTGAAAGCAAAACAAAACAACATATTCTCCTGCATTTTTCTATAGCTAATTTTTTTTTAAATACAACAGCTACAAGAAAGTACAATGTGTGTTAAAAACTAAAAAAAAAACCCACCAAGTGAAACCAGATGTATCTGTAAAAAAGTGTGGCATCCCATTGCATCATGGAGTATGTGACATCAGATACTGAAACTATACTAGACATTATATTTCATAACATGCGAACATTTGATGGCTCTATCATTATAGTTTTCATGAAATAAATTTTTTTATATGCACTCATAATACAGTGATTCTTATGAATAAGTTGCTGGGCCAGCAGCAGTGTGCTAACTCTCATTAATGGGAGATAATGTGTTAAGGAGAGATAAATTCAATTTGTTTTGCAAAGATAGGATTTCATGGAGACCTACCAACAAATTTTTATTTCATTTATGATTTTGATTAAATTTTGTCAAAATTTGATATTTCGTTGTCAAATTTGTTGTTATTTTACAACATTTTAACCAGAAAATATGCAATGTAAATTAAAGCTTCATCAAAAAGTTGACCAAATTGTAATTATATGCTTAAATAAAACAATGAGAGGAGGATATAAGATCAAGGCCTACACACTGTCCTGAAAACTGTGGGCCTTGAGTTTCACAACTAAAACATATTATTATTATTTAGCACCGCGTCTTACTACCCGTTCGGGTTATACGCCTAAGTACTAGTTACGCTAATGGATTAGGAATTGGGAGGTTGAATTTAGAGGAAGTGAACCCGCATTTGCGTGGAGGGAGAGTGGAAAACCATTTAGGAAAAACCACCCCCAGTTCACCCGACCGAGATTCGAACCTCGACTCCCCGGCCCTCGGCGGTAGAGCTCAACACGACTGGCGTGTTAGCCAACTACGCCACCGAGGCGGTTTAAAACATATTGATTCAAAATAAGGCTTCAGCGTGGATTCTGCCGTTGTCTGTTTAAACTTATATCTTTATTCTTAGTATATGTTATATTTATATTATATTTAATTATGGAAATAAATTATCTGTTATTATTGTTTATACAGAATTTACTGACTGGTGTGAGTAGACCTACTTGGAAGGCAAGGAGAGAAGGTTATCTAAGGTTGAGGTCAAGGGAGTGCCTGGAGTTGGTTATATATTGAGGAGCAAGTTCCCACCTACGGAGCTGGGAAGCGTGGCAAACATTGGGGAGGGCTCGTATAACTCTAATATTATAGACAGTGTAGAAACACTGTACACTCATGTAGTAAAGTACTTGATAGTGAAGGAAGCCAACCTGAAAGGATAGTTAGACCTAGATAGGAAAACACACACTTTTCTCTTCATTTCTTCTCTTCTTAAAATATTTCACTAAACTACACATCAAACATAGTTTGAATTTTCGGAGATGTTTCTTTATCAATAGAAGATACACATTGAAAAAACACAAAGAAAGACAGGCTATAGAACTACATGTTTCTATGTATTTAAAAGTTATATTTCAAATCATTCTAGAAACATGTAGTTCTATAGCCTGTCTTTCTTTGTGTTTTTTCAATGTGTATCTTCTATTGATAAAGAAACATCTCCGAACTCTGAAAATTCAAACTGTGTGTGATGTGTAATTTAGTGAAATATTTTAAGAAAATAAGAAATGAAGAGAGAAGTGTGTTTTTCTATCCAGGCCTAACCTAACTATCCTTTCAGGTTGACTTCCTTCACTATCAATTTACATCACTGTACAGTGTTTCTACACTGTCTTATTATACATTTACAAGCCTTTAGGCACTAATTCATTTTATTATTCTAATACTATAGAATGAGACAAAATTCGAATTATATGTTTAGACATGAAGTGCTTCTAGTTTGTCAGGGTTGTGGTGTTGTATATGACTAGTCACATGACTAGAGTAGTTGTCAAATATTGTGACCTAGATGTATAAATGAGTGCAGAGAACGAAGGATGGCTTTTTATATTCAATTATGTATTGTATACTTTCTAGTTAAATAAAGAACTAACTAAATACAAACATAACACGTGGTTAGTGTCAAACCGATGACCATTCATTTGTTGTCAGTAGTTGCATTGTGAGCTTCCATCCTCCTTTCAATGTTTAATTTATTACAGCCATTTTTCCTTTGTTTACATACCAAAAATGTTTTCCCTTCTCCATTATCTTTCACCATTTCGTTTCTAATTCTCCTTTTCCTTAAATTTTCCTTCTTTATCTTATTTTGGTCAATATTTTTCCTATTTTAATCTATAATGCCACCTAAATTTTCAAAGCTACCATACTTCCAAAATTTTCAGATTAAACAAATATTCAAAGTAGATGGATGGCCCATCTCAATAGCCACATGGCATACAAACAGGTCTTAACCTAGGCCCGACCCCAAAGGGTCTCACCATACACTTGCCTATATTTGGGATGCCCCCATAGATCAGACCCAATATAGCACAATTAGGTAACCTCACTTCTTTAATCCTGACATCCCAAGTAAAATATCAATACTGCCAATCATTCATAACTCACAACAACTTGCCATATCGACCCGAAAATAGTTCGCCCCCGAATATAAGCTGCACCCCAAATTTGCAACCACTTTCAGAGGAAAAACATAGTTAAAATCGATAATAGTATATGCACATCTTAAAGGTACAAAATTTGACATTTATTATCTAAGAGTGTGATTATAGCCCGCAATAAGGTTATATTAAGGCTGTTTTTGTGAAAAAAGTGGAGCTTATTTTTGGGTCATTACAGTATTTCATTTTGTAAAATCATCATCTTTCATCTCCCTGACTCATTCCTATAGTTGACAGTATCACAAATCATTCAACGAAGAAAATGAACAATATGCTCTAGAATCTACTGAAGAAACTATCAAAGCACTAGGCAATGGGCCACTCACTACCTGCCCCCCACACCCGTACTCATCAAGCAACCACTACTCATAGGAGACCACCCCCTTCCCCCTTCATTTTTGGTCTATCCTCTCCCTCTCATCTCAAGCCAGACCAACTGTGTCTCATACAATAGAACATAGCCACAACAACCAAGTTATGAACCTGTCCGACCAATCACTTAGTTCAATTGAAAATTATCTTTTATTCAAAGGCCTAATATTTTCATTGTAAACCAACTTTCTTCACTTTGGTGGAATATGTCATTACCTATGCCAGGAACCTGAGGCTACAATGGTTTCTTTAAGAATAACCAGTTCAACCAAGATCAGAAAAGATGGCATTGAAGGTGTTCACTTCACCCTCCCCACACCCCCTCACCAGCAATTCACAAAAAATAAAACCCCCAGTGGGTCAGCTGTCCCATTGTTGCTTGTTGTGGGGCCCACAATTCCTGGTCCAACAACTTCCCTCACACATAAAAAACAACCGCTTACAAGACTTTAAAAACAAGATTCCCACAGATGCATACTTGGTCATAATAGATGTTGATATGCTTTACACCAACATACCTACATCCAAGGATTTTCTGCAAAGGAACATTTTATAGACAACCGATCAACTAATTCTAAGCCATCAACTGCCTTTGGAGTAGAATCTGCTCACCTAATATATGAAGAAAATAATTCTGCTTCCTGGGAGGACAATGCGTACACATATGGCCCCTAACTTCTTCATGGGTAAACTAAAGGTCAACTTTTTAAATCCGAACCCTTGCAACTGCTCTGTTGGATGAGATTGACTGACTTCTGCTATAGTACTAGAGTTATAGGAGTGCTCCCCAATAGTTGCAATACTTCACAGCTTTGTTGGTGGAAACTTGCTAAACAATATAAATAACCAAATACAGCCACCTTCCTGGTCTCAATCTTAGATAACCATCTCTCCCTTTCTTCCGAGCAGGCCTACTTACACCAGTCAGTGATTTCTATACAAACAATAACAGATAATTTTATTTTATGATTAAATACAATATAAACACAACATTCCATTCACCTACCGAGGGTAAAGAGACAAGTTTGAACAGGCAATTTCAGTATCCAAGCCTAAGCCTATTTTTTAATCAAGAAATAAACAACAATATCTAAGGGACTAAGATCAACCTCTTGTCCAGTTTGTTTTTTACTCTCTTCTGCTAAAGAAGGGGACTGATGTACCACGAAAATTACATACTTATGAGTTTTAATTGTGAACTTCAAGGCCTACAGTTTTCTGGTAAGTGTGTAGGCCTTGTATTTCTATCCTCTTTTCAATGTTTAGTTTAATACAGCTGTTTGGGACCATTTTTCATTTAATTATATACTTAAAAACAGTGGTTACAGTTCCTGTTATTCTCTATTCCAATTCTTAAGATTTTATCTTAATTTTTTGACTATCTATTTTGAGTCCTAAACAGTTACAATTTCAATCTTTTGCCATGCATCTAACTTCACAATAAAAAACCTATTTATTTTAATATAGTAGAGAAACATATTAAAAAAAAAAACTAATTAGTGTAGATAGTAAAACAAAACACAAGTGTTGTGTTGAATAAAATATTATAATTTGTAAGACTAAAATCAAATGAAAATATGGAAACAATAATACGCACAATAAAAAGTTTACCATTTACATTATATAATAAAAGTTTACCATTATCTTCAGAACTTTAATTACCATACTTTATATATAAAAATCAAAGAGATGAACATTGTGATATTAAAATTGATTCTTGATTTTTTTGATACCAGTAAGAAACAAGTGTATCAAAGAATCAATTTTGCTTCTCTCTGCTTAACACATTCTTATTAATTGATTTGATGTTTTATTACCAGACCTTGTCTGACAATCGTTTGGACCTATATTTTTGTTATTTTACAAAATTGTTCAGCAACAAAACTAGTGTGACTACTCATAAGTCATTAGAATAGTTAGTAAATTATTTGTCTCAATTTCCCTTCTAAGATAAAACACACTCTACCTAAGATGACGATCCGTAGAATCTCTCCCTGTCCTCCTTTTCAGCGCCTTGGTGTTCCGTGTCTGCCCATCTCTATTGTCAGCCCGCCGGTCTTCATCTTCGCTGCTTGAAGAACTACCACCAATCGATGAACTCGACTTGGAACTCCTGGATGACACGGACGAAGACTTTCGAGGTGATCTCAATCTGGGTCTTGACGGGCCCTTGTGTGGGGATTTAGACCTCAAAGGTGACTTTGAAGTAGACCGCGCCGATGAAGACGACGTTGGTGATGAAAGCAAGGACTTTTTGTCCTCGTCATCACTGGAGCTTGTGTGATTTTTGTCTGACTCCTAATAGCAAAAGAGAAACAATAAATTACACTCGTCTCCCGAAGACAAAATCAATTTCGAATTGCACCTACAAATGATATCTCATAACCAGAGTTGGAAATTTTATAAAGCCTCAAAGTTTGACCAAGCCCCAATGAGAAATGTTGTGTATGGTTATGTATACAATTTAAGGTTTTTTTTTTCCACAAATTAAAATACAATAATAGTTCACTTAATCTTATCACTCCTTGATAAAATTTAATATTAATCTGGCCGTTAAATATTTTTATCCGGCTGTTAAGTTAAAAGTGTGTCTTATGACCACCAGATAGCATTTATCTGCCAGATAAAATGTATTTATCCATCACATTTTTATCGGGAGGGTTAAGTACCTGATAAATTTTATCTGCAAGTTAAAATTGGTGTTGCCACAGTGAAGCGTTTTTCATGAGGTTTCACTTATCAAAATCTCTTTTTAGATTAAAATCTTGGTCCGCGTGTTTAGTAAGCACAGGCCCAGGTTCTAGCTGTATATAAAGTTAGAACATTTAATTCACACTTACAAAAACTGTCAAGCTATTTGTAGGGTTATGTAAGAACAAATTATTTAAATGTGAGTACAATAAATGAAATTTTGTAAACATACCCAACTAGTGCCTACATTTTGGCAGACACAGAAATTAGTACTTGGAAAACAAATTAGTTTCTGCGCCCACGTGACACCATCTTTTTCCTTGCACTCGTTTAGCCGGCATTATTTAACAAATGTTTAGTGTTTTCACCACTCGCTAGGTTGTAGCGGTATCTGCAGGGTTTATACATGCGCACACCAGTAAAAACAGTACCAACCTTGCGTTCTCTGCATAAAAATATATTTATCCTACAGATAGCTATCCAGCAAGTAAATTCAGTTCATAACACGCATAAAATATTAAAGTGGCTGATAATCTTTATCTGGTCGCTAACTTTAACCTTCCGATAGCAATATTTATCCGGTAGTCTTAAGACCGGCCCTTAGTGATAAAATACATAATTGAATTATCTTAGCCCATTATTATGGATTAGATAAAATATATATAGTGATTGGTCACTTCCAAAATTTAATTAGTTACCTAATTTTGGTTTTAAATTCCACTTATCCCACAAAATCGTTTAAAACCATTTGGTTTTTATTGTTTTTAACTTGGAGTAATATGTGGTAATCAATTTTTTTATCAGGATTTGCCAGTAAACATTAACATCAAAAATAATGTGTGTTGAAAATAATGAACAATTTTTATCAAATGTATTCATTTTATTGTATGTATACATTTAATTTTTTTATACTTATATAAACAAAATAGAGATTAGGAAGGAAGAGTGTAGAGGAAAAGCACCCACATTTGTGTAGAGGGGTATGGGAGCCCTTTTAAGAAAAACCAACCTCAGAGCCCTGGGCCAAAATTCAAACCCTGACCTGGTCACCGGCAAACTGGACTAGAAGGGTCTTGACATTTAGTCCACGTACTCACTGATGCAATTATATACAAAGTTAGATTTATGATCTAGATTCTCATATTAGATGGCAGCTTATGTTTTTTTTACTACTTTAAAATGCTATTACTTAAAAAAAAAAAGTTAAAATAAATTGGCATCCATGTTGAATAGTGGTAATTAATATTCAGACATTTAATTAAAAGGCTTGAGTCAGCACACTAATTACAAACAAAAATTTATCTAGGACACCACATTAACACAAAACCCCATGAATAGCATAACATTATCCAGTAATAAGGTAAATCCATTTTAAAAATCGGTATATATTAGGTACTCCCAGGGAATAAACTATATTCCCTTGTACCAGTATTAGGCCTATTAAATCTTAGAAATGAGTTTTAAAACAAACTATACTTTGATAACCAATTCAATTACCTACATCGGTTTATCATCTAGGTCAGCGGTTCCCAACCAGGGGTACGCGAGAGGCCATTAGGGGGTACGCGAATATAAAACGGTAATGGCGGCCACCAGCTAAAAAAAAAAAATTAAAGAGAATTTTAAAAAGTAGGTAGAGATTTTTACTAATAATGTCAGTTGTAATATTGGCCTTCCTATCAATAAAATCTTCGATGAAAGAGGGGTTGAGTCCGCTGGAAGGATCAGCCTTCCCTCCTCCCAACCGCACCCAAACCCTTGCCTACATCCCTCCGCTCAGGATTGGCGCTCTACTTCCTTGCGGCTCACCCTTCCTCGGTGTTTTAGATTTAATTGTTGACGCATGCCGGACTGTGCATAAAATCAAAGAATTAATTAATTAGTGTTGTGTTTAACTTTTGTTGTGGGTTTTTGTATTGAGTCGTGTGCATATTATTCCTACAATCCTACGTCAATTTTTCTACCAACTACCTACTATTCACGTGATTTACGCTATGGATCAGTGACTAAAAACTGGATCTGTGAGGAAGCAGAAGTTGACTGAAACACCAAATGAAGTACCGTGCACATCATCTGACACTGATTGGACCAACAATACGACACCACAACAGGTACAAGAACCAGTGCCATAGCAGGTGAGTAAACAAACTGCAGTTTCTTCTTCTTCAGAGGGAATAATAAACAAGAAAAGAAGGTACTTGGACAGCTATATTAATTACGAGCTTTCATGTATAGGAGCCTCTCTGTGTTGTATGTTGGGAAGTATTAAGCAACGGTTCAATGAAGCCTTCTTTGCTCACACAGCATTTACATACCAAACATTCCGAGCACAAAGATGCCACTTTTTTCGACGGTTGAAACTTCAAGAGTTCTGTAAATATGAATACATATTTTGAATATGCCAAAAGTGATTCTGTCAAAGCTACTGAGGCCTCCTACTACATTAGCTATCTTATTGCGAGACGAGATAAAAACCACACCATTTCACCGTGCCTCAAATATGCTGTCAGATGCATGTTTGAAGAGGAAAGTGCTCTTATAATTAATTTAATACCTCTCTCAAATAACACAGTGTCTTGAATAATGCGGGACATGTCAGACGATGTTGAGAACACAGTCATAAGTCACGTCAAAGATTGTGCATTTTTTCTATCCAAGTCGACGAAAGTACCGACGTTGCGCAATATTTTGTGCTACTTGTAATTGCTAAGTACTTGAAGGACTTATAATTCGAAGAGAATCTCCTTATTTGTCACCCATTGAAGGGTCGTATGTCTGGTAAAGACGTATTTGAAGCAAATGATCATTATTTCGTTGAAAAAGGAATTCAATGGTCAAAATGCGTTGGGCTCACCACAGGTAGAGAAAAATCCATGGGAGGTTGCTACTCAGGCGTTCGTACACGCCTGGCAAAAGTCGCCCCCAAAATTAAATGGACGCACTGCTATATATTTACATAGCCTTGCATCGAAACCTTTGCCTCCAGATTTGCAAAATGTTATTGATGAAGCGGTCAAAGCTGTCAACTTCATCAAGGCGAGTCCTACCAACTTCAGGTTGTTTAAATTGCTGTGTGAAGACATGGACATCCTTCACAACACTTTGCTTTTGCACACCGAAGGTAGGTGGTTGTCCCGGGATAAAGTCCTGACGCGGCTGTTCGAACTTCGACACGAGGTAGCCCTTTTTTTGAAAGAGCATCCTTTTAAAAAATCTTGGATCCAGGATTCATGATTTTGAATGGCTACAAAGCCTTGCATACCTGAGTGACATTTTCCACCAGATTAATAAACTCAATCTTTTACTTCAAAAAAATTGTAACATTTTTCAAGTTGTTGACAACATTGAATCCATGAAAAATTTTTTGAGCAAAGTGCATTAAAAAGGACAGCCTGAAGTGTTCGAAACACTTAACGATTTCTTGTCACAAGCCGAGCTAAATTTAACAGTCGGTGATAAGATAATTGAGCACCTGGAAGGATTAAAATCCTTGTTTGAAAAATATTTTTCAGAGCCGGAAATGGGTGATCGGTGGATATCTAATCCTTTCAAAAAAGAATATTTTGAACCGGCTTCATTGTCGATTAAAGAAAAGGAGAAGTTGCTAGAGCTCGCATCAGATACCACACTAAGAACCTCTTCAATGGCGGAATAGTGAACCTAGTCAGTTTTTGGCTCGTTGTATTGACGAATACAATGAACTTTATAGAAAAGATATAATGTTTTTGTTACCGTTTGCTAGCACGGAGCTTGTTGAGCGGGCGTTTTCTTCGTATACTTATATAAAAATAAATATAGAAACAAATTAGACGCAACTCCGGATTTGAGATTGTATTTATCTTCTTTTGAGACTTATTTTTCAAAACTTTGAAATTCGATACAGTCCCAAATATCACATTAATTTTTCTTTTTTTCAAGCTTTGTGTTAATTTGTTTGCTTACTTCAAAATTTAAAAAAATTATGAAAAAAATACCATTTATTTTAATTCAACATATACCTTTTTTGGAGAAGTTTCCGGTATCTGTAATGGGTGAAACAGATGAGGGGGGTGGATGCCTGTAGGATTTGGGGTAGGGGGTACGCGGAAAGGAACCGAGCCAGCTGGGGGTACGCGGTCTGAAAAAGGTTGGGAACCATTGATCTAGGTAAACAGTTAAACCGCTGTAGGTTTGTAATACATGAGTAGTGATAATAAAAGATTGTGAAAAATAATTAAAAAAACTATGAGCTGTGTGGTGAATATTAGTATGTATTCTCTTTGCATTTGGAAAAATGTTTTAGTAAAGAAAGATACATGATTCAACTCCCTAGATCAGTTGGTAATGATTCTGCCGGCTGATGTAGATTCCTGGGTTAAATTCCTATCAAGCCATTACTAATCAGGATTCCCCCAGCTGCTAGCATACCCGCAATAAAGCATACAAACATGTTACTAAATTGGGATAAGAAAGGTTTTGTCTATAATCTCCAACTCTGGTTGTGAAGACAAATCGTTGTAAGCATTAAGAGAACAGGGTTTGTTACCTGCAAAGCTAGATCCAATAATAGCCCATCAGTCCATCACCTTCCATGACACTAAATAATACTACGAAATATAGTTAGAATGGGTCAAATAATGCTTTTAAGGTGCGGATGTAGGGTACGCGAGTTAAGTTCACCTTTTTTTTGTGCAATTTTTATATAAAAACATTTTTAATCAAAATAAATCAATTATTGCTTTAATACAGACAGAGTTTAATTTTCTTCCCATGATGACCTGAGCAGTTTAATACCTGTCATGGGTGTCATGGAATTTATTGACGACGTTTTCTCTTCATTTTAAAAGTACGTTAGAAAATATTAGATAATACGCTCATGAGAAATATCCACCAAATGTTGATATCACCAAGTGAAGAAAATTAAACTATGTCTATACTGAAGCAATATTTGATTTATTTTGCCAAAAAACTGCAAAAACATTTTTTCTCACGTTCCCTTCACCCCCGCCTTTAATTTGAATTCACATTTTGAAATAACATTTTTAATGCAAAGGCTTTTAAAAGATTTTTTTTTTCTTCTCAAATTTAAGAAATAAATGCTATATAAATAATTATGTTAACTTTTAAATTTCAGTGACCTGCATGAGGATTAAATGAAAAGTTTAACTAGCTTAGTCCAACGGAAAGGAGGTGGTCAGGATTCAAATCCTTACCAAGTGTATCGAGGATAGTTTTTGCTAGATATTTTATCCATTTTCCTTAAAAGAGCAGATGTGGATACATTTCATATAAATTTGACCGTCCTCATCTCTATTTCCTTCTTCAATGAAAAAAGGGATAACAGAGATTAGTTTTAAGAGGTGATTAAAGAAACTGATAGTGAGATAAGATTAAGATATCGCACACTAATAAATTTAGTTTGGGCAACTTTAAATTAAACTAAATTTTCTTGTTGGCATATAGCTCGAACGGGTAGTAAACCATTGTGATAAAAAAATCAAATTGAAATAGACCTGATTTGATAATGCAAAATGATTTTTTAGAAAAAATGCAACTTAAAACGATAATTTTTGGGTATGTGTGCACTGCGTCTTACTAGCTGTCCGGGCTACACACACTTTTAAATTAATGGGATTGAGATGAGGAAGAAATATTATTTTGTGTGAATGAAATTTCAGAAAAAAACCCTCTATGCAATCAGCTGAAATGTGAACCCTGACCTCCCTTTCCTGGTAAACCAAACTAAAAAAAAGCTTGGCGTTTAGTCTGTGTGCCCACCAAGTGGTTTTTAAAACTAATCAAACATTTACCATGTCCTAGATTAGATTTCATTCTCAACAGCTATGTCATACTTCGTTATACTTTTTAATAAAATAATTGAGAATAAAACATTTCATACACTGATTGATCATATTTATTTTATTATTTTACTTTTACAAAACCCCAAAGTCCAGAAAAAATGTTATGGTTAAATAAAGGTAATAATTAACTAAGTAGAAATTCACACTCTCAAAGCTGTGGTAGTTATTTAAAAAGAAATGTAGTCAAATACAAATTTGAGCTAAATGCATGAGCATTAAATAATGTCTTAATTTAAGGGTGAAGACCTAAATTCATTTAGTGAGTCCAAACTTGTAGTCAGGCAAGAGTTAGAAGATAAGATTTTTTTAACAATCAATATATGGTTTTAAGTGATATTCAAATTCCCCCTTTTTTTAAAAAAAAGTGGGTTTATTTGTATGATTTATGGGCTCTTAACAAATTACACTTATTCGAGGACATAAAAAGTAGGTGAATTTTGTAAAATATTACCGCATTAATTTAAAAAGTGGGAAAACCAGTGATAATTTAATGTGGAAACCCACTCTGTATGTAAATAAATGAGATTCAAACTGGATTAAACTATTTGGGTAGTGATGGGTCGCTTGTGAGAGAGTCATTCAAATTGAACGACTCCTAAGCGAGAGCTGTAAATGAACAACTCTCGCTCGCGAGTGAGTTCACACCGCAGTTACACACTACATCACGCATTTGATACATTGACCAATAGACCAACAGTTTTTACTAAACATTTCTATTATTACTTGTACAAAATAAACGTATGCATGTCAGTTGTACATTTGAATCAAGAACTTAGATCAATGAACTTAAATAGACCTATTACCCTAAACACTAGGCCCTACCGCAAGGATGCATCAGGGACCACTCCCCATTTCCCCCTGATCATTACTTTGTGCCCATGTGACACTTTATGGGAGATATTGTGCATTAGTTCGATGTTTCTTTACATCTCTTCTTTTCATTCATATGCCTACTCGCTTTGAGTTTTCGGTCAATGTTCAGTTTGATTTATCTAGTCTTGGCTATCAACGCATCGCTTCTGCACTATTTCCAACCAGCCTTCTTCCCTGACCTTAGAGAGGTGTCGGCATTCACGACTTTTTTTTACTCTCATTCATTCGTTCTAGAAAGAGTCGGGAGTGTTTGTCATCCTAGACTCTTCTGTTGTTTTAAGTTCGTTACTAGGGAAAAAAATCAACTAGAGATGTTTACTATCATTACTAAATTGTAGCATTGCCTACAATATTAAACTATTTTTATTAACATCAATAGACATAATTCTGTGATTTAGACATTAAAGGCTATATAATAGGGTTAATTATTATAAATAATATTCTTAAGTAATAAAATTAAAGAATCAAATGCAATAAGTTTAGGATAAAGTGCACATAAATCCTAATTCGTTCATAAGTTGAAAGGGGAGGGACAGATTTGCACGGAACGGACATTTTGAGAACTAGTTAGTGCTTGCTCGCTCATCGAGTTATGGAGGGAGGAGGGAGGGGGGGGGGGCGGAAGGGATTGGGAGCGAGCCAGCCATGTGGTGAACGATATGACTCATATGAACAACTATTTTGAGTGATCTAGCTTGCATCAAAGAGCTGGTTCGACCCATCACTATATTGTTGGGCTTGCTGATTAGATCAAAGCATATATATTAAAAATTATAACTTATTTATGTTAATGCCATTAGAGAAACTCAAAAGTTCATTGTGTACTTAAAAAAAAAATACGTCATCTAATCTAATCTTGACTGTGTATCAATTTGGATATAGAATTATTAAGAAAAAATAAAATGGTGCAGTTGGTAAAACCATTAATTTTTGGCAATTTAAATTGAAAAGTAACAAATATCGTTCTATTATTAATAAAATTGTAAATTGGATATTCGTTTTCATTAAAATCTTAAATAGTGACCATTATTTGATAGTAAAAGGCCAAGTAATCAGTTTAGCAGATTATTAAATTTTTTCCATTTTAGTGCAAATATGTTGTTATTATGCTTAGTAAGTTAAGAATAACACATACGTGACATTCGGTGTCCTAGTTATTTGTACTTGGGCAATACTTTAGTGAAACCCCAATCACATGTATGGTATCTTGAATTAACAAATATATGACCAACATTCTTTTTCAAAAGGATTTTTATGTCAATATTAGGCTAGCTATTAAGTAATGACCTTTGCTAGAAGGTTAGAAACACTACAGGAAAGCACATTGAATTAAAAAAATGAGTGGTCTCCTTATAATAATTAAATATATAAATATAAATTATTATTAGCACCGCGTCTTACTACCCGTTCGGGTTATAGCTTAAGTACTAATTACACTATTGGAATAGGAATTGGGAAGGTTGAATTTAGAGGAAGTGAACCCGCATTGGCGTGGAGGGAGAGTGGAAAACCATTTTTAGGAAAAACCACCCCCAGTTCACCCGACCGAGATTCGAACCTCGATCTCCCCGTCCTCGGTGGTCTGGCTCAACACGACTGGCGCGTTAGCCAACTACGCCACCGAGGCGGGTCAGTCTAAACAGTTTCTTTGATAGTCAATTCTTCATTTGAGTATAATGTTAAGACTTTGGCCAAAGTTAGTAAAAGTAAGGCTATACAACATTAATAATAAAAAAATAGTATAGTGCATAATAATAATAATAATAATAATAATAATAATAATAATAATAATAATAATAATAATAATACTTAGCACCGCGTCTTACTACTCGTTCAGGTTATATGCTTAAGTACTAATTACACTAATGGGTTAGTAACTGGGAAGGTTGAATTTAGAGGAAGTGAACCTGCATTTGCGTGGAGGGAGAGTGGAAAACCATTTAGGACCCCCCCCCCCCCAGTTCACCTGACCGAGATTCGAACCTCGATCTCCCCGTCCTCGATGGTCTAGCTCAACACGACTGGCGCGTCAGCTAGCTACGCCAACGAGGCGGGTATAGTATAGTGCATAATAAAGTGTTGAACTTATTGCGCCATTTATTCCTCAAGTTTTTTCCTCTATCATGGACGACAGTAAAATAATTTATAGATCAGTTTAAAAATTATATTTTGACAGAATATATAGTAAAAATATTACCTTTTCTTAATCTTATGAAGACATTTCCATTTTATATTGTGAGTCTTTATAAGGTAGTATAGTAGAAAATTTGTGGGTTGAGCTAAATTTCTGATAGTAGATCTATGGCTTAATTTAAATTTAAGCTTTTAAAGTTCGAAATTACAAAGGTTTATTTATTATCAATGAAGCCGGACCTCACATATACATAAAACAATAAGATAACATTCAGCTTGTTTGTAATGAAATATATTTTCAATGAGTTTTAAGGAGGTTTTCTTAGTAAGATTAGGCTTCTTATTGAAAACCAGTCCGTACACTCTTTTAAAATAATTAAATGTTGTAGTTTATATTTTCATTTACGTACACATGTTTGTCAAAACTCCATTCCCAATAAATAACTCAACTTTCAGACTATAAAATCCAAATAATTAAACTAGATAATCAAATTAAGTATTGGCAAGTACAGTAAAACCTTGGATTGCGAATAACTTGGTCTGCGAGTTTTTTGTAAGACGAGCAAAATTTTCAATAAATTTTACTTGATAAACGAGCGATATCTTGCAATACGAGTAGTACTATGGTTATGCTTTGTCTGCCGAGCAGTGTCATTGGATAGGTTCTTTGTTAAAGTCACACAAAAAGAAAAATATTCCAGTGAGCCAACATATAGCAGTGATTCCGTTAGTGACAGTGAAAGTCGACCTAAACTATAACCCACCTCCTCCTCTCATCTCTCTCGTCTACCTCACACCAGCCACCATTAAATTTAATTAATAAATTTGATTACAGTATTACAGTACAGTTACATTTAAATAACAAAAATAAAAAAGGTATTAATTATTTTTAGATTAAATATTTTTGGGTTGTGGGTCGAGTCATCGAGTTTCCATTATTTCTTATGGGGAAATTCGCTTTGATATACGAGTGTTTTGTATTATGAACACGTTTACGAAACGAATTATGTTCGCAATCCAAGGTTTTACTGTATTATCAACTGAGCTTGTCATCAAAGCCATTAGTACAGATGAGATCATTCAAAAATAAAAACTAGTAGTTTTTTTTTGCTTTACCAAGATGCTCACTTTGTCCTGACATTAATTAGACCCCTTGATAAAATATTGCAAATATTGGCACTAAACAAATATAGTTAATAAACATTTATAGGCTTTCTTTAGCACCGCGTCTTACTACCCATTAGAGTTAAATGCATATGTACTAATAACACTAATGAATTAGGGATGAGGAAGGTTGAATTTAGAGGAAGTGTGTGGAGGGAGAGTGTAAAACCACCCTCAGTACACCGATTGTGATTCGAACCCCCAATCTCCCCATCTTCAGCGGACCAGTCCAATGCAGGAGTGAGGGCTCAGACAATGTGGCCACCAAGGCAGGTAATTTATAGGTGTAAGGTTATTTTGAACCAGAAAGCATCCAGGATGTATTTGTGAATTCAGAGTTACAGCACATATGTCAAGTTCTAAGGGCTATAAGATTTATTAAACAGAGTGTACATAAAGTAAAATTGATTATTTTATCACACCACTATGTGGTACTTAAAAACATGACTTTTACAACTTACATAACACATTTATTTACAAATGTGAGTTTGTATAATATGATAAAATATCTCAAGTAGAAAAAGAAAACTGATCACTTACTTGGTATGATAAAAAGTTACATAGTTACCGCCACCTCCTGGTACTCACCCTCTCACTATTGTTCGATTGTCGTGTTGGTACGATGGTCTGAGCAGTGGTGATTTACACGAGTTGTCATCTTGTGATTGCAATGGCTTTGGCACCACTGTCCATGTACATGGTAGTATATTTAACAGAGCATGTTAATATTTTTCGATCTTTGAAAATTTTAATTTCTATAGGTATAGTTTTTTTTTTGCACGTCATATTAAATTCCTTTAAAAAAAAAAGACTAATATGTTTTTTACTATCCATATCAGTCTCTCTTTATGTTTCCATATAAGATGCAGTAAGAATAACATGTTTATCCCATACAAATAAGACCCATTAAAAAGACCAAAAGTAAGCTATTAGTTAGCAGATAAACCAATGGAAAACCCTTCTCTTCATTTAGTGAACCAACAAATAACAACTTTAATGTAGGCTAGATATTAAAATATTATGAAACAATGAACCATTCACCAAATGGAACATTGTTTAGTTTTTAATTTGCAAGAAGAAGTTTGCAAAATAACGTTATAGGCCTGTTTAATTTAAGAACATTATTATTGAAAAATAATAAGGCCTTAGTTAAAATATCTGACTAAATTCAAAATCTCAGTTATTAAAAGTTAAGAACATGTTTTCAATTCCATACGTTCTATAATCTATTGGTAAAACTAGACAAGTCACCAGAAAAAAACTAGGCTTGATGAACATCCTTAAACTTCTAAATGACTTGGTTGATAGTATGCATCATATTGTAGATCAGAACTAAAATAAAATTAGATTATTGAAAAACATTTTTAATAGTTTAATAAGGAACGTTTACGATTATTTATAATAGAATCAATTTTCAGTAAAAGTGTACAAATTTTGTTAATTTAACATGAAAGACATAGATATATAAATGTAATGTGATAATAATATTGGCACTATAATTTGATTCATATATGAAAAATTGGTAATAATGATTACAAGTTATAAAATATTATAATAAAAAATTTGATAAAAATCATTACGCTAATATGTAATGGTAGGGTGATTGTGAGATGAAATGGAGGACCTACAGTTTAATGTGGGATCCGAACCACGGTGGAGGCCTGACATTCCACACATTCACAAGTTGTGATTAATACACGTCTTGTCAGAGGTGAAGGAAGGGTTTGGTAAGAAGATAAATCTGTGCTGGGACCAAGGATTGAATCCCGGACCCCCAGCACAGAAGTCTTGACACCTTACTCCTAGAGCGCCAGGTCACCAGTAAATTTGTTGTTATTAACTAATATACATTAGCTATTTCTAAAGAAGTTGGACAGTAGAAAAAGAGAGATGTCGGTGTCGAAGAATTAGTGTAACAACTCCACAGAGCTGTTTGACAGTTAGGAAAGTTAAACAAATCTACTTTCATGTACCCATTTTACAAACCAAGATATGATCTGCAAGCCTATATGTTGAGTAGCTGTCACTTTTTAGTTAAAACTTCCACAACCAATAGTTTGTTTTTATTATTTTTCCTTTCAAGCGTTTTTACATTATTGAAATATTAATTTGTGGTAGCGGTGTTTGTAGCTTCTTTTAAGAGGTTGCTTTCACTTTATAATAAAGATTGCAAATCAGACAATTGAAGGTGGTTGATTGTGACAATATAACTAATTTTTGTGCACTTGTGTTTGCAAAATATTTTAATTTTATTTAGAAACTGATTTTCTCTTTAAGAAAATCTTCTTTTAGAGGTATTTTGTTATATTTGAAAGAAGTTACAGGAAAGGTGGATAGAACATTTTTGTTCTCTTTTATATGTTTTCTATCTACCTTTCAAGTACCTTCTTCCAAATATATGGAACTATATGTACTGTATGGCCTTTACTCTTAAATTATAGTAATAATTTATGATGTCCAATTGTAAAAAGATAAAATATGTGAATATAATATTTAATTTATTATTTCATCCATTTTAGTATCTATTGTTGCCAAAACTATGAAGCAAAATCATGGTTTTATTAATATATTTTGTTCTTTCACTTAAGTCAATTATAGAGTAGTTTATATATTTAATGTTGATAAGATGGCAAGCCCTACACACTTATCAGAAAACTGTAGGCCTCAAAGTTTACAAATGAAAGCACTTAATTATTAAAATTTCAGGGTGCATCAGTCCCCTTCTTTAGCAGAAAAGAGTAAAATATCAATTGGATTATGGCGGCATGGCTAAAATTTCATATTAATTATGTGTTGTGTTGCGTTTTTAATTGTAAACTTTGAGGCCTACAGTTTTCTGGCGAGTATGTAGGCCTTGCTTTTCTATCCTCTTTTCAATGTTTAGTTTAAAATAAATGTTTGGCGCCATTTTTTCTTTGTTTACAGTAATCTATAAGCAAGTATTATTAGAAGCTTTGGATAACTATTAGCCTAACAATGATTTTAAAGAGAAGATAAACATTATTTCTAGAAGGGTTGACTTTAAATCAATGTTTACAATTACATATTTTTTTAGGTGCAACAAAAGGCTATTTGTAAGAAAATTGAGGTATAGTTTACGTTGCACACAGTATTATTTACTTAGTTTGAAACATAGATGATTTGTACTGAATATAAGGTATAGGGGTACTTTAAATGTGCATAGCAATAGAACTTTTGAATATAAGTCGTAAGTCTGGTCTTCAATTTTATCTTATATATTCAATACACCTTCGTTCAGTGCTTTATAATATGTAGTGATTATTTTTTAATCACTATAGACTATTTATGTCTGCTGAACTTTCGACGTGCTGGTGATATAGGCCTGGTTCACGGGCCAATGACCATCTTTCTCTACTTGGGACTTTCTAAATGAACTGCTGGAGTACGCACTTCTCGGGTGCAGCTGTGGCTTTATCAATACTAAAAGAAAAAGTGGCTCAGTGGATTGGTATGTGGTTCAAAGCCATCAGACTTGGGGTCACAAGCTATCTTTCCTTCTCTCTTTCTCTCTCTGTCTTGCCTTGCTCCTATTGGTCCTACTCACCCTGTTAGAGGATTCAGTACTGTTTATGTACATAGTTGTGACTGTAGTGTATCCTTGTACTATACCCTATGCATGACTTATTTGGTGCTGACTGACAGTTCACAGCTGACAGCTGACGGCTTTGAAACGTTACCAGACCAAATTATTAATCCCTAAGTTGAACCATATGATCTACAAAAAACATGTGTTTAACAGCTGTAACTTCTGACAGTCAAAATTTAGGTATATACCTAAATGTTGAGTGTCAGAAGTCAGCTGTGAGCTGTCAGTCAGCACCAAATAAGTCGTGGAGCTACTGTATATTATATAGGTATGGTTTTTTGCCTTCAGCCACACAGTCGGTTCTAGACGGCTTGGGGGTATTTAGCCAGTAATTATGTTATTGAATTGTAATCTGGGCTTGTGCTTCTTGCATATAGACCTACCTTGTTTGAGGTTTCATATTAATTGTTAGCTTATCTTTAAGAAGATTATGTCTTTGCCAGTTAGTTTTGATAACAGCTACTTAAGGGGGCATTGTCGCCTTTTTTAGTATGTTTAAGAAACATGTTATCATTCACTTCTTGCACACAACTTGTATGTTTCATATTAACTGTAGGTTATTATTGAGAATATTATGGCTAAGACGTTAAGTGTTGATCATGACTACTTAAAGGGGTGTTGTCGCCAGTGTAATATGTTTAAGTAATATTTTATGATCTTGTGCTTCACACATACACCTTGTTTGGGTTTTTTTTTTAGTAATTCTTAAGTTATTAAGAAGCTTGTTTGAGGTTCCATAGTAATGTGCTAAGATTATTATCGAGACCAATATGGTTTAGCTGGTAGTTTTGATCATACCTACCTAGGAGGCGTTTTTGCCGTATTGTATGTTAAAGTTATGTGTATGTAATTTGCTCTTCTAGCTCTGGATATATTATCTGTTGCAAGATCGTGCTCAAAAAACAGTGAGGATATTTATGTATTTCAAGAACATGACCTAAGTGTAAGAACTTGGTGTGTGTTCCCGTACTTAATTATTTAAATGATTATTTACTATATTACATCCAAATTAGAGGAATTATTTATTTTGACTGTAGAAACTCTAATGAGTAGTGCTTTCCGCACCCGTATTATTTGTTTGATGGAATTTAATGGGCTAGCTGTGGGCCTGGTTAATTGTTTGCAACACATGGTGTTTGGTTGTGCACCAGCTAATCCACTAAGACTATATATTTATTCCTGGGTCCTTGGATGAGATCCTAGTTCTATAAAAAGGGGCTAAATAAATGTATTCTTACGAGATGAATAAAACTGATATATTTCATTTCACCTGTGTATGAAAATTATTGATCTTATTTTAGTAGGAGATTCCTTTCAGGTATAAATACTTGTACTTAAACTGTTTTAGGTTTTTATCAAAATGATTTTAGATCGAGAGGGAGGGAAGAGTAAGTTAGATGACAGCTTGAATCAGGCATTGTATAGCAATCAGGTTTTCAGCAATCTTCAAAATAAAACAGTGAAAGTGGGATAGCTGGAGTCCATTTTAAATATATATATATAGTAAAAATTCAATGTTTCTTATTGTCTTATTATCTAACAAACAACGCAAAAAACAGTGATACAATGTAATGTTAATTTCAAGTTAGGTTGTTTTTCTATAAATAATTATAATAATTATAATTGTCATTGTCATTGTCATTGTCATTATATTATTATTATCACCTTGTCTTACTACCCGTTCAGGATATACGCACTTAAGCTAATGGTAATGGTAGGGTGATTGTGAGATGAAATGGAGGACCTACAGTTTAACGTGGAATCCGAACCACGGTGGAGGTCTGGCATTCCACACATTCATTCTATATATAAGTTATTGGTTTAACATAAAGTAAAACATGGGTTCTTAGTAAAATCAAACAGTTACCTGATCAATCATACTTTTAAGAAGGTTTAAATTATTTATATATGTCCAAGAGATACAAAAAAAAAATTTACTATAGAGGCCTATAGAGAAACGTCTACCAATAGATTTATTTTGCAAATTTCTTCTAGCAAGCTAAATGGCTTTGTTTGACATGGCCCCCTAAAACTGTTTTTACGCATTGACACATAACTCAGTATCGGTCCTACCTCACTCATGTCCATCTGAACATTGTCGTAGTTGATATCCGGCTCATTAGGCTCCAACCTTTTCCCATCATTTGCGCGGCCCACCTAGAAACAAAATATATATTTCCATTATAAATCTTTGTTAATGGCTTGTCTACAATCAGATTCACCCAAACTGGTTGGACATGTGTTAGGTTCCTGCTTCAAAAAGGAGAGTCTACAGTAAAATGTCTCAGGACATAGCCTCAATCAAAAGGAGTTAAGAAGGATAAACACTAAGCCTGTGCGAACTTTTGAAATTTGATTCAAAATTTTGAATCTTGATATTAATTTGGATTCGATTCAAAATTTCCAATCTAAATAAATCCTAGCTTCGGATTTGATGGGTTTAGCTCAAAATGTGAAATTATAACCTATACTTACTCAACAAATTAATATTGTGAGCAGAAAGGTTAACCGAGTTCCAGGTTGTGACTTGGACAACAGTTGTTTGTGACAGAGAATATCTAAAAAAAAAAAAAAATCTAGGCCCACCTTTTAGTAGAAATTAATCAACCTTTACAGTATGATTAAAAAAAGTGGTATGATCTTTATTTTCTATTTCACCTTTTGAGATTAGTGTTATTTATTACTTTTTTAATAAACATAAAATGTATCTAAAGTGTTTATCAATAATTTTTTTAATATTTTATAATTTGATTAGATTAGGAAACGTAACATAGTAAAATTTTCAAACAATGATTCAATTTTAAACACTATCATAATAAGCCTACAGTAAATTATTCGATTCAGATATAGACCGACTTTTAAAATAAAATATTCAAGACAATATTTTAAGTATGGGATTCGACTATAAGTCAATTCAATTAAACAAATTTAGCAAAAGATTTTTAGTAAGTTTAACATGTTTACATCAAGTTGATTTAAAATCATAAATTACATTATTCTTCTGTAGCTTATATAGGCTAGGAATTGTTTGGGTGGTTTAATAACTTTAATATATAGTTTAAGAGGTTCATTAATTTAAATATTGGCACAGGGTTTGTGTTATTTATATTTTTATGTGAAGGAAATAGGTACACAATTCAAATTAAGTATACCTATGTGTGTCTTACCTGAAGTTTGTCTTCATGCCTTAGGTTTGTGTTTCGTCCCACACTTGCCATGCGGAAACCTTGTAACTTATCCATCAGACGACTTCAAACTTTTACTCTTTCATTAATGGATCTGCAATAAGTTTTAAGATAAAAAATAATCTAAAAGTGTTAGCAAAATACTGGATTTACAACACATATAAAAATTAATTTTATCATCTTCCCCTTTTTATTGTCTCTTCCAAGTCATGCAGACATAAGTGATTGTATTTTTATACATAGGGCCTACTCAAATGTAGGCTATTTAATTAAATCACAATATATTTGGTTATGATATAAAGACAATAGGCCTCAAAGCTTTTTTCAAACTTCTATGATAGATGTATTGAAGTCAAGTTATAAAAAATAGAGGAAATAAAATAAATAATTCAAACACTTGAAATTGAATTTTGAAGAATTTTGAAGATACACTTTTCCTGAACAATAACTTTACAGTTTATGAAAAATATGAAAAAATACACTGCTGAGAACAAACAGAAACTCATACTTTGAAAGCCATTGTATATGATAAATTATCGTGTTTTTTTTTTGCACATATTATTAGGAGGGTGAGTAAATAATTATTTGTAATATAGTTTTAATTTCTTTTCGGTTGGCACTGCTTTTTTGCGCAAGCATGTTTAGACGTGGTATCTCTTTCATCACTATGGTGTAAGTTTGACCTTGATCGGTCAGTTATTGCTATTAGCATGGCCGCTTCCCTTTCCATATGCACCAAACAAGAGCAATGATCAGTGATCTGCTTTTTGTAGGCAGAAGGTGTATCAGGGGCTGATATTCATTGAAAGCTTTCAGCAGAGTGAGAGCAGTGTTTTGCCACAGAGGAATGTTTACAAATGGAGTGTCAAGTTGAAAAGTGGTCACACAAGTGTAACACACGAAGGAGCAGGCCGCCCGGCTATATCTACTGCTGATACAGCATTGAACGAGTCCATGCCATGGTTCTGGCAAACAGATGAGCGACTATTGATGAGTGTCAGGTCATATTCAAAAATAGGCATGGTTCTGCAGACTTATGAAATCATCCAAAGAAAACTTAATTTTCATAAAATCTGAATCGTTTGGGAAAATACATAAACACCTTTTGGAATGCTATGGTAATGAGGGGTACGCTTTTTCAAAAATAATCATCAAAGGAGACGAAACATGGATCCACCACAAGTCAAAGAGTAGGCCTAAAGTCAGAGTTTGGACTGGAAACATCATGTTTCACCAGTAAGAAGAAAATGTCAAAACTCAACAAACAGCTGGAAAAATAATACTTGCTCTATTTTTTGGACTAACAAGGGCCAATACTGGAACATTATCAATTACAGACCCCCAATGAAAATCATAAGAATTTTAATAGAAAAAAAGGAAATCACAGATACAGAATATGTATCGATATCGGTGATGGTTAGTTCTAATCTAATAACTTGTGGCTATTTAGTATGGTAGTTCATTTGTTTGTTTATGTTGTGCAGACAATTTGATATGGTTTGTTTGTCCGTGTCTCAAACACAAAAATGTCTTAGTCTATTCTTTCACTTTATTCTGTAGCTCTACTGTAGCTTATACTATAAAGCAAGTAGGCCACTTGTAGCCTAATCAGCACCAGGCCCAGATACTAGAGTTCTATTTAGTGAACAGTGAATGTTCCACGAACATCAAGTGAACATTTAGTTGATTTGAGATCCTATTATTGTATCAAGAGCTTGTTTTAAAAGTATGAAACTGTTTATTTTACACAAATAAGAAGCCACGTGGCATTGAGCAGGGTTTCTAAAACTGTGACCCATGAAAAGGGGGGAGGGGGAATTAGGTGAGGCGCAGCTTGCTTCATTTCCTTTAGCTTGGTTAAGTTCTGGTTGAATGTAAAAAATGAATGTTCTACTTTGATAAGTGAAGCAATATGACTATACTGTATACATCTACTGGTACATAGACTTCGTTTGTTAGCAATGACAATAATCAGGAATACAGAAACCAGCGGCAGTAATAGCCTCTATGAAATTAACGAGTGAAAAATATTGGAGGATTAATTATGAAAAAAAAAAGAGAATAAGGAAATAGTATCTAACTCAACTAAGTTACAGAATAGGCCTACCTGTAGGGAATGTGTCTCACCCTTGAATATATAATACACCTCACACTATAGGCTAACCTATTCCAAATAATAATGGTTTTTAGAAACGCACCATAATAGTATACAACAACCACATTTCACCTTTTTTCACAGCAAAAACAACCCTTGAAAATGTAACACAATATTTTTTATCTTGTTTGAAGGAATCTTCTAAGATCAAAATTAAATAGGAAATCTGCAATAGGTAGGTACTGCCACACTAAAATGTCAGATCACATTACAAGTAGGCTATAAAAGCTAAAATTAATATTTAAAGTAATTATTAGGACACAAACCTTGATTTTAAACCTTAGATAATTTACCTATACCGATATCATTAATGATTATGGTCCCTACCCAACCTAGCTAAACCTAACCTTTCATGAGTTAGTAAATTAACAAATGAGGAGTTGGCTGGAAGAAAGGTCTTAGTAAGCTAAGGTCTTTCTACCATCAAAGAGTTTATCTTGTTCCTTGTTGTTCATAGATAACACACACAAAATTTTATATCAATATCTCGATTTTTCACTAAGTTATCAATATCTTTCTGGGCCCATGTTGGTACTTTTATTGACAAAAATCTTTTTTTTTTAGCTTTGCCTTTATAAATTATAAATATTATCCATTCCTTTAATGTGAATAGTAAACTGTTTATAAGTATTTTTTTAAAGAGAGAAAACTATGTGTGAGTGAAGTGAAAGTGATAGAAACAAAACACAAAAATGTGTGAAAGTGACTTTAGTGCAGAGATCTCAAGTGAATCAGAAACTACTGCTACAGACTACAATTTAGAGCTAACCTCAAAGATTAGCCTAAACTTGGGTAGAAAAAGGTCATAATGCTGAGTTATGGGGCAAATCATGTAAAAAAAAAAGTTAGGGGAAGTCTTTCAAAAATGCCAAAGGAGAACGTGTAGAGAAGCAACTTTTGTGACTGTACAAGCCTGTTATCCAAAACGTTGTTTTGAAAAGATTTCAAATGAAACTCAAAAGGACATGGTCAGGAGCTTGGTGATAAGTGCAAACAAGATTTATTCTTATCATCATGTATGATAAGCAAGGAGATTAAATTACGGAGAGTGAATGTGGTCACAAAACCTCAAACTGTTTGGGGGAATACTATGTAACTGTTTGTGGCTCTAGATATTTAGTGTGTTGAAAGTATTTAGTTTCACTCTACCATATCTCAGTCAAAAGAGGCGGTACTGTTCAAAGTAGAGTTAAAGGAGGAGGCTACAGATTCAAGGAAACACGAGGGAAAAATGACAATAGGGTCCATAAAATACCACAATCTGTATGGGACCCAATAAAGAAAAACTGGGCATCCATTCCCCATCCCCAGTCTTACTATTCAGCCAGAAAGAGTAACAGATTTTACTTTGAAAATCCTGCATTGAATGTGACTACATTATTTGGTCTTTTTTTATAGAATACTACTTTAAAGGGAAACTAACACAGAACTGAAGATGAGATATTCAACATATTTTAAACATTTGTTCAAATTTGCCCTATGCATTTCGTCAGCCTCGTACTGATATCTGCGATTTTTGTGAGAAGTGTTCAGCAACACTACAATGTCATCCTGGTGAAACTGAGACAAAAAGCCTTCTGGAGCTACACAATAGGAAAGTTGCAGCTTACAACATATTAACCAAGTAAATAATAGAGGTAAAAGCAATGGGAGCAAGATACTTGGCCCTTGACTTTGACTACGCACAAAATTTGCCACTTCCAAAGCTCAATGTTAGCTCACAGTTTTATAAACGCCTACTATGGTACAATGTATCCAATGTTTACTGTCACACAGATGGTGACTCTACACTGTAGTTTTCCAGAGACGGAAGCAAAGAAGAATTCGGATAGTGTAGCATCTTTCCTCTTAAGATTTTGTTAAAAAGAAGCTAAATGCTAGTGCAAGCTCACTTTATGACTAAATCATTTTATTTTCTGATAATGCAGGAGGCCAAAATATGAATATGAACATGTGTTCATTTGGATATTTTTCAGCATACACTTTGCATGTAAAAGGGACTCAAATTTTTCCAGGAGAGGCCACTCATATTGCCAGTGTTACAGAAACTTTGGGGTTTATGGAAAAAAATTGAAAAAAAAAAAAAAAATCCCAAAAATATGTACAGGCTCGGAATATGATGAAGTACTAAGCCAATCGGCTAATGTAGTAAGTGACTCAGCCATGATAAAATATCGAAGCCAGGCTTTACAAAATGCTTTCCTTAAAAAGCCCACCACTAAAAGTATACCATTTACCATTCCAAAATACTGTAGATTAATCTATACTTCAAGTGGAAACGTTCTAGCAGCAATGTCTTATGGGGCATAGCAGCTTCAGTTTATGGGCAAACCAGCACAATTCGAAGATAGCGTTATTCAATCACTGCCATCAGCTCCGAAACTTAAGTTAAAAGCAACCACGGAACGAGATGTAAGAAGCCTTTTTGAGTACATCCCAGAAGAGGTCATTATGTGGTATGAATCCATCCTTGAGATATCCAGCAACAGTACTCTTGAGGCTCCTGATGATGATATTCCAGAGGATGAATCTTCAGAAGACAATTCTGTGGTGTGAAATGATCACCATTTAGCCACACAAGAGATACACATTTAAAGTTTGTAAGGAACATTATGTTCCTTACAATGAACTCCAGAAGGACACTTATTTTTGCATTAAATTTTTGTTTACAACAGCTAATGTATATCGTGAAACAGTAAAAATAATCTGTATTAAGTAGATTCTATTTTGTGAAATATTATTGTTTTTAGGATAATTTTGCTAGAAGGAATTAAAAAATCAAGACAACCTAGAATAGATAGAAATCTGTAGGACTGTGCTTCAAAAGAGCAACTAGTTTTCTAAACATCTATGAGATTACTATTGTTTTTTATTATTTAGAATATTTTCACTACATTTGTTTTGATAAAATCTGAAATTGGCTATGTAGTGTGTATAAGTGCTATAAAACATTTATCATAATTTCCTGACAAAGAGAAAAAAAATCTCACATTCGGCGTGCACTATTGCCAAAATCATTTATTAGGCTATGGGCCTAGATTATCATTCTAGTATAGTAGAATTTTGGCAAGAAGGAACTTTTTGAAATTTAACAACATTTTAGGCCTATTATGTTATTTTATAAGTGGGCTCACTAATATTATCAATCAAAAATTATGAATGCAGACTATATAGGCCTACATTATTTGATGTGTAAATAGATGAAAATTGTTTTAATCAATTTTGTCAACAACGTTACTTCCCATATGAATCTGAGTAATCATCTGGTAGTGTTTAAAAAAGTTATTAGGCAACTTAATTGGGCTATACGCGTATAACCGAATGGGGTGTTTTCAGAAATCAAAAAGGGGGGGGGGCGGGCGGCTATAGCTTAACACCAAAACAGAATAATGTAGATAAAATCTTTAATGCTGTGGCATGTAAGTGAATCATGCAAGACATCTAATAGCTAGGCCCTAATCAATCATAACCATTTGTACATTAGCGACATTGCAAATTAAAAGTAAACAAGAAAATAATATATTAGTAACGTAGGTGTTTAAAAAATGCTAAAATAATCGGGTATACATGCATATTATACATTCAAAAAAGCACAATAAAACATAAACCTAATCCTTGAAGAATAAACACCTCTCTTTGCCAACACAAAAAAGAATTCTCATCAAAATGTATTGTTTTTGGTCTAAACGACAATTTAAAATAATATGTAGGATAAATTATAAATAAAGTTTTACCTGAGACGACTAACTCAAGAATGAAATTTATCAGATTATAAAAGTTTTGGAAAACATTATTGGCTAATAAATTTGATACTTAACATGGAGTTTAGATTTTCCAATCATTAAACATTCGATCGTCAACTGAAATGTATGACGTCATTGAACTATTTCAGTAGAGCCAACAAAGAAAGGTGTAATCATTTATTTTCCTTGACCTTTTTTAAATAATGTATATAAGCTAGATGTGTATTATTTATAGATTGATTCTATTGAATACATCCAATCCAATTTTATCCATCCAATTTTACATCCAATTTTAAATTCAAATATCTTCTAAAGGCATTTAGTTTTCAAAAAATTCCAAGCGAGAATCATTCCAAATAGCTTCTAAGGGAATCAGATTTTCAAACATTTGCCAGGGGAAGGCCACTTCAAATAGATTCTAGAGGCATCTAATTTTATAATTTAAAAAAATAAGGTGAGGAGCCGTCTGTGTAGGCTTTTTGGGCATCCAAATTTGAAAAAAAATTCCGGAGGAGGACTACATTAAATAGCTTTAGAGAATATAATTTATGAACGAAGCTTGTTTAGCACTACTTAAAATAGCTTTTAGGGACGCCTACCAAGGCCGTAGTCGGGGGGGGGGGGGGGGGGGGGGGAGGGGTGTTCAAACCCCCCTGAAATTTTATGAAAAAATATATATGGCTTTATTTATGATTCAAAAAATATAAAAATTAAGGCACAAGCTCAAATTAGGGGAATGTGTTACCATAAAAAGCACTTCATAAAGCGTCTAGAGGTGTTTAGTATCTAGAATTGTTTCATAGCCTCCAGCAATTAGGGGGGCTATGTTGACATAAAAAACATTTCAAATAGTTCCTAGAGGTGTTTAATATCTAGAATTTGTCTAGCCTCCGGCAATTAGGTGGTTATGTTGCCATAAAAAAACATTTTAGATAGCTTCTAGAGGTGTTTAATAGTTAGATTTTGTCTTAGCCTCCAGCAATTAGGGTGTTATGTTGCCATAAAAAACAGTAGTTCTTTATATGTCGTACAATACTGCTTTTCTGTCTTTGTAAGAAAGCAGCTCCAATAAGAAATGACTTTTTCTTCACCATTTTGAGTCTGACAAAGTACTGCTTCGATTCCAACTGCGCTTGCATCACAATCCACAAGCCATTCACACTTGGGACGGGGCAACCCTAAAATGGGAGTGGTCACTAATCTTCTTTTTAACTTCTCAAAGGCTGTTTCACAAGTGGCATTGAACACAAACGGTACTCCTTTGTGAGTGAGTCGCTGCATAGGTGCAGCAATCATTTCAAAGTTACGGATGTATCAGAGATAGTATCCGGCCGTTTGCAGGAAAGAGTTCACTTCTTCTGCAGTTATGGGAATGGGCTAAGATTGAACCTTATTTACTTTCTCTTCTGATGTAGCGATCCCCTGTGCTGATACTCTGTGCCCCAGGAAAGTAATCTGGTACCAAATAATTGGACATTTCCGAGGCTTGATTTTGAGGCCAGCATCGCGTATTCGTATAAAAACTTGTTTCTCATCCCGACTTCATATTACCACATCATCTAGGTACGCCTGTAACCCCCCCTTTGTGTACTCTTATACCCATAAATAACAGTCAGGTTGGTTACAAGAGAGTTTTTTTTAACAAAATGACAAAAACCAATGAGATAGTGAAACATGCCTAGCGTTAGACGCTGAATTCATACACAATGGCCAAAACAAAATAATAACACAATAAAAGACCCGGGCCACCATCCCAAGCTCAAAAATGGTCCGATCAAACAATTCAAACAATTTACGGTTAAATTGACCTTCGTACAAATCTGATAGAGATAATATAACAACGAAAGATAGCAATAGTAACCCATAGACCCAGGTAATATCATAAGGATATTAGCCCGTTGCCATCGGCGACTCTTAATTTATTAGAGTAATAAACAATGTGTTCCACATAAAAGATTATCTTAACAGCCATTACTGAGCGCAATAGAAATGTACAATAAAGATCTATTATAGAAACATTTATTATAGTTGAGAAAATTAACGTTAAACATATGAACAAAGTTAACAGAATAAGCACGTGGGCTCGCGGCCCCTGGTTTAACCAACAAAGTATAAACCTCCAATAAATTAACTTCTCATTAATAACACGTGACATAATCATTAAACAATAAGCTTGCCAAAATATCAAAATAATATAGTCCAATAGAACACTGCACCTAAAATGACGGTGCTTTAAAACGTAAACCCAACCGTGAAGCGGATAAAAGAGTTACCCTATCTGACAAATGTTTTGGGTCCAACCGTGCAACGGCATTACGTAGTACCATGGTCTCTAACCAAAATCCAGCAGACCCGACAAAAATTAATAAAGATTGAATATTAACATAACATCGCTAAATGGTAATTTTGAATCATTAGTGCCAAACAGAATTTAGAAATAAACAAAGCTAAACCTATCAAAGACCAAAGTGTCTCACCTAGAGATTGTAGTGAAATGTGTACTGGCACTACAGAGTCCTGCCATTATATACACACCATAGGAGTCACGTGGTCTCAAAGCGTGGGAAGCAAGGATGGGTAGAGGGGTAAGGGGTTAGCACTGTTCTGGAACTTGCTCACACAGTCTCGCTTAGTTCAAAAAGCGCACCGCACAATAGATCCGTTACTTTATCAACACTCTCGTCGGTGCGCAATAAATCAGCGCATGTTGAATGTCTCTTGTTTTTCTTTAGGTGAGGCACAATTAGAGGCGGGCGGTAAACCACGATCCCTCAGTTCAGTCAGATACGAGTCGTGCCTGATGTGTTTGTTGTGTGGAGCCTTGTCGATATGAGCCAAATGGGGGCAGAATCGGTGAGCCAAACAATCCTTTTCTTTACATGTTGTAACAAGGTTAACGCCATGCACGTTTTGCACTTGATACCTGTTAACACCAAATCCATGAGGCTTTGGAAGGTAGCTGGAGCATTACATAGGCCATAGCTCATTACGTTAAATCCGTAGAGGCCACCTGGTAACAAACGTTGTTTTGGGACGATCTTCTGGTGATATCTCGACTTTATGATAGGTGGCTGCCATGTCAAGAAATGAGAACAATATTGTTCCTGATAAACCCTCAAGTATGTCATCCATACGTGGCTTTGGATAGGCATCTTTCGCAGTCAGTTTGTTAAGTTTTCGGTAGTCACAACCGAGACGAATGCCACTATCTTTCTTTCCTGTAAGGACTATAGGTGATGCCCATGGTGAGGTAAGGGACTCACCTTACCTTGTTTCTCCATGCTACTGATGTCCTTACGATTATATTCCCGGTATTTATATGCAACGCGACGTAGATGTTGCTTTGCTGCTCTAGTTTCAATTCGACGATATGTTGGGTTTGTACGACCACACTTCAGAATCATCTTATGCCACAATATCCCCAAACTCATTTAATATCGCTATTGTTTCCACACGTGTCAGAACACTTAGCTGGGTATGGTCGAACAATACAGCTCCTTCATGATGTTTGGTTTGTGGAGTGAGAGAGAAGCACACGGGAGTAGATTTTTCTTTTATCAGTTAGGGGCAAAAGTGGCTCATTGATGTCCCCTTATACACAGTGGCGTATTCTTTGGGTATGCTAGTGCTGCGCCGCATACCCATAATTATTTGATAAAGATGTATACTTAGAAAATCTATATTTGTTAATTTTTACGATATATATTGTGTTTAGAATCATTCTTCTTCCAAGCGCTCTTACCTACCAGCAAACTCCGAAGGCTTGCTGTTTGAGAAACGCAAGCTAGCTTTCACTTCAAGAAAGAGAGGTCCTAATGACCTTGTCCAATGTCTATGTGACAGCCACCCCTCCACTCCCCAAACCCCAAACATAGGCCAATGAACCGACAGTTTTACCACTAAAGACTTGCTATTCTCGAACAGCAAGCAAGGAGGCACTTGTGCCAAATGTTGAAAAATAAATCTAGTTATCAATTATTATTATGATTAATTATTATAGCCTAACATAATTAAAGTAAAATTATATTAAATTAATCCATGTATTTGTAAAAATAAAAGCTACTACTTGTACCAAGCATTAAAATAAAGTTTTCTTAAATAATTGCGGTGCAATACCTTTGCACTATAGAATAATTTATCTACATGAATTTGGCAACATGATTTTCACCCCCCCCCCCCCCCCCCCCCCCCAGCAGTTGAGAGTAGTGGAGGGATTCTTTTATTTTGAACTGAAAGTAATTAGTGCTCGGGCGTTTTGGAATTTAGGTCGCGCTTTTAGTTTATTTATTTTATCCTAGATTGTTGTCTAGGCTTTTGTGATTTAATATCGGTGAAAGATATATATATGGTCCTATCTTCGACTACATACGGCTTAAGAATGAGCTTACCATCTTGTATATTTCGAAAGAATTTCAAAATATGTCTGCAATGAAAATTGTTCCATACATGAGACAAAATGATTTAGACTCAGTAATGCCAGAAATGTATAAATTGGCTACCCTAATATGGACAATTCCGTCCACCACTGCAACTGTAGAGCGAACCTTTTCTGCTTTGAAAAGATTAAAAACTTTCTGTAGATCATAACAAGGCGAGGAAAGATTAACTGGACTATCAATGATTTCAATTGAAAAAGAGCTTCTTAAACATTTAAGAAAGAATACTCCCTTCAAAAACAAAGTAATTGACCACTTTATAATGCAATCTCGTATATTGGACTTCACTTTCAAATAAAATTGGACAAAAAACTATAATTTGTGTGAATATAAGTGATTTTCTTTGATAGTGACAGTTTTATTATGTTGATCTTTGTAGCCTATATTCTAGTGTAGTGATATTAACAGACACTCTTCTAAGACAGGTGCACCATCTAGCAGAAAAGGTAACAATCCTTATAGACAATTTAATTACAGTTAGAAAAAAGTTGTTTATGGCTTATAAATTAAACGAAGTCATGGGGGGAAGGGAGGAGGGAATCTGGCATGTGGGTGGGAGAGGGGGTAGATAATCTTGACCCCACCTCTTTATTTTCACTCTGTTGGACATGAAAAATAACCTCTAAATTGCCAATATTTCATATTTTTCGTGAGGATGGATCACCAAACTTTTCTTGCGAATACTATAGAACAGCATACCTGTTAAATTTATCAGAATACGCCACTGCTTATACAACTCAATAGGGTCTGTTGATGCATTTAGAATTTGGAAAGGTACCCTATTATTGTGAGCTGTGACCAAGGTACAGGAAGAGAGAATGCCGTATTTTGATGGTACTTGCAGATTGGGCTCTAAGCAACCTTCCAACTCTTCAAATTCTGAAGCCACTATTCCTCCGTGTGGTAAAAACAGTTCACTTCTGGCAGGCACGACGACAATTTCCGCAAGATTAACATGTGACTCGTTTGTTTGAAATAGGGATTTCTTAGGGTTTGAATACTTAACATAATGGTATTGAACTTCAAGTCCACCTATATTGAGGACGTCCTGAGAAGTAATTATATCACACTTATGTGCCAATATGAATGACAATCCTAATAGAGCAGACTGTGAAATATCTTTAATTACAAAAAATGTTTGTGTGTACGTAGTATTACCGAGTATGACGTGTAGGGCTACCTGGTCTAAAAATGATAACTGACGTCCACTTACATTATGTATTGAGATCCTTGATTAGACAAGTTGATCCTCTGGACTCTTAACGTGCTTCTACAAGTCTTATCATATTATGTATTATGTCGCTGCAGAATCAATGAGGAAATCCAGTTTAATGTAGCGAATAGTTCCATACGCGTAGATTGCAGCTGGATTATTTATTGTAGAAATTTCGAGTGCCTGATGGGAGGCCGATGTAGGTAGGCGAAAACAATCTACATCAGCGATCACGAGTTTCCCAAAAATGTTGCCACACATTCCCACCGTGCGTGTACTCTTTCTCCACGTTGAAAACAACGTGGTCCCGATTGATCCCGTGTAACTCCATTCCGAGAGTCACGTTTCTTTTCTAGGCACTCCTCCTCTCGATGGCCACGGTATTTACATAACTGCACTTAAATACTTGAGGCGCAGAATCAAGTTGTTCTTGGTGACTCACCAGAGATGTAGCATGATATTTCTATATTCTAAAACCACACGAAATACTCCCGCCAATGCCCCTTGAATCAACTGCTGCAATAAAACAGGTGTTATATTTGTTTCTGCTACAGGAATAGTGGCGGCAACTACACGTTCAGCTGGCACAGCACGCTTAATTTCTGACACTGCCTCCAGCATTTCCCCGCGACTTACAAGCTCTATCGCAGTTTTGGCGGGATCCCGGCGCAATGCTATGCGAATGTCACTTCTTCTATACACTAAATAAGCTGATCACGGACTAGTTCATTCCGAAATTCTGGATTGAACTATGGGTAAGCTTCTATTGCTAATCGCTGCAGATCAATTGTGAGTGTTGTTAAGCGTTAACGTGAAACGAACGCCGCTTTCTTTACTTCAGGCAATAATTGTTTTTTGAAAATAATCTTCAACTCAGAACACACTTTATCAAAATCTTGTTCTGTCTTTATCTGTGAGAGGGCGGTAGACGCTTTGCACTGTCCCAGTAAGAGATGGTCCCAAAAACAAAGGTACGTAACTCCTCCTTCCCCCCTTTAGCTGTGGCCAAGAGCTCGAAAGTAAAAAGCCAGTCTTCAAACGACTCATTCGTATCCCCCTAAATTTGGACGGAAACAAAGTTGAACCAGCCTTGCGTTAAATAAATAAATACCATCAAAAGTAGCTTACAATAGTAAGGAGTACTGTTCAGCCCCACTAGCTATCAGATAGCACACACGCAAAAAATACAGATAACATAATAATAGTAAAAATATGTAATTTTTTGGAAATACATCCACTACTAAACACTCAAATTAAATAAATAGAACTAGATTAAACTAAAAAATGAACTATCTTTCTAAGCATATCACTTTTATATGAAATTATTACACATATCACATGCCACTTGTGTAATATTACTTGATTATGAATTCACGTACAAGACACATAGTACCATACTAGTCACCGTTCCCAGGCCAGAGCTCACACTACTTGGCTGGCTGCTGAAATGTGCTACCAACCCTTCTGTCTTGACGAACACTAGAGGAGGGTGACTTGTCCCGTTATAGCTCTGAGGGTAAGGTTCCCCCCCTCCCCCCACCTGCTTGTTTGCAGTCAGTGCTGGTCGTGACACCATTATAGTTTTCCTTTCAGATTAAATGCATGTTATTTCCTATCAAGGCTTGCTATGCGATGACCAATAACACAGCTCAAGGAAAACCCTGAAGGTAACAGTCGTTGATCTCCACAGCAAGTATTTATCACATGGACAACCATACGGGGTGTGTTCCCATGATAGTTCTAGCAGAAATTGGTAACTGTTTGCTTCTAATGATAAAAGCACTAACGTTGTTTACAAAGATAGCTTGCCTTAAATTGTGTTGCTTTACTTCCTTCAATAATTAATACACATATTCTGTGTGTCTAATATAAAAATAAAAGTAATTACCTTACATTAATTTATTTTTATTCTTAAGATACATCTTTTATCAGCTCTAAGGATTTCATCATGTTAATTTCCACATAATAAGTTGGTTGATTACTTCTCTGAGCAAGCAATCAAAAGCCCTGGGATTTTAAACGTTGTTGCTTTGATTACCATATTTTTAAAACTGACACTAACGTGAGTGAAGCTGCGTCAAAAGCTGGGTAGTATATATAAAGTTTATATCAAAAGTTTAAGGACACCATTAAAATAACACAAAATTAGAATTTTTTATATAGTTATTTATTTGAAAATTCTAAAAATTTACACAAAAGACATAATTTCATTATTAGTAATCAATGTGGCTCTATGGCATACCTTCACACTGTCTGGCGTAGAGTCAATCAGCTTCCTGCATTCCTCAACAGTGACCTCTGGCCACAAGACAACCATATTCTGTTTCAGCTCTTCCTTGGATTTAGGTTTCCTCTTGGCTGACTTGACTGCCATAGAGTTCCATAGATACTATATTTGATTAAGGTCAAGTGAACATGCTTGCCAAGGTAGCAGTTCTGTGTCTTGCTTCTTGAACCAGTCTGTCGTTAAGTGACTCCAGTGACAAGAAGTATTGCTGAAAGAGAAATTCTTCTTCCATTAGCATAGTGACTGATGGAATCATGACTTCCAACAAGATTTGACACATATCTTCGGCTATTGACAGTACCATCAATGATGGAGAGTTCTCCAGGACCTTCATACGTATGCACCCCCAAATCATCACTGGATTTCCTCCAGCCTGAACGGCATGTGCAATACAGAATGGTAGAAACTTCTCTGTTCGAGTGCACCTAGCCTTCACTTGTCATTTAGTATATAGTTCAATTCTGCTTTCATCAGAGAAAACACATCTTTGCCCTGCTTCATTCATCCAATTACTCCTCTCATAGCACCACGTCATTCACCTTTTCTAGTACGCCAGCCATATCTATACACAAACAAATCATCAGCATTTTCTGTTAATAGCAGGCATCTATGAAATAATAATCATACATAGAATTTGTAAAACGATGTGGGTGGATGACAATCTTGATTTTGAATTTAAAGATCAATTACAAGGTCAAGTAGGGTCAAATAAGGTCAAAATTGATAATTTATGGTTTTGCATAGATTCAGTGTAGAATTAGTTATATTATCCAATGAAACTAAATTTTATACAATGTATATGTATGGAAACCTTTTAATTAACATCTAAAATATCAACATATAGCCAAATGACACACTAATCTTAAATTTTCTCAAAAACATTTTTCAGTGCAAATCAAGCTATCTTAGCAATCCGATTAGTGGTAGCTCTTTATTTTATCTTTTTGAGGTTTTCCCTTGTATGTTACACTTGTATCAACCCAGAATTGAGCCAATAATGGCCATGAATCTAGTGTCCATAATTTAATGTTCTTGGATGCGAAATGTCGTGGTCAACGGAGATGATAGTGAAATCTACTCAGATAATAACGATTTGCCTCTGCTATCATTAGCAACCAGGAATGCTGCATCAAGTGAAGTGATTAGTGATCTTTTAACAGCTCAAAAACTTGAAAAGCAGCAAATTGTCTCCAATGTCAATGAAAGATTTATAAAGAGACTGTTGGGTTTTATACCATACATAAAAAGCATAGATCAAAAACTTTGCTCTAAAGTTATAATAAATATAACAAATAGAAAAATATCAAACATGACGAAAATTACTTCAGTGACTCCTTAGGGCTTTAACTGCTGGTCGAAATGTTGAAATGGTCAATGTATTAAAGCATGAACTGTCTACAATCCCATTGTCATAAGTTAAGCCAGGAGGTAAGATTAACCCAACACCTAAAGCAGAACTAGCCACTATTTTGATTACTGGACTTCCCACATACTTGGAAGATCCTGATACTGACATGAAAACATGTGTGATGATTGTTGGGCATGCAGTTATTCAGGATTTTGAAAAGCCTGATAAATGTCTCACCTTTGGCGACTACGCCCATATATTTATGCGATACGTGACACATTACTTTGGAGAACATACAACTAGAGTTGACTTAGTTTTTGATCGCTACTTTGGGCAGGAGTTTATCAAGGCAGGAACCAAGTTAAGCCAATTAGGCGAGAATACGCCAATTTGAAAGATCGTCGAGGGAGAGAATGTTCCACTTCCAGAAGTTTTTGCACAATTAATGGCATTAGATGAAAATAAGGCATATCTTAACAAATTTTTATCGGAGTCTATAGTGCAGAAAGGGAAGGATCTATTACTAAAATACGAGATGATATCAGGAGGTGTATTCTTTTATACCACGCACGCCAAATCGACAAGGAGACAAGATTTCATGCTTAGAGGAAACCACAAAGAGGCCGATACTAGGTTAATTCTAAATTCATGTTAAGCTGTTGACAGAGGGTTCAAAAGAGTGATTGTTATCTGCAGGGATACTGATGTAATGTTGCTACTGTTGCATTTTGTATGTGCAAAGGCCTCTGAAGTGTAAATGATAGCCTGAACAGAAAAACAACGCAAATGCTACCCTTTGTATTTAGAGACAACCTCAACATGTGAAGGTTAACCTGATCAACTTTCATGCTCTAACAGGTTTCGATACAACATCAGTCTTCAAAGGTCATGGGAAGAAGACCTGTTAGAAAACATTTGAGAAATACCCATGCCTTGTAAATGGTATTGGATGGGATGGAAAACTTCAACCAATTGAAAAGTTCGTGTGTCATTTATATGGAACACCAGAACAACCAACCGTTGACCATAGCAGGCTTCTACTTTTCAATAAGGTGAAGAAGGCTTTTGAATTACTAACCCCAACAAAGATGTATTGGAGCTTCACACGGCACGCGCCAATTACCCCCGAAAATAAGGTTACAGGCAGATAAGGAGAATATAGATGTTGCTTCTCCCATCGATACTCTGGCTTGGAAGGAGTTGGGTTGTTTGAAACTAGTATGGACAAGGTTTCCCACAATTCCTGATTCATGTCTGGAGATTGTCACTTGCTAATGTAAGTCAAAGTACAGGACTACCCACTGTTCATATTTCATAAAACATCTCAAGTGTACTCTCACATGTGGATGTGATGCCACCTACTGCTGTACCCTTCTTCATCATAATATCCTCATGTACAGTCTTCTTCATCTCCCATGGCTGTATGGATCTTAAATTGATGAACATTTAAATAAAAACTCTAAACATGCGTTAAAATGAACACATTGGATTGCTAAGCTCGCTTGATTCGGCACTGAAAAAGATTTCAAGAAAATCGAATATTTGTGTGTCATTTGGCCATACATTTACATGTAATATGACATTTTAGATGTTAGTTAAAAGGTTTCCATAAATATACATTGTATCGAATTTAGTTTCATTGGATAAATCTACTAATTCTACACTGAATCCATGCAAAACACAAAATTATCAATTTTGACCTTATTTGACCCTATAAGAACTTGAAATTGACCTTTAAATTAAAAATCAAGCTTGGCACCCACCCACATAGTTTTCCACATCCCATGTGTGATTGATATATCATGGATGCCTGCTATTAACAGAAAATGTCGATGAAAAATGTTCTGAATGACTTTTCCAAGTTTGCCTGTTGTACTATAACAGTCATCTAGCAGAGACTTACGCAAGACTACTACATCAGCCCAGAATCTCTCATACGACGGCCTAGGGTCTCAGCACTGACATTATTATTATTATATTATTATTATTATTATTATTATTATTATTATTATTATTATTATTATTATTATTATTATTATTATTATTATTATTATTATTATTATTATTAGCACCGCGTCTTACTACCCGTTCGGGTTATACGCACTTACGCTAAAGTGTAATGGTAGGGTGATTGTGAGATGAAATGGAGGACCTACAGTTTAACGTGGAATCCGAACCACGGTAGAGGCCTGGCATTCCTCACATTCACAAGTTGTGATTAATACACATCTTGTCAGAGGTGAAGGAAGGGTTTGGCAATCAGATAAATCTGTGCCGGGACCGAGGATTGAACCCCGGACCCTCAGCACAGAAGTCTGACACCTTACCCCTAGACCACCAGGTCACCAGCACTGATATTAACATCCTATGTATCTTGAATTTAAACCAAAAAGATTAGGTAAGCTAGCTCTACAATCATGTTTACTCATGATAGCGATTTTATAGTTAGTTCTGATTGAGGTTAGCCTAGGGATACCCTTTCAAGGAGCTTCCAACACAGAACCAGTAGTTTTAATTTCTTTCACAGTCTGTTCTACACACGTTTTTCGACACGGGGATTTTTTTTTCTTTATTTTTTTTTGTTGCTATCTTCCTATATCTCAAATCACTCTTCCACATACAGATAGGCTGCCACTTCATGTCCGTGATCACTTAATTTCAGCCCATTTTCACTATTTTAATGGAAGAAACTAACCTTTTTACAGTTCTAGCAAAATCCACAGCTAATAGCTAAAAGTGGAGGTATCAGCTGTTTAACCGTTGTTACCAACTCTCAGGGCTGTGATATAAATATTTGGGGCATTACCAGATCGATTCGCCACAAATTTTGAGTTTAAGCAAATTTTAGAAAATAATACAAAAAAAAGTTTTTGGTTAAGACCCCGTGACCAAGCCATCATATTAAAAAAAACAACGTGATAGTAGAATAAGGAGCGGTTCTGGCATTCATACCTACATGCCAAAGTTCATTGGTCTAGGTGCATCCATTCAAGTTTGTTTTTTTTCATTAAAAAAATTTGAATTTTTGTATGCGTCCTCAAAAAATATAAATCGCAAAATAATCAGTTCTATGAATAATAGAGAGGTCGGGTTAGCATTAAAAAAACTTTGTTTTTCAAGGACATTTGGTCAATGTATAAACATTATATAGTTTGTCATAACTTAGGTTTAAGGACGGGAGCTAGTAATAAGTTTTCGGGTAAGGTTCTTAATTAAAATTAATTGAGACATTTCTTCTGTATTTATATTTTCTAAAGGTTCCTTCATATTATAATTGGACTGTATCAGCTGAGAGTTGTATTAATACGAGTGTATTTGAGCACTTAACACTATTTTAATTCTGAGGTAGGCTTACCAGGTTTGATTAAAAAAAATTATTTTATTGATAGGCACTCTTTGCGAGATAGTTTAGTTTGGGTTTTGGGTGTGTATGTGTGGAGGGTGTGGGTTGGGGGGGGGCGGCGGGGGGTTAAAATTATATTTACTTCGATATGATAAAGTTTCTAATACTCTAATAATTAATTCCAAATTATTCCTCAAAAGCTAAAGTAACACTTTACTAACACTGTTATTTAGCTCGTATGGATTAATTTTATAAATGTGCGTTGTCATTTCATTTAACAGACCAGAATTCTTTTATCAAAAGAGAGGCCAACTAGAAGCTTGGAATGTTGGTGACGTATTGAGCATTCCCCTTCACCCCTGAGCTCTCCATCCTTTCCTGAACATTGTTATCAAAACTAACCTCACGGTGACAAGTCAAACCAACTCGATCAGAAAAGGGGGAAAGGGGATAAATTCACGACAATCCCGATGGAGAAATTCTTGTGACACAGTTCACGACACTGGCAGGCAGTCAGTCAGTCAGTCAGTCAGTCAAGTCAAGTCAAGTAACCCCCACCCTTCCCTTTCTTCCACCACTTCTTCTCCTTGCCGATTCCACGACCTTTCCACTTTTCGTTCCTCTTTGACAAGGCGCAACTAAACTCTCTTGGCGGCTGTCCTGATAAGGGGGGACAGGGGGGTAAGTCACAGGGGGAGGGGGAAGCTTCAAGCCAATTACCGTGCGACTCAGGGGGCCCGGCTGTTCCTGATTGGTTCGTGGATCGAGTAACGAGCTCCACTGATTATTGAATATACTCAGCATGGGGAAAAGGGGTATACCACACAAGTAAAACACCCCACCCCCATTTTACCCTGCTAATTGAAAAATGTTACGGTAATCCGAGCTAAACGATATAACTAAGGGTTTGACGGTTAATTATGTGGTGGTTTTATTTTGGAATAAGGAACGTATGGGGAAAGTTGGTCTGGCGAGAGAGAGAGAGAGAGAGAGGAGTTACGAAACGTACGAGCAGGCTTACCTCCCGTTTCAAACGTCAACCTAATAATGAATTAAGCTCAGGGGCGCCCTTCAAACAATTTCCTGTGATTATTACCTCGTTGCAGGTGCATTTGACAGGTTCCCCAATCGTCTACCATGTCCCTCCCCTCCCCCCTTCACTTTACTTGCCATCTTGTAAAGGTACATGAGGTCGCGATGAGGGGTGGTGTGTTGAGCCCCCTTACCACCCCCTCCCCTGGTAAACAACGTAGTGGTCGCTTCATACAAAGAGACTTCAACTCTTCATGTTTGGATTTGATGTGTTAGACAATAAGGCTAACCTACAATAAAAATGCTTGACAGTAATTGAATAAAGTTGTATTATTATTTTTTGTTTATTATTAATTGTTTTTTTTTCTATTTGCAGTGCTGGGGTGTTTTCAAACATTTTGTTTCTTTTTTCGGTAACAACGATGTGGTGATTGCTTCCACCCCCTCATTTTCTGAACAGGGGGTTTATGTAATATTGACTATAATAAATTAAAAAATGGTTTTACGAAACTATATTAATATCTTGTCATGTCTTACAAGGTATAAATAAAATATTGTAGTTTTTTTTAACTAGTTAATTTAAGGTGCGGATTCGAGAAAATATTAGTGTTTTTGCAGTTCTTATACCAATTTTTTTTTGTCAAAATGAATAAAATATTGCTTCAATACAAACATAGAATATAATTTTCTTCACATGATGATCTCAACAGTTCTTGAACAGCTGCCAAGGATTCCTAGAATTTAGTGACAACTTTTTATCTTCATTTAAAAAGTTTGTCAACTAATCCCGTTATGCTCATTACAGATATTCAAGAATTGTTGATATCACCACTCGAATAAATTATTATTATTATTAAAAATATTAATATTATTACTATCACCGCGTCTTACTACCCATTCGGGTTATATGCACTTACGCTAATGTGCAATGGTAGGGTGATTGTGAGATGAAATGGAGGACCTACAGTTTAACGTGGGATCCGAACCACGGTGGAGGCCTGGCACTCCACACATTCATAAGTTATGATTAATACACGTCTTGTCAGAGGTGAAGGAAGGGTTTGGCAATCAGATAAATCTGTGCCGGGACCGAGGATTGAACCCCGGACCCTCAGAACAGAAGTCTGACACCTTACCCTTAGACCATCAGTTCACCGTGAATAAAATTAAACTCTACGTTTCCACTGGAGTAATATTTTATTTAGTTTGGTCAAAAAAAAGTTTTACTATAAAAACTGCAAAAAAACACTGGCCTTATCTCTTATTTCCTGCATTCCCACCTTAAAATAAAAACTGTTAAAAAGAAACAAACATTAGTATAGTGCTAGTTCATATTGAACTCCTATGTTTAATACGAGGGTTATTACTTACTAGCAACTTAATATAGGTGACTTGAACGAGGTGGGTAGCTAAGAGTAGATACACTCGCATTCACGAGGAAAAGGGGATGCAAAGGGCAGAGAGAAAATCACGCATGGAAAGAGCCTCCGACGTGCCTAGTCTGTTTTTTAGTCTTAGTCGCCATCAATTGTAGAAGAGTCTATTACCTTAGACCACGTGACCATTGGTCTGATATCACCTATCCTACTCTCCTCAAAGTGTTTTTTCACTAATTCTAAGCATGATAGGCATGTGCTTTAGTCTGAATTTTCTTAGTTTAGTTAATAAGGGGGCAACATCAGTAAGCGAGAAATTGCCGTGCAGACGTTCAGCTCTAACGCGATATTTAATTCGAGGATGAGTTATTTTAAACTATGGTTTACACCAAAGTTAAGTCGAAAAATTCCAACACGATTCTTTTTTTCACCCCTGAGTTTGATTAATATAAATAAATGTGGAAAATGTGACATCAGCTCGTTTTCAACGACCTTCAAGCATACTTACGTAGCTATGAGACTAGGCTTGATGAAAAAGAGTTCTATCTTTAGCCTTCCTCTAACAAATAAGCCTACAGGATTTTTTTTTTTGATAAGCTAACAAAGAAAATTTTCAAGATATTTGAGAACTGTCAACGAACTTTTCCTCTTACCCGCTTCGATGGCCACCTGGTCTAAGGCGTCCCTCTCGTAGTAGACTATACTGCTGATGACAGGGAGATCGGGGTTCGAATATCAATCGGGTGTACTTAGGGTGGTTTTTTCAAAATGATTTTTACCTCCCCCTCCACGCAAATTCAGGTAAGCTTCCTCTAAATATATACTTCCTCGTCCCTAAAACCATTAGTGTACATAAGCGTATAGCACTAATGGATAGTAGGACGCGGTGCTAAAAATACTGCTTTCCTCTTTACCGTGAGATAGGAAGTTTTGTAGTTTTCTATCCTCTCTTTATTATTTTCATAACAAAGTGTGTCTGTAACTGAAGGACGAAAGGGAGTATAAGCTTAGACAGAATAGAGAAGTAGTTTCAGAAAATGGCACAAACCATTGTATTTTAAGCCGTGTTCCCTGACAATGATTGTTACTTTGTAAATGACTGAGGCAGCCGTCTGCCCTAATGCAGAAACGCGTTGTAGACGTCAAGAAATATCACGTTTTTTTAGTAAGCTATTTAAAAATATGGTTCATGCCACAATGAAGGTGATGTTAAAAATATAAAATGTACCTTTTTAGTTTTGTAATTAAAATAATAATAGTAATAATAATAATAATAAACATGTGAAATTAGCTCCCTTGATGCAAAATTTCCCCTGAAATCACAGTTCTGAGAACAAAGTGAATTCTTAGATTAATGTATTTTGCCTTCCTCAAACAAATAAAATCTTGTTGTAATGGGATCACAGCATAACGTTCCAAGATAAGTTTTTAGTGGTTTTGAGTCTTTAAAATGGCCATTCTTATAATAAAAACAGCAGCAGTATGAGAATATCTACCTTCGAGTATGCGGTGCCTATTTGAAGACCTAGAATCCAATCATGGAAGGCTGGATTGACTGATGGGCTGATTCTTATCAAGGGAAGGTGATGCCTATCCAATCAAGGACCACCACACAGAGAAGACTTCAGATTGCATAACTGCAAACTATTCAAAGCCAATGTACCGGCTGGTTTCCAAGCCAAATAACTAGGTTCATAGTTCTTAAACAGGTGTGTTTTATATAAAATAAATAAGATCGACTACTTACCAAAAAATTGTTTTGAATGTGCGATTAAAATCCAACAAAACAGCTCAATTTAGTGAACTTATTTAGAATAGCATTTTATAAGAAAGTATTTAATCTCAGTAATGTTTCATTCCATCAAAGAGTGCTATGAATTATTTATAACTTATATATTTTGAAACAATTATTACCTCTATTATACTTTTGTGCGTTTTACACTTTTTAAAGTCAGTTTAGAGCTAATTTTTAGCCAAATTAAATGTGAAAAGGTAGTTCACCCTCCCTTATCTAAATCGTGTTTGTCTGATTATGGCAGGACTCCGGGAGAGTTTCATATCATACACACTGGCCTTCTTTAAGGAGGATTTAGAAGGTCCGAACCTCTTCAAAAATATCCGCCCCAATATTAGATAAGGACTCTTATCATATAATTATTATTTGCACAGAGATGGTGAACAAGAATGCTTATTATGTGTTCTAAGAGAGAATACAATTCATGACGTCACCCAGTGCCACCGCATGTGAAGTTAGCGCCCAGGGCAGCCTTGAAAGAAGCCCCCCCCCCCCACTCACACCATCTCGTATTCACACCATAATTCTAAGGGTTATTTTTATGGAGAAAATAACAAGCGGCGCAACCTTTATTGTGCAGGGTGTCAGTGTCACCAATCAAAAACAACTTTTTAGATCCTCCAAAGGCTATTCTTTGCACTATTTAATTATGTTTTTAGGTCAAATAGTCATAATTAATTAATAACACATACCTGTCACCTGACACCATGGCTGATAGGCCCAGCCCAGGAGTACATCCCAATTTTTTATTATTGAATAACAGGGTTAAATAAATATATTTGAGTATAAATACGATATTTTATTCACACAATTCGAGAAATCGAAAGTGACACATAATAAATTGTTGTTGTAGTTGTGAAATGTTCAGAATATTTCTATGTAGTTATTCACTATTCACTTTGATAAATCATAATTAATACAATCAACATATTTATTGGTTTGCAGTCTAAATGTTTGTCTATTCACTGTGTCAGCCAATTTATCAGAAGAAGTGGAGAGAAGGAAAAGGTTAATCACGAGGCCTGTAACTCACGGCTGTCAGATGAACGAATTCATGTCGTAGCGTACTGCCGATTTACTACGGTTGCTCTTTTCACTTAAATTATTTAATTACACTGATGTTTTATAGCACAACATATTATACCATTTTATTTTCAATGTTTACAAGACGTATTTAAAAAATTTGGCAACACTAACCGTTGGAATGTGATCTAATGCCCTTATAATATATTCAATCATTACATTTCTAAAAGGGTTTACTAATACAAATGGGTATGAGGGGCGCCTATCAGCGCCTACTTGTTCACGGCGCCAGGGGTGATAGCTCCCCCCCCACCCCCCGCCTTGCAGGGGCCCTGGCGTCACCTTCTCAGACTGTGGTATTTCGTATAGGAATGGCAGTTATGAAACTTCAAAACAATTCTCAATTATCTTAGAATTTGTTGTTGTGACCCTATTAAAGTGTAATTTATTTATTGGTTGGATCTGTTTATAGTCATTTACTTTGATCTCATAACTGCGACGTTGTGCATGGAACTTAGTTTGAATTGAGTTAATTTCAACTTTGCATGTGTTTCATCAAAATAAATGAACTACCGGTAGTTATTTAAGATTTTTAATCCTATTGGTAGGAATTATTTTCACCTCCATTTTGACGTGAACCGTTTTTGAAATAACAAACCATACCGAGGTATTTCTGGGTGACTGCAACACGTCTCAGAGTTCCGAGAGGGCTGCCAAGGTAGCTGAGATATTGCTTAGAAAATGCTGAGGCCAGGTTAAATATTGACAAAACTTTTTAAAGTATTTGGCTTTACTGGAATGAACAAACTTTTTTTTATCCTCCTGTATTTATGTATAGATTTTTAAACATAGTTAAAAGTTAAAATTTTCCACTTCTAAAAGTCCAAAAATACACATATTTCGGTTGATCATTAAGACCTAAATACTTTGGAAACGAAAGGTAACTTATGATAAAACTGAACTTTTACTGTTAACTTATAATTCAGGAATATAAATATCAATATCTTTAAAAAAAACCCACACCCACATATACTCTTAAATCTGTGACCTCTGTGTGTGTAAACGGGAATCTGAATTAGGGTGGAGGGGCAATCCTAGATGAAGCCTGTATGTGGATACAATTAAAAATAAAATGAAATATACAGTAAAAAATTTATTATTACTTCAATGATTAATTTTACGTTCCTTTAAAATCGGAACGCCATTCCTACCTAAAGGCACCTGTGTAGTCACAGTTATAATTTTACATTCAATAAAGTGAGATTAGTATATTTACAAAAAATGTAAATAATGAATTACGGTAATTGTTTTGAAGAATATACCAAATAATAACTATTTCATTTATTTAAAATATATTTTATATAGATTATTCCATATAACAAAAGCTTAAGTTTTACCATTTTATTTTTTCTAGGGGAAATTGTTTTAAGAATAAAGTTAAAATAGTTCAAAATGATTGAATGATTATCCATGTTAAATTTATATTTCATAATTATTAATTCTGTGTTGAGTTGGTCTCAACCATTGAAGACACGCTGGATGCCTTGAAGAAAATTTGGTCTTCTGCTATCTCTCCTAATTAGCATGTTTCTACACTTCCTGGTATAATTATAGATTCAGGCTGCACACTGCAACTTCAGTGAGCTTTATCTCTAGTTGCAGAAGTCTTATTGACAAGTTTTTTAACACTTTTTTCAATAATATCTACACCAAGGCAGATTTTGGCCCATTCGCTCCAAAAATCAACATTAAGAGTTCATTCATGCCCTCCCACGCTCTCCCTAATTCAAAAAGTTGTTCTATCCCAAGTGGATGAAATTATTTTTGGAAATGGTACCAAGGTAATGTTGATTATAGACTTGCTTATATTATTAGAATATAAATGATAAACAATAACATTACAACTAGTATAGGAGCATAGAATGGATCTTTGTGAATTGAATGATGTAATTTAGTAGGGTCGTCACAACACAAATTATATTAGCATTTGCATTTTCTTCCTCCCCTTTTTGTTTTCTTGGTGACTGACAGCTCCACCCAAGAACATTTTAAACCCACTTGGTTTCTGGGGTTTATGAATTTATGTCAGCCCTCTGAATTTGTCTACAGAATCGCAAAGTAAATTTGACGGGATGTTTTAGTTCTCTATGAATTTATGGTTAAAATAACGTTAATACATCGATTTGATCGAGCAGCAACTGTAAGGAGCAAAAGGTATTTATTTTTTGTCAGGTTCACTTTAAATATGATGGACAAGAGTTCCTATTCACTAGTATTTTAATTAGAAATATGACATAGATAATAATACGGCGAGAATATATTGACCTTTGTTGAGTCATGAGACTATGCAAAAAAGTTAGAATAAGTTCCAAACTTGGAATTTTTTGCACAAAATATTAATAACGAAATCAAATTACTGTTACAACGGTTAAATCTATAAAGATATTTGGAAAAAGTGTCAAAGTGTTTATCTAAATGAAAATATTTTTAATAAATAAATCAGTACTTACAGGAAAAAAATCAAGTACTGTACATGTTTAAATCTCTCTAGGAGAAAGAAAAACAACCTTATAGTTTCACTAGTTGTTTATAGTGCCTTATATATATTTTAAAGCTTTTATGGCGAGGCGATTAATTTAGTGGGAAAATAGTCTTGCTCTTACGTTTAAGAAATTGTTTTGGATGGGGGGGGGGGGGGGGGTGATACTAAGTTTCTCTCTCCAACTCAGATTAATAGTATGTAATAATGTGTGTTCTTTGAAAACAACCATTTATATATTATTTTAGAATTTACATGTAGCCTCTAATAATTATGTTGTATGAAACATTATTTTCATTATAACAATTATGTCACTTTATTTTGGAATTCCACCAAAGGATATATTTGTTTTCAAAGGTAACACGCTACTGGAAAAATTGGTAGTGAAAGGAACTATCAATTACGTAGTAAGTTTCTGTGTACAATTTTTGTCCACAGCTCAATCATAGTGGCTACCTTAAGGGTATCTCGTCAGCATATGTTGGCATAAACGAAGACAACACACAATATATATATATGTATTATATATATATATATTATATAGACTTAGTTCCTTCCTGCATATATATATATATATTTTTAATTGGAAATTATTTTTTTTATTACAGTAGTTTCCCATATCCATGGGTATTACGTTCCTAGACCTACCACGGCTACGTGGAACCACAGATAATAACGAACTATTATATAACGTGATATTCATGTAACATACATAAATACAGTAAAGTTTAATTGATACATTATTCAGAGTACGATATTACTAGCATCAAATAAATTAATAATAACGTGTACTTACTATTCTCCATTATTCTTGTTGCGACGATCACTGATGATGATGATGATGATGAAGATGAATATCATGATGATGACGGTGATATGATAGCCCCATGCCCATAATAAGCACGTTTGTGCTTCTGAGAGTACGGCTGGTTCTTGCTTGGCGCGTAGTTTGGTACTTAGAAAACTGAAACAGTGATTACTGAATCAGCGGACACGGGGCCCTACTGTACTCTTCTTTTCTCAGCTGGCTGTCGACAGCAAACAACTAACTCCTCCAGAGATGTGAGCCACGATAAAACCTTGTGATGCTTAATGCATATAAATTAGGGCATAGCTTGCTTCAGTGGCAAAATAGTCTCGTGTTGGACTGGCTTACTGACGACGGGAAAATTGGGATTCGAATCCCGGTCGGGTCTACTGAGGGTATTTTTCTTCTAAATGGTTTACCACTCTCCCTCCAGGCAAATTACCTATAAAATGCTTCCTTACTCATCCCTATCTCATTTGAGTAATTATAATATATGCGCATAACCTGGACAGGTGATAAAAAGCATAGGGCATACATTTGTTGTGCACAACCATAACAACATACAAGTGTTATTAATCAGATGTAATGTTTTAGGACAGGGACTATTCAGTTGTCAATTATTTCTAGAGGTATACCTACATTCATTCGGCTATTAATAGCTCGATAGAAGCTAAAAGGAACTCAATACCCCCTACCTTAATTTTGGGATGCCCTAGTTTCAAGGATTTGCCCATAAAACTATTTTAAAAACAAGAATAAGACCAGTGATCACGCAATCATGATTATAATGTCTTCTTCTCAATACTTTATAAAAGGACATCGTGTTGAAGCTATAGATGAACATTTAGTGGTGATATTACCGATGTGTCTGTCCTCCATCTAGCTCTAGGCTAATATAGCTAATATTTTAAATCCTAAGATACATAGAGTGTGTTTTATAAACGATATTGACAATGTGAATCATTCTGATGATTCTTTGATCGATATCATATAAATATAAAATTATATAAGTAGTAGTTTTGTGAATTGCATAATTTATCATATTTGAACACATATAACATTATCAATCATGTATCCAGAGGTACCTGATTCGATCCCCGGTACTTTCAGATTTTCTGGTAAGCAGTGGGTCTAGAACGTGGTCAACTCAGCCTCGTGAGGACAATTGAGGAGCTAATGGAATAAATAAGTAGAGGCTCTGGTCTCGAAAACTAAGATTAACAGGCGGAGGGTTCGTCATGCTGACCACATGACACCATCTGTTTGAAAAGATTGGCACTATCTTTGCCATCCATCATGCGGCAGCCACTCGGCCCGTATAGCTCGAGTTCGGGTCGACGCCAAGGAGTTAAATAACATTAGTCATTATTACATTAGTAGGCTACTATTCTTGGACTCGCTTCAGTGGCTGCGTGGTCTAACGCGCTACCCTCTCAATAGACCAGACTGCCGATTACGGGGAGATCGGGGATCGAATCTTGGTGGGGTGTACTGAGGGTAGTATTTCTAAAATGGTTTTCCACTCTCCTTCTACGCAAATGCGAGTTCACTTCATCTAGATAATATAACCTTTCTAATACCTAAAACCGTTATCGTAATCAGTACATAAGCGTATAGCCGGAACAGGTAGTAAGGCGCTTTGTAAAAAAAAAAAGTAGGCCTACTATTTCTACCAGTGTGTTCTCCATCTTCTTTTATATAATTTGATAAGCCCGTTTCTAGTAATAGAAATTACGAGGAAATGACTGAACAGATTTTGACTAACGAACACTCATTTTAACGATTAGGAGTCCAGGATGTCGGGAAAAATAGTAGTTTTCCACGAAAACCCGAGTTTCACAGAGAATTTTCAGTTTTTCATTCTTTGTTTATTCACCATGGAAACATGTATGCATAGTTTTATACCTGTGAATAAATTATTTCTCCTTGAATAAAAATAATAACTCAGCTCTTACTTAAGTTGTACGGTGGAAAAAAATATAAAATTACGGGGAAAATCCACCAAACAAACCAATGATAGTAGGCTAGAATTATATCATTTTGTTTGCATGGATAATTTTCCTTTGTCTTTATTTATTTTTGAATATGTTTCTCTGATCACAAAATGGCTGTTATAATAGCTGGTCCTAACAAATCTTTTACCTAGATATATTTTAATCGAGGGTATTAATTTCCTAGAGTGGGGGAACATTTATGGTTTTGGAATGTGGTTATCGTTGATTCACATTAAAATAAATAATATTTACTATAAATCGTAAATTAAAAGGTTAAGTAGTCAATTTAGCGAAAATACTATTTCACACTCTCTTTCACACACACACACACTCTCTATCTCTCACAATGTTTCTCTCTCACATTGTCTCTATCTCACAATGTCTCTCTTCACTCTCTCACACTCACTGTCTCTCTTCACTCTCTCACACTCACTTTCCACACTCACTCTCTCACACTCACTTTCTCACACTCACTCTCTCACACTCACGTCTCTTTCACTCTCTCACACTCACTTTCTCACACTCACTCTCTCACACTCACTTTCTCACACTCACTCTCTCACACTCACTTCTCTCTCACTCTCTCAACTCATCTCTCACACTCACTCTTTCACATCACTCTCTCACACTCACTTTCTCACACTCACTCTCTCACACTCACTCTCTCACACTCACTTTCTCACACTCACTTTCTCACACTCACTTTCTCACACTCACTCTCTCACACTCACTGTCTCTCTTCACTCTCTCACACTCACTTTCTCACACTCACTCTCTCACACTCACTGTCTCTCTTCACTCTCTCACACTCACTGTCTCTCTTCACTCTCTCACACTCACTTTCTCACACTCACTCTCTCACACTTACTTTCTCACACTCACTCTCTCACACTTACTTCTCACATCACTTCTCTCTTCACTCTCTCCACTCACTTCTCTCTCACTCTCTCACACTCACTCTCTCACACTCACTTTCTCACACTTACTCTCTCATACTCACTCACACACTTACATAATCACTCTCACTCTTACATTTTATCTTATAGCCCATTTCCGGTAAATGAGGCTATGATAATTTTTTTGACGAACTTCACTCATTTTAAAGGCTAAGGGCTTAGAATGTCGGAAAAACAGTAACTTTCAAAGAAAAACTGATTTTCTTAGCAAATTTCCATCCTTTTATTTGTGCGCGCAGTGGCTCATATGCACAATCATTCTTTGTTTATATCACCATAGAAACCCTGATTTGTGCATATTTTATATCGGTAAATAAAATATTTCTCTTTTGTTAAAATAACAACTCAATTCTTACTTAAGTGGTAAGGTGCAACAGTTAGGTAAGGAGCTGGGAGAGGGGTCGTTTAAAGTTTAATCGTAGGGTGAAGAAGAAAAACTTACTTATTGCTTAAAATTAAACACTGAAAGATTAAATCAATGGAAAGTTGCCTTTGACGAATAAACCCTTAAACTAGAAAGTCGAAGTCATTCTATATAGCTTTTCCCAGTAAAAGAATTTTGAATACATTTTAGCGCGATAATTTGCAGATATCGCTGCCACGAACCACTAGTACAAATATAAGTAAATAACGTATTTTTTAAAATTGAAAAATAATACCTGGAAAAGGGAATCAAATACAAGACCCTTGGCCTAGTGCGCCAATACTCTTATCACTGAGCTATCCTGGAGTCTTCCAGTACCCAAAGCTGTTTTTCACTCATATTTTAAGGCAGAGTCTGTGATGGATACATGGATGATGTACCAGGTTTTATTTTTGAATTTAAAGTATATGATATCTAGACGCAGCTATAACTGTACTTAACTATAATAAATCCTAGTATATTTAATCTATGAGTAAATATATATTGTGTAAAAGTAATATTAATCCAACCTCACAAATTATTTCCTGTTCCTAAATTTTTCCCTCCTCCCTGACTCCCCCCCATCACCCAAATTTACTATACTATGAAAACAACATCTAGGCAGCTTTTAGAGCTATCCAATATTTAAAAAAATAACTCGCAGCTTGGAGCCCCCTTCCTCACAATCCTGCATAAGACACCGCTAGGGAATTCTACAAAAAAAAACCTTCTAATGTTTTTCTCGTAAAGCTAATATCATAAATAGTATTTTTTAAATACCTCATATAATTAAACATTTAATTAAATTAATATTGTAAGCCTCCTTTGGCTCTGGTATTTTTACTGTCAAAGATACAGTATTACAGTGGTCTTAATTCTCGACAGCGATAAATAAGATGTAATGTTAAGCCTACACATTTATTTCCTATTATATATTTTATAATTTTATAATCATAGTAATTGCCACTGAAGCCGTGAAGGTTCTTAAATAACCAACCAATTATGGCATAGTAGATCAGTATCTGACAGTTGCTAAAGTTATTAAACGTTCATGTATTAATACGTAAAGTAATATCATTTTCTGGAGTAATTTTTGTTATAAAATATCAATATGTAAAAAGTAAACTCTAATTAACTGGACTTGAAATTAGTAATTTTTTCCCTTATGTTGCTAATACTTGTGTAAAGGCACGGAAATGCTTCTATTAATCTCGAGTTAATAACAAACAATGCGATTAATTACTAATCTTTGGGTTAGTAACCATAACCAAGTTAATCCTACTCTGGGCCTAATGAAACTGGCTCATGCTCAGTGCACGAAACCTCTTGTAATCTCAGGAAATCTGGGTGTGAGTATGTTAGAAACAACCTTTCTAGACCTACCTGGTTTATGTAGCGTATTGATACTGGTAACAATAACACACATCTGGTAGTGGACGTCAACAATATTTAGGGAACAATACATGATAAATGCACTCAAATACTCTCCAATATTATAAGGAAATTTAATTTGTCTGTGGGTGAATATGCAATGAAATAAAAAATACTTTTTAATATCATTGTTAGCCTATATTATGTTATTTTTTGGGTGTTCTTAGTTTTTCTTATAAATTAGTCTACCTGTGAAACTTTGATAATAAACAGTTCTAAAGTAACCTTAATAGTTAAATATAAAACAGGTGTTTTTATGTCAATATTAGAAAAGTAATATAATTATTAAAAATATTTTCTGTTATAAGCAATAGAAACAATATTTGAGGAAAAGTTTATATGAATAAATAAAATATCTTGGAGAACCACCGCCTCACTAAAGAAAAACAGTCTTCCATCTCTGTCTTTCCTTATTGAATTTTCAGATGCTCTCTTGTTTTGTTTCATCTTGGCGACAGTAACTTCTTCAGTTTTCTTTCTCTTTTCATGTGGTCTCGGGCTGCTAAGACTTTTTTAAAAATTTCAAATATCACCATGCTCACGTGGCGGGCGCCCACGCTGAGATGTACTTTCATCTGACCGGTAAATCGACCAAACATCAACACAACTCAGTGTTACAAGGATAATACTGTCTGTGCTTTGTAAGCGACCAAAAACATACAGGATTCTATTTAATATTTCCTTTTCATGTTCTGGACAACTGAAGAAAGTTCGGATGTCTTACTTTCAAAATGTAAACAATAGTTTATGGAGCTACGATAGTCTCGTCTTGTTAACAAAACCATATTCTTGCTCCACACCTTATAGCAAGTTCCAATAAAAATAATGTTAAGTACTTGAAATATAGCTAAAATATTACTAAATAATTAAGGGGGAAACGTCTGCCTCCTCACAATAATGATAAAATAATACTAACAATGCAGTAAAATGCTATCAATGATGGCCACTAACAATAATATTGTGTATTTTCTAGAATGTTCTTCATACCGTATGCCGACCATACAAGTCAGTCTTCAAAGAAGAGAATAAGATATTTCCCGTCTGTTATGTATACTGGCGCCTTAATGTACTAGATCTTCACGCTGCCTCACGAGCTTTATATTTTCAAAGGTCACGTATAATGGTTACACAATTGAAGTTGAAGCAAAATTTATTAATTCTGCACTATAAACTATACATTAAGCAGAGTTTGTGAACGCTATGCTTTTATAGTATGAGCTACGACGTTATATGAATTATGATTTATTTATTATTTAAAGTTAGCTATGCATTATGCATTATGCATTATACATTCATACTATGCCAACCAAACCAAGATGGTCTCAGTGAATTTAGGGAGCTATGGGGAAATAGGACGTAAGGGAGGTATGGTTTGACAGAGAATACAGCTGATTAATAATAATCTTAGATTTTTTTGCCTGTACCATAAGGTTTTGAAAATATTGCTTTTAAGGTTTAATTTATATTACAAAACCCCATAGTATCGTAACTAAAGAATATTTGTAATTATTGTATATGGACAATTTCACCTAATTACATGTTGAGAAACTATGGTTAAAATAAAATTTTAGAAACACTCTAAAATTGTGTGTCTTTTTAAATTCTATTAGTAACGAGCACGGCACCAACTTGACCTTTGACCCCATGACCACATAAATGCTCAAAAGATAGCTACCGCCAAAGGTCACAGACCCTTTAATCGTTTTCAATCCTGCCAATTTGTCATATTTGATTTTTTGTGGGGAGTGTGCCCCATTGGTTTGAATTCCTGAGAGGATGCTGGTGTTTTATATTTATTTTTTATTGGGGCCCACATGGTTTCGATTTCCTGGGCGGACGTTGGTGAGGTTTATTTCATCTTCATTTGAAATATTTTTTGGGAATTAAGCTCCATTAGCTTGAATTCCTGTGAGTGAGTGTTTTTTTATAATTTTCCGTTGTTCTACTTCATTTGTTGGTGGCCTTAACCCATTGGAAAACAGCAAATAATAATAACATATGACTCATATCGTTTTAGACTAAATATGTATCGAACACATGTGTTGTGTAGTTTTTGTAGACGTTCTACCAGATCTTCATGGTATAGTATGTCACAATAGTCAAAGTGTGGGAATATTAAACTTTGAACTAGATTAATTCGCACAAATTAAGATCGAGAATTCTTCAGCCTTCTCAGAAAATTTAGACAGGTTTACACAAGATAACGTGGAGATGATTTTTTTTAAATACGGTATCTTAAAACTCACATTGTTCTAAGGTATACATGACATTGCTAATATATTTCAATTTTGGTATTTAGAAAAAAGTTCTATACATACAAATATTTAATAATTGCAATAAGGGAACATAACCTATAAAAGCAAACAAAGAAATATTTTTTTACATAAACTGGTTTGAATTTTTAAATGATATCACTGATCACTGCAACAGTGAAGTAATCATTTGTGATGTCAAACTACAACGACAACTCGTTCTGTCAAAGATGTGGACTGTGTCAGTCCCACAAATATCTTTTTGGCAATTTTTCTGATCGTCGTTTATAAAGTGCACATGTCGTGATGACATCTTTAGTTTTGAGTAATGGTCACCAGGACAGATAAGTTTGTGATACTATACAGTCACAAATGTGTAATTTAAACAAAAAATTGAATATAAACGTATTTTAGAGTAATCACTTTATTTATTTACTATCAAATAATTACCGTGGAATAAACAATAAATTTGCATAATGTTAATATACTTTTCTATGTATTTTTAATGTCATAATCATAAACAACAACTACTTACAAAATTCAGTTTTCTATTTCGTACACTGCAATACTTTAGTAATATTGTGTTAAATGATATTTTCATTGTAATGCTTTATGGTACACGATATTTTTTGTTTGATTACCTGGCGCGTAAACAAACAAAGCTGATGGTTTTCCAACACGGGAACAGGCAACATACGATTGGCCATGCGAGAAACATGGGTTTTCAAGATTAATGCCGCAAACACTCAATGACTGCCCCTGGGATTTATTTATGGTCATAGCGAAAGCAAGCCGCACTGGAAACTGCAGTCGTTTAAATTCAAATGGTATGTCAGTCGGAATCATTGGGATGCGTGGTATCAAAATGTCTTCTCCTTTATACTTTCCCTTTAGAATGGTTGCTTCGATCACGTTGTTTAGTAATTTTTTCACCGCTAGCCGTGTGCCGTTACAAAGACGCGGTTGGTTGATATTGTGTAACATTATGATCACCGATCCGACCTTTAATTGAAGATTGTGAGGCGGCAATCCTGGCAAATCCAGCGAGTTCAAAAATTCGGGTGGATAGTTGACGACATCATCTTGGTTAGTATAGGAATCAACTGATTTGTATGTCCTCAATTCACCAGCAATTTCATTTTGAATTTTGAAATTTAATTCATTTACATCCATGTTTTTGGGAGCCAATATAGCTCGTTCGCTCAACCAAATATGATCTCTGTAATTTTTAGCAACGTTTGGGAACACCTTTTGAATGAGTTCGGTTTTTGAATGAGTAAACTGACAAAAATTGTCAGGAAAGGTAACGCAGCCAGTAAAAAAAAACTAAAGCGAAGTTGCCATTACCTATGTCAATGAGTTGTTTTGAAAATATTTCTCTATATCGATGATTTTGCAACTCGACACGCATATTCTTGCTTAAATTTAGTTTTTTTACGTGTTTCCACAAAACGGAGGACTTTAAACTTGCATTAAGTTCATCAACTGGCGTTGACCATGGAATCACTGGCAATGTTTGACGAAAATCTCCTGCTAACAAAATCATCGCACCACCAAATCGGTTTTGATTGTTCCGCAGATCTTGCATGGTTCGGTCTAATGCCTCCAAAGACTTTTTATGTGCCATCGTGCATTCATCCCACACTATCAATTTACATTGCTGCAAAACCTTTGCCATTGCAGAGTTCTTCGAAATGTTGCAGATCGGAATTTTGTTGCTTTGCATATTCAACGGCAATTTTAGCGCTGAATGGGCTGTTCTCCCGCCTTCCAACAATGTAGCTGCAATGCCTGATGAAGCAAGTGCGAGTGCAATTTCATTGTGTGAGCGAATTGTGGCTAAAATCAAAGAAATCAAAAAAGTTTTTCCTGTACCACCGGGAGCGTCTAAGAAGTAAATCCCTCCAGTTCCATCATGTACAACTTCCATAAGAGTATCAAATACATACTTTTGTTGTTGGTTCAACAGCGGAAGATTTATTCGAACTGATTCTCTTAAAGCATCGAGATTGTACAGTTTTTCTCGTTTCAACTCTTGATTAAAAGCGTCGTGCAACCAATAAAATAACACGCACTAATTGAGAATCTACTGAAAAACTGTCAAAGTCAAACTGTATAACGTAGAAAGAGAAAGTGTCAAATCTACGGATGCATTTAAAGTTACTAATTAAATGTCAAATGTTTCTTCTTTATATTATGGTTTGGTACTCTTGTTTTATTTGAATAAAACGAAACAGTAAGTAAATGAATTGAAAGTTGATTTTAGGGTGTCTGAGATCAATTCACTTAATCGATTCATTGCTCAAATCGATCTTCACGACCCAAAAAAATCGATTCTTCGATTAATCTATCTCAGTTCGCCATCCCTAGAATTGACAGCTAGAAACAGTTTGAATGGGAAAAAGAATAATGTGGTTTTTACGTTTTTCAGTGCAATTTTTCCAATTTTTCTCTTCATAAGAACCTTCCTCGGACTTCAACGAATATCAGGAAAAAAAAATTAGCCGAATTGGTCCAGCCGTTCTCGAGTTTTGCGGTTAGCAACACATTTAGCCATTCATTTTTATATATAAGATATTTAAAAAAATGCAATCCATTTTTACTTTCTCGCTATCTTACAGGTAAATAAAGTGTTGTGATCGTCAAAAAAATCGAACTCGAGATTTTGATGGATGTCGACGTTTCATGACCTCCCGAATCCGAAAAAGATTTTTTGAATTTTCGTCTGTCTGTCTGTCTATCTGTACCTCAAACTAGATCCTAAACTATTTTACCGAATGGGCTAAAACTTTGTATATAGGGTTTTAATAGGGTTGCCCCGAGGGGTTTTTGGAATTGGATATCCAACCCTAAAATTATAGGGTAGTTTACTGAAGGGCAAAAAGAGAAAAATAGTTTTTACTCAAAATCGGCTCTAACGATTTTGATTAAATCTCATTTCAAAACATTTATAAATATTACAAACAAAATGGCTACTCTCGATATTTCGGCAAAATGATTTTAAGGGTTCCGTTGTGATGCGTAAATGTTAATTTTTATCATATATCCGAAACTATTTGAGAGATAAAATTACTTATCGTTGCAAATATTTAGGTCTATTTATACTACAAATCTTTTATTTGAAACATTTTATTATAAAACCAATAACTTTCAAGCTATACGCAAATATGTATATATATATAAGCTTTTCTAATCCTAAAGGTAAAGTATTGCGACCCTAAACAAAATCTGACCTGAAATGTTGAAGGATGTCGACGTCTCATGAATCCCCGAACCCTAAAAAGTGGTTTTTGCAATGAAGTCTGTCTGTATGTCTGTTTAACCCTAAAATTAAGAGTGGTTTAGTAAAAAGTGAAAAGAGAAAAATCGATTTTCTCAAAATCGGCCAAACGATTTTGATTAAAACTCGTATCTAGTCGTTGATTAAGATTAGGCCTAAAAATAATTTGGCTATTTTCATTTTCCCATGAAAATTACTTTTGGGGTACTATACTGAAGCGGAAATTTCCGTATCCACGCAGCTATTTGAGATAATAAATAACTTATTGCAAAATTGAAGTACTATTAAAAATAAATAAACTTTTATTTGAAATATATCTTTATAAAACCAACAGTTTCTGAGATATTTGCAAACATATTAATACCATTTTGTGAGCTTTAGTTGTAAAGAGATACTACTTAAGTTTTAAAGCAATAATTTTCCACTGCCATAGAGTAATTAAATATAAGTAAGTCTCTAAAAAAGTATCTTATTTTTCTTTTAACCTCTTAGGAGAAATTTTTGTACAACAATGATCTATCTCCTTCATTTTAGATTCAATAGTCAATAAATACATTTTTCGAGGTTCAAAATTTATAAATGATGAATTTAATAGCAATGCGATGATCTGAAGATATGCAACATCTAATACAATTTTAAAATTTTAACTGGAAGAAGACATTTTTATACAATGTATTGACCCTTGTGGACCCAATATCGAACTTTTTTATTGGTCTAAACATACAAATTAGGACAGTAATTCCTTAAAAATAAAATTATAAAATTTAAAACCGGGACTCAAAAAATGTTTTACGCCAGTATAGTGCAATTTATGCTTGGGTTTGCTAGTGTATATTATTTCGTTTCACATATATTACGAGTTTTGAGTAAATATCTCCATTTCTAAACAATAGAGCGAGAAAGTCCGTGCAGAGTTCCGTACCATTTATTTTATATAATGGTGAAAAATTATGCTGTCCTATTTCGTAAATGTTTTGATAGTTTTATTAATATTTGGTAATAGGTGTGTTGGTCATAAAAAGATCACCCAATAATAGGAATTTCCGTGCTTAAATACTGAGGGTTCATTTTATCTAAAGCAAGCCAACTATGAGAAAGTTTGTGCACTGTATTTTACACTTTTCTTCCTTGTCTTCCCCTGTTACTCACACACTCTTCCAAGGAGAACGAAACAGTCGATCCTAAAATCTGTTCCGCCTTCACAGAATGTATAGTAGTCTCAATATAATAATGAAGGCAAGCCGGAGTGCAATTATTTCCTTTTTCTCATTTTTCCCCCGCTCCGACTCTTGAAAAACGAGGAGGGGGCGCTTGCTTTTATGTGTCAATGGACAAGCTTAATGCGCACCCAATACGACCAATTTACTCTAAAGTGTTGTCAATATATAGTGCATATAAAAGGGGAAAAGGGGGTGAGGCAGGGTGCTTTTTGGATGTGGCAAATTGTTCGGAACGGCTGAGCACGGAGGGGTCGAAAAGCCGGAAGGAAAGAGAGGGGAAATGGTGACGCTGAAGAGAGAGAGGGGGTTTGAAGGGAAGGGTGGGGAGTAGTGTGTATGAGGGTGTCTTTTAGGAGTATTTTGGGTATGCTCCTCTCGACGAGATGATGGTGAACAATTATAGGCTTTTGCGCAATAAAAGATTTTTTTGTTGGAATGGGGGGAGGGGGGTTGCTCTGAGCCTTTTCTTTTATACCTCCCATAATCGCAACATTTTAACTCCCTCTATCCCACGAATCAGTAGGTGCGTCTTGAATAGCTTCATTTCCGGTAATATTATGTCTTGGTTGCTATACAGTAAGTCTCCCCCCTCCCCCCCGCTCCATTCAGATTATCATCAAAGTAATATTTTTTTCTTCTTGCTACTGTATCTCTCTATCCGTCTCAGTTTTTCATTGTTGTAGCTTTTGTTTGAAGGGAAAGAGAAAGTTGTTCTCCATTTGTCTCGTTCTCTCTCGGTAAAGGAATTGAAGAACAGATTGTAGGGGGGGGGGATGGGAACGTCATTTCCCCAGCTTCAACAAGTCGCATGCATGACGTATTTCGAATGGGAGAACACAACTCTAGCAGCCATGTTTGAATTAATTAATGTAATTGATCTGTTGGAGACGGAGGCAGAATGCTCATGGATTCATGAGGGACAAGAATATATATTAATATGTTGTGATACTTGATATATTCTATCTATCATATTTGTGATTGAACTATTTTGATTATTTGGATAATTCTTGAGAATGGTAGCCTTGTATGTAACAGCCTTGTAATAATCATCAAAGATTAATTATATTTAAAATCCAAATAGATTGTATGTAATTTTTTTTATAATTATTTATGAAAAATAAAAACATTAGAGAAAATCAATGGAATCCTACATTTATGGTAGGGTGGGGCTATTTGGGTCATTTCAACTTTAATTTAAGTTTTCACCTATAATATGCTTGCGAATTTTTTTAAGAGTTATTTATATCTTTATTCATATCTTCTGAACCATACCTAGTAATAGTTTTTTTTGAAAAAAAATCAAAGTAGGACATAAATAATAAAAAACATTATCAAGTGGAAATAACATTTTAGTAAAATCGTGGGGCTATTTGGATCAGGGATGGGGTTATTTGAATCACATATTTATTTTTATATTTTACAATGAGTATAGCCAGTTTAATTTTTTTTAATTAAAGGTGTATACTACTAGATGCAAACAAAATGTTTATATGCATTTTCCACACTTAAACTGTTTTTTTCCAAAGGCCCCGACACATACTTCATGAAACCACAATTTGCAGGTTTGACACCTAATCCAGTCTCCTTTTCCACTTGAATTTTTGTCAAGATAAGTAACTTTACAAAAACCCCATGGTGTATTTTCTTCTTATTCTTCATTGTCAAAAATATCATCGATTATCTTCATCTGAGTTGCTGGGTCAAGGTCATACCAGTATTAGTTTCTTTTTCGAACAGTAACGCTCTTTTCGATCTTACTTTATCAACATTTTATTGTGATGTTAGACGGCAGGCTCTTTGTTTTGTCCTCTTTTGTTTGCATGTGTGTGAAGCTTTGACCGTTGTTGGTAATACTTGAGAAAAAGTAATGGTAGATGTTTGTTGTCTGGTTGATGATCCTGCAGTGTCACATGGAGTTCCCGGTTCTCCTATAGGCCTATCTGCAATAAAAGTGTGTGAAGGAAGAAATTTTCCTTCAGGCACTTTATCGCAATTGTAAGGGAATATCCCTGTACATTCAAAACCTTTGACCGCATTCACAACAGTTGTTCCTTTGATCCAATCAGCATTTAGAAGTCTGCGAAGGTTAAGTTGGTGATTGAGCTTTTTGGGTTATTGTGAATGAATTAATTAGTTTCTTGCTGATAAAAAGCTTTTAGGGGTTTAAAAATGACCTATCAAGAGGCTGTAGAACTTGCGTGGTGTGTGGTGGAAGGCACAATAGCTCTATTTCGTTATGCAATCAAAACTCAAGACACTGAAGAGAGTGATGTGATGAGTGACCATCTAAAATAAGCAGGCATTTCCAGAAGATTGGTGTTTTTGAAAATGTTGCAGCCATTTTAGGAACAATTCTTCATTCCTATAAATTCAGACACACCGATCCATCAATTAAACTTTCACTTAACTGTCTGAGATTGCCCGGCAAAATACTGAAACCCTTTTACCCCCTCGCCCCTCTCTTCAAGAGTACCTTTATAGGTTAGCCAGTTAGGTCAGTGTTTAACAGGGCTGTCCAATCTACAACTTACAACTATAGCACATCTAAGTATTTCAAACGAGACAGAAATACCTTTCCAAATAAACGAGCGCTATTCTTCAAACTTTGAGTACTAGTGAGAAATAATATGTAGTAGTTAATATGTTTAGTTTTTTTTTTAAATTTAATTCAAAAGTTTTTATTTTCAAATCCAACAACGTTGATAATATGACAGCCTATAAGCTCACTCTACTAAGTGTCAGAAAGAGATAAATAATTAGGCCTAATGGTACAATCTAAAAATAAATAAAAACGCAAGAAAATAATGATCCAAATAGCCCCTTAAAAAGTGATTCAAATAGCCCCAAAAGCAAACTATTTTTAAATATAAAATAACTCTATTGTTTTCCGATATAATACGCTCAAACTTATTGGTGATGAGCCCAGAAGACTAACTATAGGTTTAAAAATATTACTTCGAAATGAACAACTATAAGATGTAAGACCTTACAACGCAAAGACAGTTATTTACAGCACTAGAAAAAGTATGTTAATCTCACGTCGATTGATCTCGTAAAACAATTTTTTCAGTTATTTAAACGTTTAAAAATTATAATTTTTTCATATCAATTTACAGCCAGTAGATCATTCAGTCAATTAGAAGAACTAAACTCCAAAAAATATGTGCAGAATAACTGCGCATTAGCTTGAATCCTTATTTTGATTCAAATAGCCCCTTGATCCAAATAGCCCCACCCTACCATATAGTTAATGGATGCCTTAGATACCCATCTAGCTCAATCGGTAGTGACGTAAAACTTATCTCGGGACCTCTTATTTTGTCAGAAAACTCGAGAAATAAAAAACACAATAATAAATTGACAAACTTTTATAAATATCAGAACACAAGCTTTTTAGTAAGAATAATATAATTACCAAAAAACTGTCTTTCTTACACATTATAAAGTTTAAAAATAATTTTAAAAATGTATATTTATTTACTTCCCTGGAGGAGGTAAAAAGGTTAAAAAAATTATTTAGTACATTAAACTCAGATGATTTACACTACTTATAAATAAAAAAATGTAAACCAGATAACACTAAGTGTAAATGAAAAGTAATTATTGGAACACTCTATTAATCGAAGAATACCTTCAGGACGGTTGTACACCGTATGAAAAAATTTTATCTAAAAGTTACGTATGTAAAGAGAACTTAGGAGTTATTCCTTCTATAACCGAACTATTGCGCATTTGGGTAGCATTTAGAATGTTACACGTTGTGATTTAGTAGGTAAAGATTTCAAATTGCTAACAATTTATCAACACGCACAATGGAACGCTCTGAGAATTCCCGATCTGGAACACGTAATTATTGATGAAAATAATAATACTATACACATTTTAATTTTAAAACTGAGTTAAAAAAATCACGATGTTGAAGCCAATGGTACAATCGCCATTTATGATTAATTTACAAACAAAGCTAGAAACAAAGAATACAAGTACTGTACATTATAATACTATCCTTACTTACAGTGCAAGAATTCTAAGACAACTAGTAATGTTTGTTATTGTTTTGTTAATAGCCTGTTTTATGTCAGAGCAAACAACTTTTTAATGAGTCATTAACAGGACCACTTTCAGCAAGCCCAAATGGGTTGATCACATTGCCATCTGGCTTGGTAAGTGATGACTCGGCTAATTCTTAAGTAACAATGTATATAACCAAGACAATGTAAGGCTTATTATTGTAGGAGTGACTAAAATAAGTATACATTTTATTTTTGTAAATTTCTTAGAAATGTGTTCAGAAACTTAAATGTCAGAGGGGGTAATATCATAGCTTGGCATCTTTAATTTTATCAAAAGTGTCCAAATATGAACGCTGTAGTCAGTTGTCTTACCTCAGCAGTTACGCGCTTATATAGTATTGGTTGTCGTTTAAACAATGTTATGCCAACTTGCAAAACAAATATTATAAAATAATGTCAAACTTTGAAGGTGAAATGGCCTATTTAATGTATATATAAACCCTAAGTTTTGGCATATCGTCTCTGAGAGGGGGAAGATTGGAAAGTTTTTAAGATAGATTATAAAACATATAACAGGCCTAGCCAGCCAGTTGTGGACAATATATGGCTTGGATAAAAAATTGACCCAGTCCATAAGTTGGAAACAATAATGGATTTAAAAAAAAGTGTTATTAAAAGTACGAGAGAAAAACTTCAGAGTCTATGATGGACGTGCGGAAATTGTCGGCTACATTTGTGTGCTTTATTAAGATCACGATCTATCAGATAGGCCGAGTTCAATTCCCGTGTACAGGTTTAATTTTTAATTTTTCAGAATATGATATTTAGTTGCGGCTAAATCCTTACTAAAACATATATAATAGCTTTGGCTATTTGATTCTTAATCTTATGGCTTAGTCTGTGTGTGTAAGGTTGGGTTTTGAGTTACGGTTGGGCCTACTAAAGGAAAATTCTAGTCTAGTCCTTACTCTCATTACACGCAAATGCTGTTACATATTCCATAAATTGTACCTACTTCATCCCTTCCATATAAGTGTAAAGATGTGCAGTCCAGGACAGGCAGTAAGAAGCATAAAACAAAAGTTTAACTTCGACACTGGGTAGTTTTATTAACATTTGAATTTTATTGGTGGTTTCTCATCCTCTTTCTAAGCCAATACGTGCGAATATCCTCTATATATACCTTCATCACCTCCTTCCATCCTAGACTAAGTTGTTAATGATTTTACTGTTGAACCTACAAATTAAAATAATTGAGGTAAAAGCTTTAATCTCTAACATCATTTTCATGTGATTTGTGTTATAAATTAGGACAAGTCATAATTGACAAAAGTGGCGACCTATTTGCGGCTTTGGCTTGTACTCTGATCAAATCTTCTACTGAGCCACATGTGGGTGTACTCAAATAATACGCTCAATCTATACGGTCTTAAAATGTTTTGATTAGTTTCATTTCTCACCACAAGAAAAGACTGATGTGAAAGTTTAACTAAAGAGGGAGGGTCATACAATCTTCCTGTTCTTTTGTCCCCACATCTTACTACCCGTTAGGGCTACACACGAGTGTACTAATTACGCTGATATATAAGAGATGAAGAAGGTTAAATTTTTGATAAGTATACCTGCATTTGCGTGAAGAAAAAGAGAGCGGAAAAATATTCAGGAAATATTATTCTCAATATAACCGACCGGGATTATAACCCCAATCTCCCCATCATGGTAAGTTCGATCTATAGCAAGAGGACATCTTAGATCAGTGCTTCTCTAAGTGCGGTCCACGTCGGTCTATCAAGTTATCCACAGTTATTCTGGAAGTTTCGTAATCTAAATTAATTAAAAATGGAAATTACATAAATAATAGAAAAATTTGAAATGAAAACCACTTAATATGAAATACCCATAATATGGTGTATTTATTTCCGCGGTGGACACAGGTCACTGAATAAAGGAAGGCTATACCAAACTCAAGTCAACATATTGGAACAATAGTTGTTTGTAAAATATAATGGGGTTTAGAACGTTAATAATAATCAAAAACTATTATTTACTAAATCGATGTATTTATATAATATTTTTGTTCATTTCATTTTATTTAATTTAATAAATTAATTTTTGTCCTCTATTTTAAGTCATCCAATAAAATTGCCTAAATATAACAATTTTCTACATGGTTTCCATCCCCCTCCCCCTAATCCAGGGCTCCGGTGGTCCCCTAGTTCGAATAACTTCCATTTGATAGTTCTCTATCACCGAAACTTTGAGAAACACTGCCTTAAACTATTCGACTACCGGGCCGGGTTTATATTTATTATTTATGTCAAGGTCACATATTGGTTTGAAGGGGCGAAAGGGTAAAATTATAAGCTTAAAATAAATATAAGATCTGAAAGCATTAGCGATCCAGGTGGAAAATATCCACCTTTAATTAGAAACCACCAGTTTTATTCATTAGGTTGGTGACTTCTTGGTAGGTAGGTTATATGTTTCAATAGTGTTACTTAATAAGTATCAAGGTACATGACCAACATTTATCCTGTTACCCTCTACGGAGCCTTAAATTGTTGACAATACTTACAAAAACAACATGGTGTATGTCTCCAAGTACTTTAAATACGTGCAACATATTATGTCACCCTGTATTTAAATTGGTCATCTTTAGTGAATGTCAGCCCCAAATATATTTTATTTCATTGTAAAAATTATGGAGCGATACCTTCTTCATTTGGCATATTGACTTAAGTTACCAAGTCCCGTGCTTAAGTTACCAAGTCCCGTGCTTAAGTTACCAAGTCCCGTGCTTAAGTTAACAAGTCCCGTGATTAAGTTAGCAAGTCCCGTGCTTAAGTTACCAAGTCCCGTACTTAAGTTACCAAGTCCCTTGCTTAAGTTAGCAAGTCCCGTGCTAAGTTAGCAAGTCCGTGCTTAAGTTACCAAGTCCGTACTTAAGTTACCAAGTCCCTTGCTTAAGTTACCAAGTCCCTTGCTTAAGTTAGCAAGTCCCGTGCTTAATTTAGCAAGTCCCGTGCTTAAGTTACCAAGTCCCGTACTTAAGTTACCAAGTCCCGTGCTTAAGTTACCAAGTCCCGTGCTTAAGTTAACAAGTCTCTTGCTTAAGTTACCAAGTCCCTTGCTTAAGTTACCAAGTCCCTTGCTTAAGTTAGCAAGTCCCGTGCTTAAGTTATCAAGTTCCGTGCTTTAACTCACATTTACCGTACCTCTAACCTGCGTCCATCTACTTCAATTTCGTATTCGTTACTTTCATCTAGCATTCGATACAAATAAGTCATATTTATAAAAACAATACTGGATATTGATGCAGAGCTTATCTGCCGTATCAACATCTAACAAACCTGATTCAGTGGCCGAATGGTCTAAGGCGTCATTCTCATGTTAGATTGTCCTGCTGATGACGGTGGTTCGACACTACCTGTTTTATTGTTGATACCCAAGGAGAAAGTAAAAATGAACTAATTTTGAGGTTTGAATAGCAAATTCACGCACAAGATCTAACTTAATTTTATTTATCAATAATTGTAACTGTTGTGATAGCAGAATACAAGCCAAGTCGTGAATTCCAGGATACTCAAATACTGGGAAGGAATAGTAACCGACACATGACAAGTTAGTTTGCCTGTTGGAAGAGTATCACATTTACTTCACTAATAAAGTGTTTTCTTTGCTGATTATAAATTAATAGAAATGACAAACAAAGAAGTATTATTTTCAAATATGGTCTCAACTATATTTTGTTGACATAATAATATGTAATCGCAAATACAATTTAAAACAATCAGTCAACGCTATGGATTTGTGTTGTTGGGAGAGGGTAGCAACATGTCAAACAAAAAATAAAGTTTTACTATAACGGTCTCAAGCCGAAATAACAGGAATTGTACCCACATTTGCACGGAGGGAGAATGAAAAGCCTCCCTAAATACGCCCAACACGCATGAAGGAAACTATAATATATCCTTTAAATGGGATACTATGGCGTGGATTTGTGTAGCTTACCCTGAATATTTATTAAAAATTATATTGTCCCTTTACAATACACACAGAGACTACATATCATTATTTTATTATTTACCACCGCGTCTTACTACCCATTAGGGTTATACGCTTAAGTACTAATTACGCTAATGGATTAAGAATTGGGAAGGTTGAATTTAGATGAAGTGAACCCGAATTTGCATGGTGGGAGAGTGGAAAACCACCCCTAGTTCATCCACCAGAGATTAGAAGGAAACCCTTGGCTCAGTGGACAGACACGCTACCAACTAAACTAAACTAAACTAAGGTGTTGGATTAAATGGTATCATGTGAGTGTTTGACATTACAACAGAAAACTTATGGCCCTGAAGAATTAATGGGAATTGTTTGACGTTTAGGTTACCTTACAAATAACTTGAACAGATGTTGCGAGGAAGGCCTACTTAACGGGGGAATTTGATCCACGCGTGAAGGGACAACCATGAGAGCATTCTTCTCTTCGGCCCCCAGGCCACAACTAGCAACGGGCCAGCTCAGCAGCAGCGGGATTGCAGCATATCCTCAGAAGGCAGTGACCCTCCATCACTATCGCCGCCGCCACCGTACGCCACCTCTCACGGCGCAGCACTCCCCCCTCATCACCACCATCATCTAGAACCCCCTTCAGCATCAGGTTGCGCACATTTTCCAGAAACAATTCCCCAAGACGCCCTCCACAACAGGCGGACAACCAAGACACTATCCTATCACTGCACTCCTCTAGCCACCGACGAGTGCATTCACGTTTCCCCGACACCCAACCACAACCAAGCTATCGGACCCTTTACAAAACACCCCGGCCTATTTCAACTATAAGGGGCCGCCCCAATAGACCTGTGTGTGTCATCAGACCAAAGCCAAGGGGGTGATTCCATAGTGGGTATAGTATGAAATATTTGTTCAAACTATTTAATTGAATGCCCTAAGCCATAGGTTCTTAAAATGCCGGTCATGGCCCCCCAGTGGTCGCGCTCAACCTTCACAAACTTGGAATATCAAAATTAAAATGTGTGATCGTACCTCAAAATTTAAATACTTTAACGGTGTGTAGGATTATTTTGTTAGTGAATTTATTAAATAATACAAATAAACAAATTGATAGTCCCTGTGGCATTACAAAACCCTAATTTGAGACGGTTATCAAATTTTATAAAAATATATTAATGTTTGAAGGAAATATAAAACCAGTTAATTTATTTTTAACTGTGTTGAGGGATTTTATAAACACACTATACCTATATATTTAATGCATTACAACTTATGAATTTATGTAAAAGTTATATATATTATTTGATATAGTTGAATGATAAAGTAAAATATACTATTGAAAGCTGACAGGTAAAACGCCCAAAAGTGTAATGAAGGTGTACCAAACATATATTTGTAAACATTGATAATATTATACATTGAAAGTGTTAACAACTTGATATATTGCTAAACAGATTTACATCTAGTTGAAAAGTTAATTATCAAATTATCAAATTATTAATGTCAAAATTGAATAAGAAACATATGCGATGAAAAGGTAGTCTATTAGAGGAAAAAATCTTTGGGGTCTGTAATGACAAAATATTCTATGTGTGATAGTAACTCAATATTAAATACTTTAACGGTTTATAGGAAATATAGAAACTGTTCATTTAGTTTTATATTATTTTGTTAGTGAATTTATTAAATAAACAAATTTATAGTCCCTGTGGCATTACAAAACCCTAATTTGAGACAGTTATCAAATTTTATAAAAATATATTAATGTTTGAAGGAAATATAAAATTGGTTCATTTATTTTTAATTGTGCCGAGGGAATTAATAAACACTATCTCTAGATATTTAAAGCGTTACAACTTATGAATTTATGTAAAAGTTATATAGACGCCGTGATTTTTTCCTAGATATTTAACTTATGAACTTATAAAAAAGTTATAAATTATTTCATCAAAATATATAGCCACCGTGATTTTTCCCTATGTATTTAACTTATGAACTTATAAAAACGTTATAAATTATTTCATCAAAATATATAGATGCTGTAATTTTCCCTAGATATTTAAAGTGTAGCAACCTATGAATTTATGTAAATTTATATATTATTTCATCAAAATACTGTTGCGAACATTAAATGATATTTAAAATATTGTTGCGAATATGAAATGATATTTAAAATAAATGTCTTTGTTGTTTGAATGCTATTTTGTTTTGTTGGGCATTTCTAATATTGACTCAAGGTCCTCATAATTGTATTTGATATTATTTATTATTTCGTCAAAATATAGTTGCAAACATTAAATGATATTTAAAATAAATTTATTGTTGTTTAAATGATATTTTTATTTTGTTGTTGTTGGCATTTCTAATATTGATTGTATTTTATATTACTTATGAATTTATGTAAAAGTTATATATTATTTCGTCAAAATATAGTTGCAAACATTAAATGATATTTAAAATAAATTCAAGATCCTCATAATTGTATTCAATATTACTTATGAATTAATAATATTAATATTTAATATTTAGCACCGCGTCTTACTACCCGTTCGGGCTATACGCTTAAGTACTAGTTACACTAATGGATTAGGAATTGGGAGGGTTGAATTTAGAGGAAGTGAACCCGCATTTGCGTGGAGGGAGAGTGGAAAACCATTTAGGAAAACCACCCCCAGTTCACCCGACCGAGGTTCGAACCTCGATCTCCCCGTCCTCGGCGGTCGAGCTCAACACGACAAGCGCGTTAGCCAACTACGCCACCGAGGCGGGTTCTATGAATTAATATAAGTTCTTGCAGAGTGACGTTGAATTAAAACACACACGATAAAAAACCTGTTAATTGTGTAGATTATGATTGTAAATAGATATTCTTAAACTGTTATGTTTGTATTTTAACGTCTACACCCAAACACTCCCCTCCTATTCTATAAATACAATTAGTTATTAGTTAAAATTATAAACCAATATTCAAGCAGTGAAACCGGTGGAAATGATATTATTGCTAAGGCTATATTAACTACACATGTGTAATCACTAAAACTTTAAATTTACTATTCTGCATTATTTAATATTTTATTCTGGCAATGTTGACACATGTATATTGCAATCTCCTGCCTGTCTTTGATTCTCCGAGGATTCACAAACAACATATTCTAGGGATTTTTTAAATAATGATAACATTTTCTTATTAGTTATTTTATTGACAGGCAGCAGGTGATTAATAAATTTTATTTAAAACATTCATATCATACAACAGAAACACCATAAAGTTTTTTTAATAACATTCACCAATATTATTTAGGTCTTGTGGACAGTACAAGTAACTAAGCGGAGCTCGTCTGGTATGGTTGGTTGAGGAGGTTGGAATACGAACACTGCCTTATTAAACTGAAGGTGTTTTCATTACACTATTTCCAACTCCCCCTTCACACAAATGTGGGTACACTTACCCCTCATAAATACTTTCCTTATTCCTACTTCCCTTTAAGTTTGGCTTATCATAATAATTGAAATTCACGTGCATATGTACATGTATGTGTGTGTTTGTGTGAACTTACCACCCTACCTTAAACCAAATTTAGTTAATTTATAAACGCTATCCAAACAGTGAAACTGTTTGCAATAACAATAATATACCGGTTTATCCTTTCTATTCATTAATATATAAATACATATATTATACAATCAAGCATTTTTTGCTAATGTTATATTAACTCACATGTGTAAACAAAAACGCATAGCATTTACCAGTCTGTGCTATTTGATATCTCATTCCGGCAAAGTTGTCACGTGATTATTGCTAGCTCTTCCCTGTCTTTGAATATACGAGGATAGCCGAACAGCATGAAGGATTTTTTAATAATAACAACATTTTCTTACATGCTTTTTATTGACAAAAAACAATTAATTAATTTAATTTAAAACATTCATAGTGTGCACCCACAACAACAACATAGAGTATTTTTTTTACAAGCAGCAATTATTATTTAGGTATTGTGACCACTACAGGTAATTTAGCTGAGAGCTTAGAGTGCAACATGAATTATATAACTGTGATAGTAAGATAAAACAAACAATCACTCTTTTACCTAATTAAAAACATCAGGAGAGAATATTATCTCTTCTACTGTTTAGAAAATGAGTAGGATTCACCTCCAAAATAGTTCAGGACACGCTGAGAGGTGCTAGAACGCCTATTGACAATGTTTCCACAGTTTTTACCTTGCATTCTTTCTCTTCCAACATTCTTTAGCACAATAACGTTCGGTTCATTGCTGTCCTCTCCCGATAGCATAACGTTATAACTTTTGTTTTTCTCAAGTTCGTTTAAGCACTTGACACGATTGTATTACTCTTTCTCGATCTGGTCTAACGCACTGCACAACACCTCCTCGTCCCAACAGGCATCCTGGTGAACCTCTGGAGCAGGATTTTGAGGTGTTTGATATAATTGATGCTTGTGTCGAATAAGGTTGGAGAGCTTTGCGTAGGACCCCTCACAAATTCTAAATTTAAATGACATAATGGCAATTGGAGATGTAGCTAAATAAAATGGCGTAAATAAATATATCTGGGAGAAAAAAAACACTGTTGCTCAAGCGGCAACGCCCTCTACTCCAAACTGAGCTTATCTTATACATGTTCTCCTCTCACAGAGTAAACGTTTTTCAAAATGTCGAAAATATTCCGTAACCGCTAGCTCCGATGACGTCAGCAGATTTGTATGAAAATAAGTAACGTAGTGAAATAAGGCTACGGCAACATGAGCGTAGCCTAACTTTTAATTCACTTTTAAACATCTCCTCCGAGATATATCATACACGTGGTTTAGATTTAAATCGCTTACAATACAAATAATAGGCATACTTTGGAAGGAAGAGTTACCGAAACTGCCCAGATCGATTATGTAGTCATCGGGCGTTTCACCCTAATTTTAACATTTGAATAAGTTTTGTACATTTTTAAATCCTCGAGATTAATTGGTTCTTCGGACTTACCTCCTCTCCGTTGGCAGCGGGAATGCTGGTGACTCTGGCTGTGAGTACTCCGCTGACTTTGATGTCTGGCGGTGGGTACTCAGGTGACTCTGGGTGTGGGGGCAGTGGCTGCTGCGTCGTGAAGGGTTGTGGCGGGTGGTGTGGAGCTCGGAAGGGTGGTGGCGGCCTGGGCAACACGGCCACGACGTCCCCTTTGCGGAAATTGTACACAACACATGTCATATCACACAGGTAAGACTCCTCGATTCTCTCGTAGGGTAGTCTTCAGTTGCTTATCGTGTGACAGTAGAGTCGAATAAATCAATGTAGACTCGCTCCTTCTGTCGTGGTTGAATACTTTGTAAAGTACATGTCTATCGCTCACGGCCACACTGTAAATATTTTCTGTTGTCATATAGGCACGCCCCATAATCGTATGAACAACAACACATTAAATTAATATAGCTGGCTCTAAGCATGGTGAGCGTACCTGACCGCTAAACGCGTTGGATGATTTGCTGAGTCTTTAATCTCTCCGCTGTGCAATTAAGTAGTACACGTCTTTAACTTGGCACTGATACTAAACTTGTTCTAACTGCCAGTGGAGAAGTGTTGCCTGATGTTGATGTAAACAGCTCGATGCTGCTCGATGTCTTAAACGCGTTCTAAGATTTCACTATTGTAGGTGTACTGGGTTTTACTCTAGTGCAGGTAAATATCAATTTTTCCTTATAAAGATCACACACGTTAGAGTACCAAAACGACAGGGTAAAAATACACAAAAACTCGCCATCTAGATTATTAGGCTCTCCCGAACTTTGTATTGACCGCTTTTAATTTATCACCGAGAACTTTTGATCGACGATTAGATCACACAATTTTAGGTTTGCACGGGCGTCGACCATATTTACCAGCTGCTCTAACTTGTCCATCTTGATCCCTCTACAGACGCTTAGAAATAGTCGACCAAGTGACCCCTATATATTTCACCCCAGATTGACGCCGGATGGGTAAAGGGGGTCGGGGAAAATCACAGCGGAGCCAGTGCTAGCCCCTATTTTCCTGTTTCAACATGTTTAGTATAATCACCACCGATTAATGAGCTGGGGCACCCAGGTGTGTGAAAGGGGTCAGGGAAGATCACAACGCCGTACTGAACCTGTGCTAGCCAGTATTTTCCTGTTTGAACATATTTAATATAATCACCACTGAGTGGGGCACCAGATGTGGAAAGGGGGTCAAACTTGAAGGGGGGAAATCACAGCGAGACATTGCCATAGCTCACACTTTATGTTAGACAATCATCGAGAGAGGATGCTCCCCCGCCTTCATGGGCTGCACGTCGCGGGAGGATTGTCCGAGACTGCACGCTCCCAAAACTTCCAGGTCAGTCCCAGACATTTGATCCAATAGGAACTCGTAAAATAACCAATGGATATACATAAAAAACCAATGGGCGCACATAAAAGCCAAGGGACAATAAATCAAATGGGCACGCACAAAATCAAATGAACACACATAAAAACCAATGGGCACACATAAAATCAAATGGTCACGCACAATCAAATGAACTCACATAAACCAATGGCACACATAAACTGAGCTAGCCATCAGCCTGGTAGTGGTAGGATACTGTGGTGGCCCCCTCCCCCCACCGGGATGTGGGCCCGGGGCATGATCTTGGAGGGAGGGGATGTGGGTGGGGGAATACGGTAAATCACCGGATGTAGAAAGCAGGTCAATTGAATCACAATATCTCTCTCTCTACGGTAAATAGCCTGGGGCTGTGACGAGGGGTCCTGCGAGACTACTATCGTCTATGTCATAATTGATGAAAAAAGTATCAACATATTATAAATCTTAATTTTGTGTTTTATAGTTCAAAATTGTTACAACTCAAAATTAGTTCAATTTTCAAAGACTTTTATTACGCCAAACTCGTGGTCATGAGATCAAAGTAAATTGTTAGAAACATATATATTGGGTCTCAAAAGAAAATATTAGATAATTTAGGATTGTTCTATTGGTTTGAAGCTTCAGAATTGTCATTCCCTTAAGATATTTGGTAGTGTGGAGATGTGTCATTCCAGTTGAAAGGTGAACTTAACGTTGGGTAAATAATGTTAACATTTTTTAAAATCAGACTTTACTCAGTAAAATATATAAAAGTAGAAAACTAGCTCAGTTTTGATGGAGTACTATAAAAAACTTCTTAATGATACGCTATTAATAGATTTTCGCTACGCACCCCCTCAAAATTGAGCTTTTTTGATTACTCTTTAGCGCATTTAATTGTTTGAGATCAATCAGAAATGTTTAGATTGGTTTTATTTTATGCTTTTTAATTCTGTTTAATTTTGTTCATTTTTGTTTTTTAATCTGGTTTCTAGGCATAGTTATTGTCGTACAAGAATAGGACCTGGCTAAGAATACCCTAAATATGTAGTAGCCCTATAGCCCCTGAAATATGGTAACAATCGATACCACAGTTATTGAGGCTTGAGGGCCGAAAACAATGCAGCAAATACAGCCAACCACTCACCAAATAGAAATCCCCTTTTTTTTTTTTTTTTGTAAGTTGGCTAGTATACCCTGATTTTTGTTGGAAGAACAGTTTAGACTTTATAAGATTCAAACATATTTCTTTGTGGCCAACATTGATAACATTTTACTATATTATAATTGTAATGCTATAGGTATTAATAATATCTGTTGAAAGTTGCAGCTGCAGATAACACGACTTGATTTATGAATATATTAAAATTGTTTTAGTAACTGTAGTCACTATCTTCTACTGATATTCCTACCAAAAGCATACAATAGAAATCAACTCTAGTGCACCCAGCCAGGAATAGAAACCCAACCTTCCAGTCAGCGACGACCAAGTGCAGTGCGTTTGTTGATTTGTGTATGTGAGATACGAGAAAAGTAAGGGAATAAAGGGTGGAGGGAGGTGAAGGGGGAAGGATAAAAAAGAATTGTTGACATGTTTGTTCAAATAAACAAAACAATAAAACATCATATCTACTTTTTAAGTGTTGTAAAAGTAAAACAATTTTGTTTCAAATTAGGTTTCAACGTTTAATTATAGACAAAATTTGAGGATATATTTGTGTATTGATTTGGTTTGGTTGTAAAATTAATTGATTGTCTGTGTTATTAATGTTAATAAATATATAACAACTAAAACAAAACACAATATATACATGATTTTTTTTAAATATGTATTTGACTTCAACAAAAATAAATCTAATATTCGTTGTACTGTCAATGGAAATATTTAATATTATACATTTAATTGACTCAGATTTTTACGTTTCGCGAGCGATAAATGGCAAACAAATCAATTCCAAATTTAAAAATCCAGATAATTCATGTTTGAAAAACAAATATTCTCTAAAACAAAAAGAAACGTTTAATTTTAAACTCCCCACCCCTCCAGTATTTTATATTGTCTTTATCAATTGAGTTTTTTCTCTTTCATTTTGTCCTCCTGCTCTTCTATCCCCATCAAGCCTTTTTTATTTTCATTGTTCATTATTGAATCTTAGTTCGTACCTCCCAATCAAGTGACTAATCTCTCTCTTATTCACTCTATTTCTTTCTTCTCTTCGTCAAACAATTTGGGAACCACTCGAGACGGTGGACTAGCTAGTTGCTATTAGTGAATGGAAGTCACGGAGCCGTGATGTAAACTCAGAGAATGAGAGAGAGAGAGAGAAAGCAAATAGGATCAAGAGAGACAATAGACACAAATAGAATTAAGCTGGGATCCAAATTGTGATGATAAATTATATAAACTTGGAAAAACCGAGAAATGAACACCCTTTTGTTGATTTAAGCAAATAATATAAGTACAACGTAAATACAATACCTTTTAAATAGAATAGATATCTACAGGTGTGTAGGTAAGTCTGTACAGAGAATATTTAGTACTTCTCAATGAACTATAAATTTAAAATTTGGTGAAATTGTAGAGGAGACGCTCTAAAGATGCGCAAAACTTTCAAACATAAAAACTGATAAGAAACAAAAATTATAAAAAATATAAACGTGATTTATTGAATTATTTTAACTCTTCGACACATTAAAATCAAGGAGAAACTAGAATAGAAATTCCCATGCCAAATCCAAAGATAAATGGCAGATTATAACAGTCAGTACCTGTTTTCATAGTTTATTTATGTTTGTATTTTGTATTCATATCTATATAAATAAAAATGAATGGCTAAATGTGTTGATAAGCGCAAAACTCGAGAACGGCTGGACAAATTCGGCTAATTTTAGGCTGATTTTTTTGGGTCGTAAAGATCGATTTGAGTAATGAATCGATTAAGTGAATCCATCTCAGACACCCTAAAATCGACTTTCGATTCATTTACTTACTTTTTCGTTTTATTCAAATAAAACAAAAGAGTACCAAACCATAATATAAAGAAAAAACATTAGTACCAAATCATAATATAAAGAAAAAACATTTGAAATTTAATTAGTAACTTTATAATTATGAACGTAACCTTAAAATTTATATAAACTACTTGAATGCATCCGTAGATTTGATAATTTCTCTTTCTAGGATATACAGTTTGTCTTTTACAGTTTTTCAGTAGATTCTCAATTAGTGCGTGTTATTTTCTTGGTTGTTTTTAAATCTTCGCTTCTCAATTGACAAACAAGTTCCTCGATTTATCTTTGGTTGATTGGTTTATTTTGTGTGTGTTTCCATTTTTACTCAGTTCAAGACTCATGCCGCCTATAAGACGCGGGCGGAGCAATTTGGGTCGAAGAACTCTAAATGCTAGAAAACAAGCTAATTTTCAGTCTAATCGGACTACACAGCAACGTGAAGAGCGAAATGAAATTGAAAGGATTCGGATATCACAAACTTGTTGTTTAGGATTATGACATTAAAAATACATAGAAAAGTATATTAACATTATGCAAATTTATTGTTGATATCACGGTAATTATTTGATAGTCAATAAATAAAGTGATCACTCTGAAATACATTTATATTCAGATTATTGTTTAAATTACACATTTGTGACTGTATAGTATCACAAACTATCTGTTCTGGTGACCATTACTGAAAACTAAAGATGTCATCATGACATGTACACTTTATAAACGACGCCATCACCAGAACTTGACCAGAAAAGATAAGTTTGTGGGACTGCCACAGTCCAATAGCGTTTGACAGAACGACGTCTGTCGGGTGAGCTAGTTAGTAAATAAAAATAAAGGTTTCTTTATCTAATAAAAATTACATAGGTAACGTTCAAGATGCTTATTTAATTGAAGCTTACCTACACACTTGTATGTATTAAGACAAATCAATGACCACTCTAATTAAAAGGCATCTTGAAAATGAAAGAGTGTGGAAGGATTAGTGGCTGATTACTCATTGGGCCTAGGGGCCGCAGGCCAGATAATTTTTTAAATTTATTAAATTATATTTAAGCCTAAATAATTTTAAATATATATTTTAAATTTTATTTCATTTATAATGTTTGCAAATTTTTTGTGCATAGCGACACGATAAAATGTAGGTATTTATAAGGGTCAAAAATTATTTATAGCAAATAAATATGCAATACTGTGAGCCCAGCTGCCAGAACAGTCAGTAGACTACGACGCTTGGCGGCCGTTGCGCGCGCACCTTCCGTCATGGCACTGTCAGCCGCCGCAGATTCAAGATTGTCGAGATTAACCAGTTTTGCAGCAAATGCTGAAATGCTGCGTGATATTAATTTCTATGACATTATTTAGGAATTCTGATCTATGAAAGCACGCAAATTTTATTTGTAATTTATTTGTTAAAACGTTTTTGCGCATCATATTCATAGCTTAAAAATTACTGCTATTATAATATGAATATGATTTTAATAATGTGTTGTCTTTTGTTTGAGTTTGAATAAAAAAATCTTATAATAATTTTAAAACATGTTTTTAGTGCATCAACTTTAAATTTCAAAGTCAATAGTTATTCCTAACTTAAAAAAACTATTGCTATGTATTTTTATTTCTTTAGTGATTAAAATATGTTATTATTGTACTAATTTATTTCTTTTGTTTGATTTTGAATAAAAATATCTTTTAAAATAACGATTTTTTTTAATCCAAAAACTAAGTTTCAAAGTAAAGTTTCATATTTTTCAAAGCTTAAATTAACAAATTAAATATTTATTTTGATTTCGGTTTATAATATTAAAAAACTTCATTCAAAGAGGACAAAAGCTTTCCTCGAAACCTAAATTACTATTGCAATATCCATGTCTATTATAGTAGACCAGTGTGACTGCCTAATTGTTGGTTGTTGGTGGAGTTTTTTTTTTGGGGGGGGGGCAATCATTTGTTGCAGAATATGCTATAACGATTAATCATTTACCATTCGAGATAATAGTTTTACTCTTTAGGGGATGACTCCAGTTAATATTAACCAATTCTTCAGCATGCTCATAGGATTTCAATCGTCCAGACAAGTATTAAATACTATTAAATGTGGAATTAGTTTAAAATGATCAAGCTAAGCAATAATGCACGTGAAATCAACAGGAGCCTCAATTATCAGCAAATAATAATAAAAAGGGCGTCTTTGGGCTACATTAATCTGTAGCCAAGTTTGCGGAAAGATTAGCCAGGACTAATTTATCGTTTCACACGGGACGACCGAATGTACTAATAGTACATCCCTTCTGTAGAGGTTCCTTCCATGTCCCGATGAGAGGATGGTGATAGTGAGTATGACGGGGGGAGCCAGTGGCGATCTTAACCTACCTTAAGCCAAATTAACCAAACCTTGGCGAACATGGTAATTATTATTCTTTTGAGGAAAATCCCCCGGTACCTTGGGAATCGAACCCGGGACTTTCAAGATAGCAGACAGAATCTCTGACCACTATACAAAGAGGCCGGTTATTATCGGATAATGCAAATTATTGATGGAAAACTGAAGAAACACAGCTTGAAAGAAAATATAATATAAGGGCCAGAGGGAACAAGGAAAGCGGCTCGCTAGTTAAGGAAACATTCGGAGATAGGCTGAGCCGAACTGATATTCCAATTTTCAATCGGCCACTTTGTGTCCGTGAAATTACGAAAGTGCACCAATAAATCACGAATTAATTAGTATTTTAGAAGGAGAGGTCCATTGTTATGTGAGCTCAGTCAACTGTAAGAATGATCGGGAAAAGCCAAATATCTAGTAGAGTCTTTATAAACTGTTTGACGCTCCCAGGAACATCGCCACAAGAATTTAAACTTATAAATAGGTAGTATAATAATGCTCCTTGGCTACTTAATTCTAAACAGACAATTATAACAGGTTTATCACAAGGTAATATATGTTTCTTACCAACAATCGATTTGATGCCTATACACCCTGGCATCCCCTTTATTTTGAAAAGGAGGCAGTTCCCAGAAAATATAAAAAAGGGAGGCGGGGAATGTTGACGTATGAGGTATCTCTCAATCGACCTCAAATTTTACCAAACGATTTAAATATCTTGAGAATAAATGACCTTTTTTACCTAAAGGAAATAACTGTCAAAATAAATAAAGGAATATATTTTTGAAAGAATTGGCCGTACATTAAAAGTAGAAATAATATTTTTGACGTAAAACCACCCAAAGATTATGATAAATAAAAAAAATGGTTTAAAACAACTAAACAAATGGGATGTTAGTATTTAATTTGTATTCTGATATACGAAGCGAACTTAAACATATCGAGATCAATTCATTTCAACCCGCCTCGGTGGCGTAGTTGGCTAACGCGCTAGTTTCGTGTTGAGCTAGACTGCCGAGGACGGGAAATTAAGGTTCGAAACTAGGTCGGGTGAACTGGGAGTGGTTTTTCCTAAATGGTTTTCCACTCTCCCTCAACGCAAATGAGGATTCACTTCTTTTAAATTCAACCTTCCCAATTCCTAACCCATTGGCGTAATAGTACTTAAGCGTATAACCCGAACGGTTAGTAAAACAAGGTGCTAAATAATAGTAAATAATTCACTTAAATTCGCAAACTGAATAGTGTTTACGTTCTGTACCAGCGTACAGCTGCACAGGACAAAAATTCTTTGACCTTTTAACTTCAAGATGAAGTTCGATTGAATCGAAATTTTATAAACGTGTAACTTTCATTCATATATTTTAAAAATTACATTTGTATGTGGGCTGTAAGATAAATTAGAGAAGTTGAGCTCATTTTACTGGTGCACATGAGCAAAACTGCGTTGAGTGAAAATAGAGCATACCTAGAAGAACCAGGCTGAAGTTTGGTATAAAGGGGTGTGAAAAATTACAAATAATATAATAATATGAAATTAAAATGCTATAAGTTTGTCCGAAAACCTTTATTACAGTTATATTTTTTTATAAAAGATTGCCATCATAAAATAAATAAGTTAGTTGGGCACAGCGTTTAACAAACCATCACAGCAGCACTAATAATAATAATAATAATAATAATTATTATTATTATTATTATTATTAATGATTAGTAGTGATGGGCACAATCGAGTGATTCTAAGAATCGAGTAATCACTCGATTGATTATCTCAAAAAAGAATCGAGTAATCGTGTAACATTATTCGAATCGTCCCATGGCAATCGGTTGGACAACATTACTCGGGAGTCTTGCAATGGAACTCGATACTAATAACAAGTCCATAATCTCTTCCTGTAAGAGGCAGTCGACACTGACAGTGACCTCCATCTCTTTATTTTCAGGTTTTACGTTGCATGTACAGTCAATATGAAAGTATGCGTTTTAAGAAGTGTCTCACAAAAAAAAAGTTTTGTGCTCTTTTTAATAAAAATAAACTTTTCTTTATACATTCATGTTAAAGAAATTGATAATAATTGTACCTTTTTAAATGTGAAAACAGGTTTTTTTCTATTTTTTCTAACTTACTCTAATTAGTTTCAATTTATAAATACTCATATTTTACTAAGGAGAAATTATAATCAATAAAATAATTAAGAAAGACAATAGTTTCGTTATATGCAATTGTGTAAATAAGATTGCCGAGGTGCTGAGTGTAACGTTATTTGCCACCCTACCATTTATTTCCTTATATTTTTCCCAAGCTTTGTAAATAGTTTCCTATTTATTTTCGTTTGAAACACGCTGTGTCGCCGGCGTGACAAATAATAATATTTACATCCATTTAAATAAATTAAAAGGACAGAATATAGAACATCTAACACTGTTTTAAATCATTTAAACAATTAATTTTGACATAAGGAAGAACACTTACCTTTTATTAAACATATTAATTTCCTTCCAAGAGGTCTGTTGACTCTTCTTCTATTTATTTTGAATGTCAGCCATGATTTATTTTAACGCATGCGCAGATATGATGAACAAGTGAGTGGCGAGTCTCGTGCTTGTAAAAGTAGTAAAAAAAAAGAAAAAGAAGACGTTCCAAAATAGCGCGCATTTCAATTGTGACAGATTAAAATAAACATTTAATTCTCTTTAGCAACACTGACATATATTTAAATTTTGATATTAAATTTGTATTTTTATTTTATATTCAGTTCATAGCCAACACTTTGTCTTTTATTTTATTGTATTAGTTTTCTCTTTGGACTTAGTAGAGAATAGAACGTTTTTAAATTTAAAACTTAGAACATTATTTGAAGAGGATGAGGGTTCTTTCTTCCGGAGTGTCATTTAACATGGAGCTAAATCTCTATAGCTCCTAATTAAATTTAGTTTTCAAGTGGAACAATGGTTCGAAAGTAAAAGTGCAAGCATTCAAAATGGAAAGTTAAGTGTCTGGAGACAAACTAGAGTGTTTATTTCTTCAAATTGTGGACGAGTTTGAATAAATAAAAGGAAACAGACTTCAGACATTCTGTTTCAACATGGACAAATTCATTGGTGAGGTCCAACCAAATCTTCAATTTTAAATATATTTTATTTCTCATTTTTTTTATCAAGCTATGATACATGCAAAAACTTTCAGAAAGGACTAAATACACTCAGACTCTATCTATTCCAGGGAATTGATTAATATTTTATTTTTTATGTAAAAATATTAATTCTATTTTTTTCTTTTTTTCTTGTTCCTCAACAATACCATTTTTTTTGTCTTACTCAAAACTATATATTCTATAAAAGTTTAGCCTATACATATATTATTTTCTTTCACTCTATTATTATATATATATTAAAACTCCTAAATTTAATCCTGTTAAGAGATTGTTCATTTAATTGTTTAACTTTGTTTAAGAATTTATGTAGTACCATATATTTTATTTTGTCATATTAGTATTATATTTATTCGGATATCCTTAGGTAGGTTTGGGATATAGTAAAAGGGAAACAATAATGATAATAATAATAACCCACAAAAGTTTCAACAATTGTTTTTTTTTATTGTAATCTCAATTAGTACATTTTGTTTTAATGATCCATTGTATTTAAATTGCTAATTTTTATTTTTTTATTTTAAGTACTCTCAACTCTAGTGGAAACTTACAGCACACCATTGTAACATTGACATTGTAATATCTAGGTAAACGTTTCTCCAACCACACCCAGTGGTCCTGAGTTTTTAGAGTCATCGTGCATTTGTTCAAAATTAGTCGAGCTAAAGTTTATTTGTATTTATTATTTTTTTATTGTTATTTTTTTTTATTATTCTTTCTCCTAGTTTCCAGGAGTGGCGCCCAACACATAAATTTTTATTAATCTCGACGATACCTTTTTGTTGATAAGACACAATAGTACACATTTTTTTTTACACAGTGTCGCCTTAACGTGGGGCTTTTCGATAAGGTTAGGAGAGAGCAACCTAGGATTTTCAAATGTGGTTTAGGTAATGAGCCAGGAAGGGTATTTTCTTAGAAGTAGGGACACAAGACAGGCTAAGATTAACATTAGGAATGAGGTTGATGGTTTACCCACAATAATGGAGGGACAATCAATTGATATAGGGTTTGAGGATGATTCTGCTACCACGATACCACGGCAGGACAAGGTGGTTAGGGACCCAGTTGTTGTTGAGGATTTGAGCGACGACTCATCACAAACTTATTTTGAGGGTCCGTCACCAGACGTGGACAAAACCCCTCCCTTCCCTATGGAAGTTCTCCATAGTACCCCTTCGTTTGACCTTATGGCGGGTATCCAACAATTGTTAGTGGAGATGAGGGCAGGGCAGTCAGTCCTCGAGAGGAAGCTCTCGGAGACTCAAGTTAAGCTCTCGGAGACTCAAGTTAAGCTCGCTTCCACTCAGGAGGAAACCCGTGGTGAGATCCTGCGTCACATTGGGTCATTAACGGCAAGTATAAGGGAGGAGTTTTCAGCGGCAATAGGCAAGACCAGGACCGACTTGGAGGTTAGAGTGGAGGCCACTGAAGAGCGATTCAGTCAGGAGCTGGCCGGTGTCAAGGAAGAGATCCTAGAGGCAAGGGCTGAGTTTAGCCTGAATTTGGAGTCGAACCAAAGGTTGACGGCACAGCAGCTCGAACAGCAGGCCGCACAACTAGAGGAAGGATTGAATAGCCTAAGCCTAGAGGTGCGTACAGGGAACGAGAGTCAGACAAACACACTGGAGATTCTGAACTCTGCTGTTGGCTCACTGAAGGACAAGAACCGGGATTTAGCCAGAACCCAGGTGGGGTTGGATCAGCGGTTGGCTGACACCACTGAGGAGGTGAAAAGGGTACAGAACCAGCTCCGGGGATTGTCGAACCAAGTCAGTTTAGGAGTGCCGGGTGACTTAAGCCCATTTTACTCACCTTTGTGTACCCTTTTAGGAGACCGGGTTCTTGAGGATAGACTCCCTAAATTCAATCGCAGGAGTAGGCAGGATCCCGTGAGCCACCTCAACGCTCTGGAGGAACTTTTTGAAGGGCGTCGACTAAGTGATAAGGAAAGAGTAAGGTTAGGGGGCAGTTCCCTCACTGGTGACGCTTTGCCTTGGTGGTCGGTTGGACGTGACAGCATCACAAGCTGGGAGGAGTTTCGAACCCGATTCCTAGCCATGTTTTGGAGTGTGGAGATCCAGGGCCAAATGAGGGCTAAATTACATGCGTCAAGGTACCATGAGAACGGAGGTACTCTGGAGGGTTACCTTGCCGACATGTATAGTAAAAGTAGGAATTTTGAGTCACACATCACTGACTCTGAGTTGATATGTATGGTCACGCATCAACTGTCCATCCGGTACCGCGAGATGTTGGTAGGGATTACCTACAACACTTTGGAGGAGTTTAGGGCCGGGCTCCAGCGCCTTGACGCCTTGGAACAGGATAGGCGTAGGGACAGAGTAGGGCAGTCAGGTTCCCCACCTCATAGGAGACCTAATATGGAACAGCGGTTAGGACCTACTTCACAGTTTCAGCAGGGGGCTCGTCAACAGGAAGCATGGAGGAGAGATAGACCTTCTCACGACCATGCAGGGCGTATTTTAGGTTGGGGTGACCAGTCAGGGCAATTTCATGGTAGAGGTCGGGAGAACACCCATCATAACCCTGGGTAAGAGATAGGAGGTCAGTCAATGAACCATTTCCCCACACTAGGAACCACCCGTATGGGAACAACAATAGAGACTTTACATCTAGGAGTAGCCCCCATACCCCGTTTCACACGCCCCAGACGAACCCTCAACATAGGGTACCAGCTAATATAGGTCCGGTTTATCAAGGGCAAGCATCCCGTGGTCCTAGTAATCATCCTCAGCCAGTTGATGTCAATGTGATTGTCAAAGAGGAAAACTGTTGACCTGTGATGTAGGCAGCCCAGACCGGTCGCAGGTTCCACACACTCTGGGAGCATTTTTAGTAGGTCAAGAAAAGGTCAACACACTTGGTGTAGATCTTAGGGAAGAATTACTACATGAAGAGGAAGAAGGGGAGATGTCAAGAAGTCCAACGTGCCCAGAGCTCATGTTAGAAGTGGAAGGATTATCTCTGAGTTGTCTATTAGATTCAGGAGCCGAGATAAGTTGTGTGTCCGAAGAGACCATCACATTACTCTTAGCCACAGGAAAACCTGTTCCTATGTTTCCAGTGCCAGCATTAAAAATAGTAGGAGCAACTAACAGAAAGAGTCCCTCCATTCACAAACAAGTGTCATTGACGATTTTATTGTCTGGTCGAAACACTTTGGCCAAATGTTTGGTCGTTAAAGGTTTGGTGAAACCTATTATTTTAGGCACTGATTATCTGACGGAGCAGGGAATTTCTTTGGACTTCTACAATAAACAGGTGTATATAAGCAACCCTCAGGACAGTGAACCAAGCCAAGTCGTTTTTGAAAAGTGTAACTGGGAAATTAACAGAGACAAAGACATTTTACAAGTGCTGGCTTTAGACTTACAAATATCTACAGGAAATGTGATTACCCCCACCCCATATCAGAACCCCGGACCAGTTGAGAGAATGTCACACCCTTTTTTCGAGTTTGAAAGTTTGGTGTTGGAGTTAGAACATTTAGGCCATGAGCAAAAAGCTAGTTTATTACAAGTGTTATGGGACTGTAGGAGAGTATTCTCTGAACAACCTGGATTAAATAACTGTTACCAAGCCGACATACCTCTCACTAGAACAGATGGTTTCTTTTTCCAAAGTTATCCATTGCCCAAAGCTTATGAATCCGAGCTAGATAGGCAAATTCAAACCATGTTGGATTATGGAGTCATTAGTCGATGTTCCAGTCCATATGTCAACCCTTTGGTCTGCGTCATTAAGAAAGACAAGTCAGTACGCCTATGTTTGGATGCACGCAAACTAAATACCTTAATTTGTAAGGATTATGAGTCTCCCACAAATATAGCCGATATGCTGCAGGATTTTAAGAATGTAAAGTTCATGTCTTCTATAGACCTCTCCCAAGGATACTATCAACTTAGTCTGAAACCCCAAGTTAGACAGTACACCGCTTTCCTATACAAGTCCCGGCAATATCAATTTAACGTTTTACCTTTCGGCCTAAGTAACGCGGTAGCCGAATTCACGAGATGCATGGATTCAGTACTGGGCAATGAGTGTCGTCAGTTTGCTAGAGCCTATGTTGATGATATCTTAATCACCTCGGCCACGTTTGAAGAACATCTGTGTCATCTAGAGAGTACTTTCCGACAGCTTATGAAGTGTGGTATGACGTTAAAGTTAAAAAAATCCTTGTTTTGTCGAGACCAGGTGCCTTTTTTAGGTCACATCCTGACCTGTGATGGTGTGCGTATGGACAGTGATAAGTTGAAAATCATCCGTGAGTTTAAGGCGCCTACATCTAAAACTGGAGTCAAGGCTTTCCTGGGAGTAGTAGGATTCTATAGAGGTTACACTAGTCAACTTGCAGACATCGGTGTTCCCCTGACTGATCTACTGAGAAAAGGATCAATTTGGAGATGGACCGAGGTAGAGGAGGCTGCATTTCAAGGGGTGAAGAGTCTCTTCTTAGAATCCAGGACCCTCAAACAACCGAAACTCGGTGAGATCTTCTATCTGACCACGGACTCCAGTGCTTACGCTTTGGGAGCTACAGTCAGTCAATTGGATTCAGAGGGACAGCACCAATACATAGCAATGAACAGCCGAAAGTTGAACCCAGCAGAGCGACGTTACACTGTAACAGAGAGAGAATGCTTGTCTATTGTCTGGGCACTGCAACGTTTTCGGAGTTTGTTATTGGGCCAGAAGATAGTTGTTTTGTCTGACCACCGTGCCCTCACGTTTATGAACACCTGTCGTTTGAAAAGTGACCGTTTGGCAAGATGGGTATTGGCAATCCAAGAGTTTGGACTGGAGTTAGAGTATTTACCAGGCAAAGATAATCATCAAGCTGACGCGTTGAGCCGTTTCCCCCTGGATGATCTAGGTGTCCCAGAAGCAGAACCGTCAAGAAACACCTGACAGCTTCCTTGTTCTCCCCGCACAATTGGAAGGCAATATGCACCTGGAAAAGAAATTAAAGCAAATCAAGATATTTCAGCAAAATGACCCAGATACGCAGGAAATTATAAAATTTCTCAAGTTAGACAAATCTCACAAAATGTCAGTAAAATATGTGGTCAGCCGGGACATTTTGTACCGTAAGAACATTTCGGAGCACCCACTGGATTATTCAGGACAAATTTTCATACCTACTGAACTCAGGGAACAGTTAGTAGATCACACACATTTGAAATTGGGACATTTCGGGACATTTAAATGCTATCATTTTCTGAGGAGATATGTTTATTGGCCCGGATTGTACTCGGATTGTCAGAGACTAATTCGTAAGTGTGAGCTGTGTCAAAAGACCAAACATAGCAACATGGTCTACGAAGGAGAGTATCAGGCCATCTTACCTTCGGGACCAAACCAATTAGTGGCGGTTGATATATTCGGACCACTTCCTAAAGCCACCAGAGGATTGACTTACATTTTTTCCATGATTGATGTTTTTTCCAAGTATTGTCAACTATTTTGTCTAAAGAAAGCTACCACAGATGCGTGCTTAAGTCGAGTGCAATCTTATATTCAGAAAGTAGGTACCCCTAAACAAATACTCTCAGATCATGGAACTCAATTCACAGGAAAAAAATGGTCCAGGGAATTGGCTGCTTGCAACATACAGGCGACCTACAGTTCTATCAGGCACCCCGCTTCCAACCCTTGAGAGCGTGGTATGAAGGAAATAGGCCGTTTCCTAAGATGTCATTGCCACCTTAAACATACTACGTGGCCCACTTATGTGCCTATATTAGAGGAGTTAATGAACTCACTAGTCCACCATTCAACTCAACTTACCCCGAATGAAGTCCATTTCGGCATTCGATCAAAGACATTCTTGGACCCCCATTTCCCTGAACCCGGATTGACGAATGACAGGCCCAAAGCCAATGACCCGGATGTGATACTGGGAATGTTGAAAGAGAGGGCAGCACGTCATCTGAAGAAAGCTGCAGAGTTCCGGCTGAAACATCAGAAGAAAAAAATAAGAATACCATTCACAGTTGGTGACAAAGTTCTACTGCGGGAGAGTCCGGTTTCTGATTTTTTTTCAAAAGAGACCAAGAAATTATTTCAATTGTATTCAGGTCCTTATTGTATTACTAAAGTTATTAATAATAATGTATTTGAGTTAGCTGAGGTGGATCAGGACGACATCAAAGGAGTGTATAATGCTACCTTATTAAAAAAATGGATGGAGTAAAAAAAAAAAAAAACCCCAATTAGAAACGCCAGGAAAGATTGGTGAACGATTCCCAGCATCCAACATATAGCCTGCGACATCCTTTTGAGGTTGGAAGAAAAAGTTGAAAGTTTTGGGAGACATGCTAATCCCTAGAATCATGTGGTTTGAGAGTTGGCTATAAGGAATGTTGTAGAACAGTTGAAAGTTGAGAGCAGTGTCAATCTCTGAAGCACTGGACTTGGAAAGAAACCGGTAACAACAGGGACAGTTCACTAAGCAGCATAGGGCGTTGGAAGGTACAAGCTATGGATTTGTAGAAGTCAGTAAAAGCAGAGGTCTGAGGATCATATCCATATGGGATGAAAGTTTATTACACCTTGTGAAGCGTCAAGTTTTGGAAAGTAAAAAGAAGAAAATATACATATATTTTAAAGACACTAAAATCTGTCATTTTTATTTATAAATGTATCTATTTGGTCTATTCGAAGATGATTTTTTGACTTTTATTGTAATTTTGATTTTTATCAAGAAGAGAGGTTATGCAAGGACACCCATGGAAAATCAGAACAACCCCAGAAAGCCAGCAATATGAATGAGATGACAAGTTTTAAGTTACGAGATAATCTACGAGGAGGAGTATTTTAAATGGTGTAAGAGTGTCGATTTTGGGAGGTCATATCTGCGGCACTGGTCGTTGATAAGACAGTGACTGCCTGAGGATATAGCCGATTATTATTCCAGGACCTTGTGAATGAGATGAGTCCATCACAAACAGTTCCTGATGTGTGTATAAGTTACGTCGAAATATGTTGTTTTAAGGAGAAAACAAGAAAGTTGTTAAATGTTATATCGTCGAAAAAGCAAGTTTTATCAAAGTCGTCGAATTATCAGTGAAGTATAAGGAGTCATCAAGAAGTCATTAAAACTGTGTAGGGAATCTATTTTTCACCATGGAGTCCAATTATTAAGTTGCTGAGTTAGTCAGAGATCAAAACAAGTGAAAAGATCAAGAATTACTTGATAAAGTATTACATTTTAAAGAATAAATAAACTAAGGATGGAGGAAATAAGGTCTTCAAGAACAAAATAATTACCTTCACAACGTGTAATCCAACGAATCAGAGCTCATAGATGACCCAAAAGTATAAAACCTCGCCAACGTCATAACATCATGCCAAGTAGTTTTAGGGGGCCACTCCGACGGTTCTGTAAGAAAAGAGAAAAGATTGTATTTATTTTTAGGGATATGTTTGTTTAATTAATTAGGATATTTTGGTCTATTGTGTGGTGTGTGAATTTATTTTGTAAGCTTAATTTGTTTTAAGCGAAAAAGAGTTGTAATTAATTGTAAAATGAATCAGTTTCAATGGAAAAAACAAAGAGTTTCAGAGCCAAATAAGTTATTATGTAATGATATAAGTTGTCATGCACCAAGAGAGTAGGGGGCTAACCCAATGAGTGTATATCTTATGTTCTAAACAAGTTAGTCTGAATGCTAAGTCTACTATGTAACATTCAAGTGACACGATAGCCTAGAACGGCTAAATTATGATTTGCTTTCTCAGATTTTAAAATACTAAGAATCAATATATGTTAATTCTGTGTATGTCAATAGATGCATAAAAAGCTGTATTTATAGAGTTCATTGAGAGAATGGTGATATTCTAGCCATAAGTGTTTGGCCTACTCCTTTTATTGTGAAAAATTGGAAGAAAATTACCCCAGGAGTATCTCCTTTTTCAAGTTTTAAAGTATTAATTATAAATATATTTTAATAATATTGTTACATCACCTAAAGGAGAGGTTGTAGTAGCGGTATTCATTGAAAAAATTGTTAAATTCTAGCCATAAATGTTTGGCCTATCAGATTTCCTGTATTCTAGGTCACAAAAGTACCATGAGTGAATTTATTTTTTCCATTATTTGTTATGAAATAATTATCTATTTATGTTTAAAATGTGTTAATTAGTTTAATAAGGATATATAGTTGTTGTAAATACAGGTCTCAAATCAAAATGTTAAATGTTTAAATGAGTGATGTGTAAAAACATTTTATACATGTTGAGGGTTGACGAAGGCCTAGTATGGAGTAGATGTGATTTTCCTTTTTCAAGGGTTACAACATTAATTGGTGATACTTTTGTACAGCAGGTACCTGTTAATTTGCAGGGGAGAGTATATATATATCAATTTCATAAAAATAATTATGAAAATTTGACTATAAACACTTGGCCTATGAAAGTTGGTTATGATACCACAAAAGTGCCAAGTAGTAAGTTTGCTTTTTGCTATAATTTGGTACTAAGAATTGATATTGTCTGGTGATGTATCTTCATTAGTTGAAGAAGGTGTCGAAGTAAATGTACTTACAGGTGGTAATTTGAAATGTTTAATTTATTTGTTGATTTTGTGTAAACAACACCCAGCATTTTTGAAGTGTTGAAACTAGGCCTACTTTTGTGTGCAAAAACAAATATGATTTATTTTTATATTAAGTCACCCAAGTGATAAATAATACATGTATTTCCGAGGGAAGGACCTCAAGTGAACATACATAAGCCGTTTCGAAGTTTAAATAATATTTGTAAAGTATAAATACAAGGCGTGACAGTTGTACCATTTTTCTTGTGATGAAGAGCGATCCTTTACAGCAGACGACAAGAGGTTATATTAGGTTGAATAACCGTCTATGTCGCTACAGACTTACTACGTGAACATGCAAGTTAAACTTAATTCTACCAAAAAGCTATTTTCTCAAAGACTAGTGAAAGAACAATGCCATCCTTACTTATCGCCTTGAACCAGAACAAGTAAAGGCACTTTGATAAGGCTAATTTACTAATTTAAAGGAGATGGAATCTAGATTGTGATTCTAGGCCTACTTTGTGGCAAAAACATTTATTTTGTTCCACGAAGTAATTTTTAGGCTTAAAATTAATTCGTACAACAAAAAGGGGGCACTGTAACGTTATTTGCCACCCTACCATTTATTTCCTTATATTTTTCCCAAGCTTTGTAAATAGTTTCCTATTTATTTTCGTTTGAAACACGCTGTGTCGCCGGCGTGACAAATAATAATATTTACATCCATTTAAATAAATTAAAAGGACAGAATATAGAACATCTAACACTGTTTTAAATCATTTAAACAATTAATTTTGACATAAGGAAGAACACTTACCTTTTATTAAACATATTAATTTCCTTCCAAGAGGTCTGTTGACTCTTCTTCTATTTATTTTGAATGTCAGCCATGATTTATTTTAACGCATGCGCAGATATGATGAACAAGTGAGTGGCGAGTCTCGTGCTTGTAAAAGTAGTAAAAAAAAAGAAAAAGAAGACGTTCCAAAATAGCGCGCATTTCAATTGTGACAGATTAAAATAAACATTTAATTCTCTTTAGCAACACTGACATATATTTAAATTTTGATATTAAATTTGTATTTTTATTTTATATTCAGTTCATAGCCAACACTTTGTCTTTTATTTTATTGTATTAGTTTTCTCTTTGGACTTAGTAGAGAATAGAACGTTTTTAAATTTAAAACTTAGAACATTATTTGAAGAGGATGAGGGTTCTTTCTTCCGGAGTGTCATTTAACATGGAGCTAAATCTCTATAGCTCCTAATTAAATTTAGTTTTCAAGTGGAACAATGGTTCGAAAGTAAAAGTGCAAGCATTCAAAATGGAAAGTTAAGTGTCTGGAGACAAACTAGAGTGTTTATTTCTTCAAATTGTGGACGAGTTTGAATAAATAAAAGGAAACAGACTTCAGACATTCTGTTTCAACATGGACAAATTCATTGGTGAGGTCCAGCCAAATCTTCAATTTTAAATATATTTTATATCTCATTTTTTTTTATCAAGCTATGATACATGCAAAAACTTTCAGAAAGGACTAAATACACTCAGACTCTATCTATTCCAGGGAATTGATTAATATTTTATTTTTTATGTAAAAATATTAATTCTATTTTTTTCTTTTTTTCTTGTTCCTCAACAATACCATTTTTTTTTGTCTTACTCAAAACTATATATTCTATAAAAGTTTAGCCTATACATATATTATTTTCTTTCACTCTATTATTATATATATATTAAAACTCCTAAATTTAATCCTGTTAAGAGATTGTTCATTTAATTGTTTAACTTTGTTTAAGAATTTATGTAGTACCATATATTTTATTTTGTCATATTAGTATTATATTTATTCGGATATCCTTAGGTAGGTTTGGGATATAGTAAAAGGGAAACAATAATGATAATAATAATAACCCACAAAAGTTTCAACAATTGTTTTTTTTTTATTGTAATCTCAATTAGTACATTTTGTTTTAATGATCCATTGTATTTAAATTGCTAATTTTTATTTTTTTTATTTTAAGTACTCTCAACTCTAGTGGAAACTTACAGCACACCATTGTAACATTGACATTGTAATATCTAGGTAAACGTTTCTCCAACCACACCCAGTGGTCCTGAGTTTTTAGAGTCATCGTGCATTTGTTCAAAATTAGTCGAGCTAAAGTTTATTTGTATTTATTATTTTTTTATTGTTATTTTTTTTATTATTCTTTCTCCTAGTTTCCAGGAGTGGCGCCCAACACATAAATTTTTATTAATCTCGACGATACCTTTTTGTTGATAAGACACAATAGTATACTGTTTTTTTTTTTACACATGAGTAAATAAATAGGGTAGCTTTCATCGAGTACTTTTAAAAGAATCGGAAATGTGATACGCTTAGCTAGCGTGCTTTTCAATTGTATACCTTACATCTGCGAGTATTTTGTATTGAAAATGCATGTGCAACATTTAAACCATAATGGATCATTTTTGCATAGCAGCAGATACTGTTGGCGAAAAATGAGCTCTAAGGGAATATACCTTTTAAATGGATATAGCATGATAAACAGTCCAGCCAATAAGGTCGATTCTCACTTAGCTGGTAAGAAAAGAGGAAATAAAAGAATAACAATGTCCGAGTAAAGTTACTCGAGTAATTCCGGAAGAATCGAGTACACCCTATTACACAACACAATCGAGTTACTCGATTATTTTTACTCGATTGTGCCCATCACTAATGATTGGGGATTATAAAGCTACTACTTAGAACAAGTGTGACTGAATTTGCATGGAAGGAGAGCGGGAAAATATTTGAGAATAAAATAACTTTATTACGCCCACTTTGGATTCGAACATAGACCTTCCCGTCACTTGGTAACCAGATCAAACGAGACTGAAACATTTTTACACGTGATCCCTTGGTACAGATAATAAGTTATTATTATTGGTTATTTTTAAATTATTACATAATAATTTATATTATAATGGCGAACTCATAACACTTTTTTTTTAATCTTTGCGTGGACTTAATATTTATTTACCATCTTTGAAAGAAGTAAATTCATGTAGGTGTTTATAATACAAGATTGGAGTTTTAATTTTAACGTAATTATGAGCTCTCTAGTGTTATTAATACAAACTTGTTTAGTGAGTGATAAAAATGTATTTATTGAAGGGGTGTCTATTCAAACCAATCTTCAACAAATGACGAGTATTGACCCACGATAATTTACATGATTAACACTTTTAAATAACATTTCAGATACAATTTTCTTTAAGTAAAATTTGTATATGATCAAAAAAGTTTTAAAAAAGGGTGTTTTATAAAAATTTTTCTATTATGATTAGTAGGATCTAATTTAAAGCTGTCAAATAGCATCTTACTCTACATATATTGTAAGGGAAAATAATGGTCATTAATAATTTTAAGAAAACATACTAACATTATCCTGGAGGGAGGTTGGGAAACCAAACTGTGAAGATACAGAACCAAAATGTACCAGATGATACACAATGTTACAAAGATGTAGTAAATTTCATCTAGATCGCAATAGGGATAGAGGCCTACATGAACAAATGTGGATCTTTGGCAGGGATGTCGAAACTTTTCCGACTAATCTGACCCTTAAGGCTAGCTAAATTTTAATCTAGATTAGTGTGCCACCCCTTATTTACATTTTTAGCGAGTATTAAAAAAATCAAAGCTTGTAGAATATTAAGAAACGTAATGAATGACTCAAATAAAGTTTGTAAATAATTTAATCATGTGTACATTTTAAAGAAGAAAAATGTATTACATTGTCAAAGTGAGTGTCAAAGGCGAGTTTTCGCATGTCATTTTCAATTAATCATTTCCAATGATTCATTTCTAATGAAGCTGAAAATGAAAGGATCTCGTTCACATGTATCATTGATCATGATCATCATGATGAGATTGATCGACTACCCTCAATTTATTGAAATGGTGACGTGTAAAATTAATGCGAGCTGAGGTTCATGAAACATGTGTGCAGCAGTTATCGCATGAGTTAGAAAATATATTAAATAAAAATGAAGCGTACGTGGATTGAGGACTACATTCAATACAAGGTCGTAAGTGGTTGCAATTTTAGGTTGCAAATTTTACTTTTATTTGTTACATATATATTTTGTATAATCTTGAACCAATTGTACTGTTAAGCTATTCAGTCAGAATTTTAATAATACATATTGTAATATTCTTGTAAAATTCAAATAACCCCATAATCAAGTGTATTGTACCACCCCAATTCTATCCAAGTCAAAAGGGATGAATAAAAGAATAAATAAATACAATTAACTAAATCTTTATATTAAAAGAAAGTGAACTCAATATTTCTTGTAAGTATGAATGTACAGTATATGTTCTAAATATTCATTTTGTTTTCATTTATCAATAATGATCATTAGAATTGAAGAAAAGTAGAACTCCTTTTCACTTTTAATGAAAGTTTTAAATAATTATTCAATCTTATGAAATGAGTGTTCTAAAGTTAATTTTGTATCACTTTTCAATGAATCATTGACACGTAAGAACTGGCCTTTATAAAATATCAATTTAAATAAATTTAAATAGAAACATTGAAAGTAAAACCTTCACTGATAAAAAAGGCAATAAATTTATACTTAACATATTAAAATCGGAACCTTATATAAGCTTTTTCAAATTATTTTGAAACAAGTTATTGTATTTATCTATCCAATATATGTATGTTCGCTTGATAAATTGTTGTCTTCAACAACACACAAGATGTACGAGCCAAGACGATTTATAGCCGTTGACTTGTCAAAGATCATTGTGACATAACATTGAGTGACATGGTTGCCTAAATATTATTGACTTAAAAAATTATAAAATGTTGGGAAATTTTATATTTAATTTTTATTCTTTTCAAGTTGGCTGCAACCAGAATCGTGTTCGCACGCCACCTAGTGGCACACGCCCATACATTTATAAATTCTGGTCTAAGGCCTCATTCACATTTTGTTTGGTTGGCGGCAACGGAGGGAGCGGTATTCGATTCCCAGCCTAAAGAACTGAGCTTTTGAAAAAAAATAATGTTACTACTCTCCCTTATGAAGTGCGGGTACATTTCTTTCTCCTACACAATTATTTTATATACCCTACACGTATAGTCAATATGACTAGTAAGATGAAAAGTACGGGATAAAATAGATTCGCAGGATCAGTTTTACAAATGTATGGCCTACACAAACACGTTTTTGAGATATATTGGATAACTAAGAACAAAGATTTTCTGTGCCATACGTATTAAATTTAAAACTAAAGAATATACCAAAAATTTATGAGTAATAAAAAGAAAGAATACACTTATTTTTCAAAGGTATCAATCGTATAAAATATCTAATTCGACGATTGAGAAACAAAATTAAATAAAGTGAACATTGACCCCAAATTTAGGTTTTTATAAACACATAAGCTCCTTCTCTTTTCATGCACTCTAGTATTTTTTTTTAGAAAAGAGTAGGCCTACCTAATAGTGTTTTTTTTCCGTTAGATAGAAATGCTTTCAGGATATTATACCACGTTGACTGGGTTAATCCTTCATACGTCTATGACGGAAAACATGAGGCAAAAAAATAAATCCACAGGCTATTACATATCCTTTAGGAACACACCCATAGATGTGTTGGTTTGTGGAGGGAGGGGTAAAGGGGTGCTAAAACCAACGAGTATTTTCCTTCTCTCTCGCAAACGATATATATCGACTTTCTTGTTTTATTTACTTTCTCCTTGGCCGAGTCCAATTTTCTACCGAATAAAAGATGAAGAAGTTAATAAACGTGGTAGATGAAAAATACACGCTGGTCTAGTACTACAGAGTCGAGCTTTGATTAAAGTAGTTACAAGCAGTGGAAGCTTCGTGGACGCCCCATAGTAAACAAAGCCACCGAGATTCAATAAGTGCGGCTTCACGGGTGACTGTGGGAAGGGAAACGGGGTGGCTTATACAGTAGGGGTGAGGGGGGTGGGAAAGCTCTGACATTGAGCGAGTGGGTCGGGGGATGGTTATAGTACAGCAGAAGCTAACTAATTGCGTGAACCATTCGACATCCAAGTTTACATACTAGCTTTATTGACTCCCCTAGTGACTATTTTTTTTAGGGGAATAATTTTTTCGTGTTTAAAACCCGTATCGGTGGTCTCGGGATCCAAGGCGCTTTCTATAGGTGAGATTGCCAGTGACAGGAAGGTTAAAGTTCGAATCTAGACATGTTGAACTGGGGGTGGTTTTCTAGGTGTATTCTCTCATCCCCTATCGACACTTGTTCATCAACATTTCTTACAAGACAGTGGATTTCAACCTGTTCTACGCAAACACGTATATTTATTACAGGATTTTTTTAGATATTTTTTTTAATTTAAGCTAACTTTTTCAAACAAAATCTTCGAAACAAGCCAAGGGCTATCATTATTTATCATTGACAATATGTTTTATATATTACTTACGTACTTAGGCCCTAAGTACTTACTTAATCTATAACATTAGGAACGTGAAAGCTCAATGTCACACTTACAGAAGTGCTCCACCTATCCTTATCTTGAGATAGTTCTATCCACTACACCTCATTACACCCTATCCCTATCTTGAGATAGTTCTATCCAGTCCAACTCATTACACCCTATCCCTATCTTGAGTTAGTTCTACCAAGTCCACCTCATCACACCTTATCCCTATCTTGAGATAGCTCTATCCAGTCCAACTCATTACACCCAACCCTATCTTGAGCTAGTTCTATCCAGTCCACCTCATTAGACCTTATCCCTATCTTGAGTTAGTTCTACCCAATCCACCTCATTACACCCTATCCCTATCTTTAGCTAGTTATATGCAGTCCACCTCATTACACCTTATCCCTATCTTTAGCTAGTTATATCCAGTCCACCTCATTACACCCTATCTCTTTCTTTAGCTAGTTCTATCCAGTCCCAACTTATTACACCCTATCCCTATCTTGAGCTAGTTCTATGCAGTCCACCTCATTACACCTTATCCCTATCTTTAGCTAGTTCCATCCCGTCCACCTCATTACACCCTATCCCTATCTTGAGCTAGTTCTATCCAGTCCACCTCATTAGACCTTATCCCTATCTTTAGCTAGTTCCATCCCGTCCACCTCATTACACCCTATCCCTATCTTGAGATAGTTCTATCCAGTCCACCTCATTAGACCTTATCCCTATCTTTAGCTAGTTATATGCAGTCCACCTCATTACACCTTATCCCTATCTTTAGCTAGTTATATCCAGTCCACCTCATTACACCCTATCTCTTTCTTTAGCTAGTTCTATCCAGTCCCAACTCATTACACCCTATCCCTATCTTGAGCTAGTTCTACCAAGTCCACCTCATTACACCTTATCCCTATCTTTAGCTAGTTCCATACCGTCCACCTCATTACACCCTATCTTTATCTTGAGCTAGTTCTATCCAGTCCACCTCATCACACCTTATCCCTATCTTGAGCTAGTTCTACCAAGTCCACCTCATCACACCTTATCCCTATCTTGAGATAGCTCTATCCAGTCCAACTCATTACACCCTATCCCTATCTTGAGCTAGTTCTATCCAGTCCACCTCATTAGACCTTATCCCTATCTTGAGCTAGTTCTATCCAGTCCACCTCATCACACCTTATCCCTGTCTTGAGCTAGTTCTACCAAGTCCACCTCATTACACCTTATCCCTATCTTTAGCTAGTTCCATCCCGTCCACCTCATTACACCCTATCTTTATCTTGAGCTAGTTCTATCCAGTCCACCTCATTACACCTTATCCCTATCTTTAGCTAGTTCCATCCCGTCCACCTCATTACACCCTATCTTTATCTTTAGCTAGTTCCATCCCGTCCACCTCATTACACCCTATCCTTATCTTGAGCTAGTTCTATCCAGTCCACCTCATTACACCCTATTTCTTTCAGGCCCACTCTAATGTTATCCCCCCCGCCCCCATTTGCGTATTTTGATGTATTTTCATTCAATGTTAGTTTTGTGTTTTGAATCATAATTTCTCTTTCTTTTTGTGTCAAAGCAGATTTTTTTTACCTAAGTGAAATATGAGGTTTGTAAAGGTATTTACTGAGCTATAATATGTTTATTGATGTGATAGTCTGATCTGTAAACTGTATAGGATTAGTAATGTTTGAACTACTAATATAATCAACATTTCTACTCTCCTAAAATAGGAACATGGTATTCTTTCATACTTGTATGCCTACGACCAGGGATAAGATTTTAATCGATTAAATACTTAGAAAAAACTTTTGCAACACTTGAGATAAGTGTTTGCGAATGTGACAGTAACAAAGTTTTAGAGAACTTGTCTAAGTTTTCCTCTTAATCCTTACCTCCTTAAATAAATCGTTAGTAACCTTAGTGCTTGAATACTTCTACGACTAATAATAATAATAATAATAATAATAATAATAATAATAATAATAATAATAATAATAATAATAATAATAATAATAATAATAATAATAATAATAATAATAATAATAATAATAATAATAATATTTGAAAAAAGTTTAGTGAGGATTTTGGAACAAATAAAATGACTTACCGGTACCTTAGTAAGTATCTTTCGGACTTTCTGAAGAACCTTTGTGGGCCATCGGTGGTCTTGGTCCACACGTTGGGAAGCAGTGGCCTAGTAGGGATTTTCCAAAACATAAATAAGACGCTATATGTATCTAATACTTCTATGACACATTTAGGTAAACTCCACTTAAATGATTAGTCAAGATAACAGTTGCGTTCTAGGAAGTATTCTGGACTTAGCTACTCTCATTAACAGTTGAAAGAGTTTTGTTGATCTAAACGATTTTGAAATGTTGACAATCTGACTCAAGGAAATACATTCAACTAATAGGGCTTACGGATAGAAATGACCAAAGTCTTAAAATATATAAATTAAATTATACTTCATAACCAAACGTTGTCAGTTTTGTTAGTGTGAGATAGGTGGGAAATGTCCAAGTCGTAATTGTTACGTAATTACTAATTAGTAAGCGCTTATGGGTATTATTAAACTATTCTTAAATGAATTATGTATGTGTGTAATAAAGATACAATGACTAACAATCATTTTGGACATGCCATTTCTCACCATAAAGCTCACGATATATTATCAGAACAAATTTATTTCTAGAGATTCATCAGAAAAGTTTAATCGAACTCTCTTAGTAGGAAGAATCTTATCTGACAGCTAGGAATGCTACTAGATTTACTTTCACGTGTTAAGTCTTGTAATTTGTAGCTGCCTCTCTCAATATATAATTAATACCTTTAAAAACATTAATAATATAGCAAATGTTATTGTTACGGAAAACGAGAAAATAATGTTTTAATTTTCTAAAAGTTTCTTTCTAGCAGAATCCTTCTATAGCAATGTTACGATGAAAAAAAAAGTTGCGTTAGGAAATAAGTCGATTGTTTACATTACATCCATAACATCAAGACCATAAAAGCAATAGCAGATTAAACCAGATAGATAGCACTTCTGACTTTGACATTTAAGGAAGGGTTGACTTCCTGCGTTGCCTGAAATGATATACAATACAGTAGTTTGAAACTCCTTACCCAAGTTTAAAAATGGTTGCAACTATAGGCAACTGGTAGGAAGTAATAACAGTTACATAAGTTACCTAAATCATTTTCATATATTAATACGTTAATTCACGTGAAATGTCACTTTCTATAGATCGTATCAATACATATTAAATTATGATTGTAATATAAAGGGCCGTACCAAAGGATGTGGAGGGGGTAATGATTTAGGGGTTTAATTTCCCCAATTCCCACGAAAATATTATTAATCATACCGGTATGTGTTTTAAATTCCTCTTCAATGACTAGTCTAATATTATGTTGACAAGACGTGTATTAATCACAACTTGTGAATGTGAGGAATGCCAGGCCTCCACCGTGGTTCGGATTCCACGTTAAACTGTAGGTCCTCCATTTCATCTCACAATCACCTTACCATTACACATTAGCGTAAGTGCGTATAACCCGAACGGGTAGTAAGACGCGGTGCTAATAATAATAATAATAATAATAATAATATTATGTTTAATATTTTAAAAACATTACTTTGCGAACTATTTAACTTTACAGATATTCCTTCCCCTCTCCTGTTGATTGAGGCTTGGTTTGCGTGACATCACGTCCGGTGATGCGTGAGGCGAGAGTTGTGACCCAGGGGACTTGATTGAGGCTTGGTTTGCGTGACATCACGTCCGGTGATGCGTGAGGCGATAGTTGTGACCCAGGGGACTTGATTGAGGCTTGGTTTGCGTGACATCACGTCCGGTGATGCGTGAGGCGATAGTTGTGACCCAGGGGACTTGATTGAGGCTTGGTTTGCGTGACACCACGTCCGGTGATGCGTGAGCAGAGAGTTGTGACCCAGGGGACTTGATTGAGGCTTGGTTTGCGTGACACCGCGTCCGGTGATGCGTGAGCAGAGAGTTGTGACCCAACTGTTGAGCTTGCGGGACATGGAAGAACGGGTGGTTTCTAACATCCATAGTTTTAATTAGCTGTTTCCTTTGAAAACAAGCCAAGATATGTCCATGTTCTGGTAGGAAGTCACTTTAAGAAAATACGAATATATCTTTTTACAACTTGTTAGTATCTATAAAAAAAAGTGACAGCCAGAGAACACATGGTTTGACATATGACTATGTTAAAAACGTTTTAATAACTTTTGTAGCTGTCAGATACAATCTTTCCTACCAGTATTCTATTATACATCTATTACACTGATGTCTTAAGGAAGTCTAGGATGATGCTGAACTTTTTGTTATTGTTGTTCCAATGATTCCCGGAGAGTACAAAATGGGCTGGTCTCAAACACACGACAACGTCATCCGAAGTTCTGCTCTGAAGTTTTAGCTCAAAACAATTGAAGATGGAAATAAGTATGTAGCACTATCATCTTATTGAAGAAGAAGCATGCTGAATAAACGTTATTATTGCTATCTCACGTGTTCAGGGAGAGCTGATAACATGTTTATAGAAAGACAAAACACAAGGCACATACTACATTTTAAATAAAATAATATTTACTTTTTGATTGAGAAAAGTTTCGAGCCTATTTTAGAGTTCCACTTAGTTTTTTGGTTCAATTATGTCATAGACTCATGATGATTAGCACGGAATTTTGTTGTTTTTAATATAATTTCTGCTAAAGTAAAGCTTTGCTCGACTAAAAGGCAGATGCATGTAAGCTATTATTTTGTTTCTTTGTAATAAAATAGTATAAACCATATAATTTTGCAATTTTGCTGAAATAAAAAAGAAATATTACAGAATATGCTATGTTGTTAGTCTAATAATATAAAAATAAACAGCGGCTACGCTTACAAACAAGGACACAATTATAAGGAATGGGATGCTATTACGATTATTATATGTTATGCTCTACATTGGAAATTAACACTTGATACTCAGGAACTCAGGACCTTTGGCTTAGCACTGAACATATATGTTGCTGTAGTAAATAAACTAAGTCATACATTTATATAAAAGAAAATGTAAAATACTACAATGATTTATATATATATTCTTTGTCTCCATGATACAATTCTCGTGCATAGTGTCTAGCGAACCGTCAAGATTTTCTGTCCCCCGATTAACTTGTGTGGTACCGCGCAGCCACTCAACGCGCATCACGTAGCTCCGGAAGTTGGAAAGTTGGTCGGAAGGTTCGTTTAGTTTGTAATTGAACATTTTTAAGCTAACGCTTCTTATTTTACTCACAATTAAATACCTGTTCTCGTTTTTGCACAAGTTGACAAAGACTAGCCGATTTACTCGCGGTCTCAATTGTGTTCCTCGGAAACTTTTAAGTGTGAAACCCCTGACATAGACGATCCACAGGTTGAAGAAATGTTTTGAAAAGAATAAGTGATATTAACTAGATCCAAGATTGTAAGAGTAGGCTGTAGCTATCAAAACATCCTCGACTACATTTACTTCTCTGCTTTTATAGTCCTTGGTATGTTAACCGCCGCTGTCACTCTTGAGAAATGGTATCAATCTCGATCACTAGAGGAAATGTGCCTAAAATGACATAAAATTTTTAAGTTTTGAAATTTCTTCTAGAGTATTCTTCTGAAATTAATTGTTTCTAAATTTTTATAAACTAATATATATAATCTTTCAAATGAACACCAAAAAAATCACTAATACATATATTTATTAGTTAACAAATTAAAATACAAAATATAGCACTGTGCTATTTTATACATACTGTATGGGTAAAATGGCATACATTTAATCTTACACAGAAAAAACATTAAACATACAAATTAAACCTTCTATTATGACTTTTGTTGTTTTATATGTAGTTATCATGGCTTGCAAATATCACACACAAAATGTTTTTCCTCTTAGCAAGGCCAGCCAATTCACGTTCTGATTCTTGGTCAAATGTGGACTTGAATCTACCCAAATCCTTGCTAACACCTTGAATCTGCTTGTTTTTATTCCTGTCCCACCTTCTTAAAGTTGTTTGTAGTACTCCAAACAGTTTAGATGACCGAAGCCAACCCATTTCCACATTATTTACCACATAAATAGCCCGTTGCATTGCTTGCTCTTCCCATGACTGCATTTTTGTCTTTCTGACGTAAGTCACAACCATCTTCGCACAAAATATTTGAATTTAATATTAAAAATAATTTAACTATTTCAAATATTAAAAATATAATTTGGTGAACAAATTACAGTAAGAAAGGTTTAGTTTAGAAGGATAATGTTTTGAATAACTAAGACGCTACCTAGGGTAAAATGACACACTATGCCATTTTATCCTTACCAGTGGTATGCCATTTTACCCAACATTGCTAATTATGAAATAATAAAATATTGTACCAAGAATATTAAATAATTTATGGTCGATTTTACGTCATAAATACTGCATATTACACTTGAAGTAACACTCATTATATTTACAGTAAAATTACTTACCCTTCAATGTATTTGTTAACATTGAAAGATAACAAAAAATATATTTTACTAAGCAACTTTTCAATTTTTCTTTAATAACTTCAGAAACACCATCTGCACAGGTCGGCCATTTACAGAGTATCAATGATTCCAACTAAGGAATAACTCAATACCCTCAATTTGAAAAAAAATAGCAGTACTTGCGAGAAAATGCACCTATGCCATTTTATCTGAGTATGCCATTTTAGGCACTTTTCCCCTACAAGTTAATGTAATAATAGTTTGTCAATCTTGAGAAAAAACAATTTTTTTTCATATTAATTTAAAATTTCGTGTCGAGGTGTGGTTTTTATCATCCTTTTCTTGACAACAGTGAAATTGGAACTAGTTTAGTTCTGTTTTCGTTTTAAAGTGATTATTTTTTGTTTTGTTGTAATTATTAAACATGATAAAATGGTTTCATGGGTATTAATTCCATCGTTCTTTAATAAATGCTCCAGAAAACAGCATCAAAATATGTCGTCTGTTTTGACCTGTTTTACCTACTTAATTTACGTGAAATACAGAGGGTGAGTTGGACTCTTTGGATTAAATTAGTTCCAATAAGTTACTATGGCAGCGCCATCATTATAAAATGAGCCGCAGAGGGGTTTGAGTCATCTAAGCTAAGGTATTGCAATGTGTGCCTTCTGCTGTTGATTGAAGGGCGAAGGTTGGAACTCTGATTGGGTGATTCTTCAATAGTCGAGTTATCGCGTTGGTTTTCCCATTCTCTAAGTACGCTAGTACCCTCCTCATCTCAGCCCCTTAGATTAACCCATAATAACCCTTGTGACCCTCATCAGTAGGCACGTGGAATAAATGTTAGGCTCATATAGTCGGGTTTGCCGGTGATGGGAAGGTCAAGGTTCGAATACCGTCCACGTGTAATTAGGGTGGTTTTTACTAAATAATTTCCAATTTCTTCTATTACATGCAAATTAGACCTAATTTCCTACTCAAATTACCGTTGTTAAAATGTATTTATTACTGATGGTAGGTTAGACTTGGCGAATAAAACAGGTCTTGTGCTAAACGTACAGCTAAAACTAATGTTTAAAATGTCAACTTCAAATACCGAAATAAAATAAATTTTCGCTTTAGAGTAAGTTCACTTTCCTTTCCGTTAGTTTGTTATTCGATAAGTGACTTCAGTGTTACCTCCACCCAATGTTTTAGTTATTTTATATTCAAAAAATTGATGTTACATTTAAAATGTATATATATAAGCAACGCAGTAAAAGGCGTCACTATCGTAATGCCAGGTTTGTTGGTACTGTAAAGTAGAGTGTTGTATTTCGAATTCCGGATGGGTATACTGACTTTTTTTTTCCCCATAAATGGTTTCTCCCGTTCTCTTGCTTTCTCCCCACAAATTAGGATGAATTTATGGAAAATTGTACCTTTTCCATCCCTTCCCTAATAGTGTTTATATGTGGATAGCCTGGGTGAGATACGCACTATTGTAATAAACTACCTTAGGCTTAGTGCTTTTGCACTTACATATTAAATAAGATTGCATGGTTGCATGGAAGAGCATTGAGATGGATTGCTGACGTTTAGAAAGCCCGCATTACTTAATTTTTTTTTTTACAAAATGTAGGTAAAACTTATCAGCAGGTTTAAGAGCAGTTAGTTAAAAAGTTTAAATTTTAAATAAAAATTTTAAAAATCAACAAAGCATTACGCGAAAATTTATACTTCTGGTGGGGGGTTAAGGTGTCAGACTTCTGTGCTGGGGGTCCGGGGTTCAATCCTCGGTCCAGGCACAGATTTATCTGATTGTCAAACCCTTCCTTCACCTCTGACAAGACGTGTATTAATCACAACTTGTGAATGTGAGGAATGCCAGGCCTCCACTGTGGTTCGGATTCCACGTTAAACTGTAGGTCCTCCATTTTATCTCACAATCACCCTACCATTACACATTAACGTGAGTGCGTATAACCCGAACGGGTAGTAAGACGCGGTGCTAATAATAATAATATATAATAATAATAATAATAATAATAATAATAATAATTAAATTAACATTTAGAAACCTAGATCAAGGCTTCCTTTAGCAAATAAAGTCATGATTTGGTAGGGCCACAGAAGAAAATTTTATGATAATGTGGGATTGTTTTATAGGGTTTTATGTAAGTAGTCATCATTTTTTGAACTTGAGATTTAAACTTTTATCTGGTCCAAACTTTCGCCTACATTTTGGGGAAAACAATATTAAAATATATCAAACCATGTGAGGTTCCTAAACGTTTATCACTTTACTCAGTGCTCTACCATGTAGTACCTTTAAGTATATGCACAGGGATTATACACAAATGAGAAATAATTAATTAAACCATTGTAGTATAATCAATACACCTTTGTTTAATATTATTTCTCTCATTACTCTAATTTGGTACAAGCTACTGTTTTAGACACAAACCTTAACCATGTCATGAAAACATTTAAATTGCCTTGATTTTTTTACTGGTGTATTTAAACTACCCTTTATAAAAACACACATATAATAGAACATGACTTACAAACTAGCTTAGCCTTGGACAATTCAATAAGAGAACGGAACCGAATAGGATACACATGGTATATATCTGTGAACACCACCCTGAATCGAACCAAAGTCCCCTAGCTTTGTGGTCGAGCATCCTAGCTACTAACCGAATAGGATACACAAGGTATATATCTGTGGACACCACCCTGAATCGAACCAAAGTCCCCTAGCTTTGTGGTCGAGCATCCTAGCTACTAACCGAATAGGATACACAAGGTATATATCTGTGGACACCACCCTGAATCGAACCAAAGTCCCCTAGCTTTGTGGTCGAGCATCCTAGCTACTAACCGAATAGGATACACAAGGTATATATCTGTGGACACCACCCTGAATCGAACCAAAGTCCCCTTGCTTTGTGGTCGAGCATCCTAGCTACTAACCGAATAGGATACACAAGGTATATATCTGTGGACACCACCCTGAATCGAACCAAAGTTCCCTAGCTTTGTGGTCGAACATCCTAGCTATCAAACAAAGGGGACTGGCAGTAGTTTAGTGTGCTTGACTCTATACTTTAAATCAATAGGCTCTCAACAGACTGACCCGCTGATGACGAGATGGTCAAGGTTCGAATCTCAGTTGGGTGTAGGGTGGTTTATCACGAGCCATCTAGCATTATAGTTTTCTCACCCCATCTCTTAGCAAATGCTGGTGATCTTCTCCAAACAACTTGCTCAATCCCTACCACTTAAAATAAATCATTAGTAATTTTGTTGTGAAACGTACTAATTGAATATGATATTAGGGCGGAGCTTTATCAACAAGGGTCATTATAAAGGGGAATATTGTTCTTAAGCTTTTTCACGAATATAAAATTTTCTATTATTAATTTAAGTCCAAGGGATCTCAAATAGGCTGATCCAATATTTACAATTTTAATTGGGCAAATATGATAGTTTTTTTAGAAAAGTGTTTAGTGTTTTTAAATTTAAAATAACTTTCGGGCAATTTTTTTTAATCTCAGTTAGTTTTTAATGTTCATATTTTGGCGTGTTTAATTCATGAGCTTGGTTAAATAAAATATACCATTGTTCCATTTTGGGCCAGTGTTAAAACTTACCCAGTAAATTAAACAAAACTTACAAACTAAGAAACACATACTGGCTATCATAAACATCAAACGAAAGAATACAATTTTGTCAACACGTCAATATAACAAAAAACAACCATGCTATCTTCTAGACCTATATCTATCAATTTTTTTTCCACCTGAACTGGTGGTCACACTGTACACGACGTAAAGATCACTACATACATGAATGCAGGTGATGGAAATGTCGAATTTTGGATCTCGACATGGTTTACTAGATACGATCTTTCACGAGTGAATTATCACTGTCCGTATATCCCTCCCCTTCTCCCCTTCATGTCAATGTGGATGCACTTCCTCCAACCATCCTTCTCATCTGTATATTATAAATTAATCCTTAACATAATTTAGCGTTAAAATCTATCAACTTAAAAGAATATCGATTGAAAAGAAAATTGTGATGTATGTGATCACTTGAAACCACCAGCTGTGATCAACCACACCTCAATTTAACTGGGGATAGGGGGGAACCCCATTGCCAAAGGTTAGGCCTAGACCTTGGTCTGAAAGGGTCCAAGCAATGTGCACATACCCGTACACGACCAGTCTTGTATAAAGGAAACACTATCATCATGTTTAATTGACATCAAATGTCTTCAAATCACCTGCCAAAAACTATCGCCTCATGAATCATCGCTGTGACAACTCCCCCTTCTCTCCACAAGCCTCTTTTCAGGGTTTTGGGAGAATCCGGAGAAATTGATTAAGAAATAGGTTGTTCCCTGCTTGGCTAACGCCTGTTTTACACGGTACGAGTTGGTCAGAAAGTTGATAGAGTCGGAAGCTGAGGGTCAGCATCTGTTTTCCTAGACTCAAATAACCGAAGCTATTATTTATGCTTTTTTTTTAGTGAGGAATTCTCCATCTAGATATCATAATCTGAAAATTGAAAAATGACACCCGGACACGGGAATCGCACCCGGGACCTTTTTGGCTTGTACAAGTGGCAGCATGAAGCCAACTACCGAGTCGAATGTGGCTGCGTTATCTGATAGCTCGTGATATTAATATAGTCACATATTAATAGCCGACGATTTCCGCACATCCATCATAGACTCTGCCTTAAAATATGAGTGAAGAATGACCCTGAACACGGGACGAATCCTGAATAGCTCCTTGGTTAGATCATTGGTGTACTAAGCCAAAGGTCCCGGGTTCGATTACCGTGTCCGGGTGTCATTTTTTAATTTTCATAATACTATTTTTGTATAAACAGATTGGGTGAGTTACTGACTGTGCGAGTTGGCCAGATACTTTAAAAGTTTTTGTTTTACTGGCCACTTCGATGCACGGATAAAGTCTGACAGTATTCTGAAATTTGTGTCTGAGGCGAGTGTTATTTTAAATTTTACTCTTCCTGATACATCTACACGCACTGTTATGTTTGCACGTTGACAGATTGTTGCTTTTTATTAGCACCACGTCTTACTACCATTTCGGGTCATACACCTATATACTAATTACACTAATAGTTTTATAGGGATGAGGAAAGTTATATTTATAGGAAGTGTACCTGCATTTGCGTGGAGGTAGAGTGGAAAATATTTTGTGAGGAAACACCCTCAGTACACCCAACCGAGATTGGAAATAACAGCGATGTCCCTGACTACCCCGTGTGGAAAGCAAGGGTCAGCACAGAAGAACCCAGTAGCTGTCACTCAGAAGGCCATCTACTATGTCCCTGACTACCCCGTGTGGAAAGCAAGGGTCAGCACAGAAGAACCCAGTAGCTGTCACTCAGAAGGCCATCTACTATGTCCCTGACTACCCCGTGTGGAAAGCAAGGGTCACCACAGAAGAACCCAGTAGCTGTCACTCAGAAGGCCATCTACTATGTCCCTGACTACCCCGTGTGGAAAGCAAGGGTCACCACAGAAGAACCCAGTAGCTGTCACTCAGAAGGCCATCTACTATGTCCCTGACTACCCCGTGTGGAAAGCAAGGGTCACCACAGAAGAACCCAGTAGCTGTCACTCAGAAGGCCATCTACTATGTCCCTGACTACCCCGTGTGGAAAGCAAGGGTCACCACAGAAGAACCCAGTAGCTGTCACTCAGAAGGCCATCTACTATGTCCCTGACTACCCCGTGTGGAAAGCAAGGGTCACCACAGAAGAACCCAGTAGCTGTCACTCAGAAGGCCATCTACTGGCTTACTGGGAAACCAGAGCTCTCACCGTGTGAACCAGGCTTAAGGCAAGTAACGAGGTATTTGCCCAGAAATGAAAGGGTTAAAAGTTCAGTCTTATAAATACTGGAGAGTGACTGCAGACAACTCACATTGTGTGTTCATTAGTGCTACGTTAAGAGACATCTCATAAGTGTTTATTGAATATTCTCTAGGATGAATATCATCACTTTGTTGTGTTTTCTGGTGATTTCAGCGGCACATCCTGGTAAGTAACTATTCACATGCTAGGCTATCTAAACCAAATTTGATTCTCAGGATGACCCAAAAATGTATTATTGTTGAAATTGAGGCTTTTACTTTCATAGCAATGCCCAGAGGCAAGATGTATTTTTCAAGAATTGTGTTAGTTTATGTATCGTGTGTTAAAATGATAAGTTTGTTCAGAAAGTCTACGTCAAATGCAGAAAATTGAAATTTAAACATATAATCCAAACAAATAATCTATTTAAAATTAAATTTAAGCTATGGGTCAAATATACAGTTGTAAATAATTAATACGACACGATCAAAAAAACTTTCTCAATTAGTATAATATTTTATATATTTTTTTCTCCAAAAATTGATTGATCAGTAAACTTTACAAGCTTTTCTAAAAAAAAGTACTATACCGATAGTCATATGAAAAATCTTCAGTCTTCAGATATAAATTAAAAAAAAAACTATTTCATATATTTATGAATAATTTCAATTTTTAAAATTATCATTAGTAAACCACCCTTGGGTAAATTTTATCTGAAAAACAAGAATATAATGTTATTTGTAATGTAAAACACTCCGAAGACCACCATTTTGAATAGAATCGTTAAAGCAATTTTCTAACAATTTAGAGTAAAAAAAAAAGTGATGACTGAATAAACTGTTCTTGAAATAAATTTTCTCTGTAAAACCAGCAGATAACGTTATTTATAATATAAAAAGTTCCCTAGAATTTCATTTTCAAAAAATTCTAGAAATTTCAAAAATCATTTATCAGTAATACTTTCCTTAATTTTAGGAAATCAGGATTTCCCCTAAAGGGAAACATATATATATGTATATATATATTAAACTAAATCCATAAAATCTTTTTGGCTATAGCCACAAGTACCAACAGAAATTTAGACGGATGGACATACATATAAAACCAATTTTTTTAGTCCATCCTCAAAGCAAAAAAAAAACATGATTATGTTTTCTATGTGAGAACTAAAATAACTTAAAAAAATCTTGTGGGATTTTAATGTAAGATTTATTTTTGATTGAATTTTTACTTGAAATGTAGATAAACTCCATTTTAACTAAGGTTACTTAGTCCAATTCAATATTTTAATACATTAATTTTGGTAATCATACTTGAGGAAGTTTTATTTCCAGTTAATTATCTTAATATTCTTTTTAAATATTAATAATTTAAATTGATTAGAACTTTTTATATATATCACATGGAAGAAAGAACTATTAAGAAAATATAGGCGATTTTTAGCCAGCTAATAAAACTTTATCATTTTATTAGTATTAATATTATAATAGTAGGTTGAGAGTAGGCCTACCTACTAGAAGTAACAGCTGCAGTATATTAAATTAGTTTAAGTAGGCCTACTTACTTTATTTTTTATTTATTTGAGATTTTTCAAGTGCACTTTCTGAACCGACTGATTATATCAGCACACGGGAATTTCTATGAGCGAGAACAAAAGGGCTTACAAATTTTGCCGGGAAAGATATTTTCACATACTTTCCAGGGATCTCTTACATATCACAATTGACATGGGACTTATGGCTTTACTTACCCTTCGAAGAAAGTTGTGCTACATATTTTTATCACTCAAGGAGAATCCGTCGACCCCGGCCAGGTCTGAACCCATGGACATCGGGTCCTGAGCCGAGCACTTTAGATCAATACCATCAAGATCGACTAGTTTTAGTAACTTATGTAAATACACACTGGTGGTCACGAGGACCAAACGTCAAGCTCAGCCAGTCTAGCTGTTTTGTGATGAGGGGGTTGGGGTTTAGTAATACGCAGAGAAAAGTAAAATAACTTTCTTTCCTCCACTTTCTAAGTATAAACTTAAATATAAATTTTAAAATTATTTTATCAACTTTTTTAGTTTATTGCTAATTAATCTTTAAATTAAAAAATATGTAAGTTAATAATAAATTAAATTATGAATGCTATTGCCTTAAACTTATTTTATATAAAAATATTATTAATCTGATGTTTTTATTTTAAATAAACTCTTAGTCTTATATCTAGGCAAAATCAAGTTTCACCTAGTTTGATTTGTCGGTGATGGAGAGGGTTCGAGATTGAGTCCCGGTCGAGTGTTCTCAGAGTGATTCTTTCTACTAAATTTTTTTTACCTCCATGCAAATGTATGTACTGTACATTTCCCCTAAATTCCCCCTTCCTCTCCGCTTCAAGATTAGGTTAAATATGAGGATAGCACACATGGGTATTATCATAAGAGCCCGCCTCGGTGGCCGCATGGTCCAGCGCGCTACTCTCGCATTGGACTAGACTGCCGATGATGGGGAGATAAGGGTTCAAATCTCGGTTGGGTGTACTGAGGGTGATTAAAAAATGGTTTAACACTTTCCCTCCATGCAAATGCGGGTACACTTCCTCTAAATATAGACTTCCTAATCTTTAAAATCATTAGCTTAATTAGTATAGCCCGAATGGGTAGTAAGACGTGGTGCTAATAAAAAATTAATTTACTATCCTATGCAAATAAAAAATATTTATATTACGTTTCTAATAAGTTATTGGCTAATACAGGGAAAATCAAAACTTTTTTACGATGATTTTGTAAAAAAAAAACCTTCAGTTAGTTTGAGAAAAAATGCATGTTTCTAAGATAAAACTAATTTCTATACGTGACTTAAAATCTAGGGCGTCACTCTCACAATAGACTAGACTGCCAATGACAGGGAGATCGGGGTTAGAATCCCGGTTGGTTGAGCCTAGTTTTTTACCCTAAATTATTTTCCACTCTCCCTCCACGCAGATAAGGGTACATTTCCTAAAAATTAAGCCTCCTTCCTCCCTAACCCATTTGAGTAATTAGTACATAGTCGTAAAACCTGAACAAGTAGTAGGACGTGGTACTAAAAGAACTGCACAGCATCGACTCAACGCCAGCGAGTTTGGCTGGGTTACTCATATCCTGATAGGATGTAATGGGGCTATTATTACACATTGGGATGTTTCTTGTAGTTTTACCGTCCTCTAGCAAGATAGATGGTAGACATTTCATTACAAGTCTCATTCCTCTCTCTATTTGTGCCTAAATTAGTGTTAATTACGGGTAGCTCTAATGGATTTTAGGACGCGGTGCAGTAAAAAATATTGTTAAATAATTTTAAAAACTATTTAGTAAAAATTAGGTTGCAGATTTTTGTTGTTATTTAATGGCTAGGTGTAAACTACTTAATCAAAAATTAATTTAAATACCTTTTAATGTACATCCAAACTTAACCAAATTGATATTGATTTTGACCAAACCAAAATAAATCTGACAAACTTTATTTAGTTTAGGGGTGGATCGATGATTTTAGTGAGGGGGGTGGTCTCATGGGCTTGGGTTGGGGGAGGTTCCCTTCAAGAATTTTTGACAGAAAAATATTTCAAGGTTTGTGAGTAAATCTTAAAGTAATTTTTCAGTGTAACGCTAGACTTGAGAATAATCCTCAAATGAAGGGTAAGCTACAACTTGAAATATGTGATTAGTATTGAAATTTATTAAAAACAAATAATAAGAACATCAACAAATGGAGGTTATAAAAGGGAAATAAGTATAATAACTACCGAATATTAATCATTAATAATATTATTAATAACAATTAAAAAATAAAATCAGGTTAATGAGATAGTATTACTTGACAATAAAACTAGTAATGACTTTAACATTGATTTAATTTCTTGAGGGGGTTCGTGCCCCCACGCCCACCCCCTGGATAGACTCTTGAGTTAGTATAACTTTACTTAACTTAATTCAGGTTAACTTATATTATAAGTTCTCCTTTGGTAAATGTTGCTTGGCTCACTGAGAGCTAATATTGATTAAAAACATATTAATAAAAGTGGTAAATTGATTAAAAATTTAATAAAACATAAAAAAGGATCCATAGAATCTTAACTAATTATTTTAATAGCTCATTAGAATATTTCAGGAAGGAATATTATGCGACGCTCTCCACACTAAATAATATTTTATTTCTAGTAGACAATCAATTATATTGTATCAAATAGTGTCCCTTATATTTATGAATTAATGGCGTGTTTATGAATAGCAAAAACAGAAATTACGAATTAAAAATAGAAACTATCCCTAATGTTACTTCATAATTTCTAGGATTATTATATTTTTTTGATCATTATTGACAGAAGTTAAAGTAACCATTAAAACTATTTTAGTAAGCTAATCACAATGATGGAAGGTAGATTAAACAACATTAATTTAGAATTAACGGGTAGTAAGACGCAGTGCTAAAAAATTTAGAATAGCTTGGAACTTACTTCGGTGGCTGCATGGTCTAAGGCGTCACACTTGCAATAGATTAGACTGCCGATGATGACGAGATCAAGGTTCAATTCCAGTCTCGTATACTGAGGGTGGTTTTTCATAAATGGTTTTCCACTGACCCTCCACGCAAATACAGGTACACTTCTTTTAAATTAAGCCTTCTTATTCCCTAACATTTGGAGTAACCCGTCCATAGGTGTACAAACCAAACGGGTAGTAAGACGTGGTGCTAATGATAGCTTGGAGATTAGATGGTGGTCCACATTTGAAATCAAATCTAAAAATTCACTCCCGTTTACCTCAGTCAAAATTTCAAACCTGATCTCCCCATTAATGACGGCTGAGCCTAATGGTTGTCTTAGCACCTTAATATGAAAGGTGGATTTTCCTAAGTGGATTATCATTCAATTTTCGTGCAAATACGGGTAATGTTCCTTTAAAATGTATCTTTTTCACTCCTACCCCTTTAGTGTAAATATGCTGAGAGTCTAAATGGGTAGATTCGGTGCACAGTTATTTTATGTATATTGTTGACTAAAGTTTTTAATGGTACTTTTTTTTTTCAAAAAGATCATAAGTGAATGCGTTGGTTCTTTTGTTTCAGCTCGAAGGAAGATAGTGGGATTTTCAATAAATCGTGAAGCCCCCCTACACCCAAACTCACCTTCAACCCCCAATACAGAAATCTCAGAGGAAGAAAGCTTTGCGGTTAAACCTCTCCAGAAAGATGATATCTTGGACGTCAACTCGATTGTTGCTGAGATGTTCGAGTCTTCCGAAAACCCTGAGATGAATAAGGTTTTACAGGAGTTTTTGGAGGATAGAACTCTTCCCTTAGATACACTCGGCCTTTTACTGGTGAAAAACACTGTTCCATTAATGGCTATTTGGCCTGTGACATCAGAATTAGGTAAGTTTGATTGTTTATTGGAATATGACGTAAAAATAACTTAAAAATTATGAGCTCTTTATAAATGTAAGTGGCATTTTTTAAACAGAATTACAATATTTAAAATTATCTATAGACAATATTCTTTTGATCTTTTAAAATGGTATTTTAATTTTATATATTCAATTTATACAATTGACCAGGTCAATGTTTCCCCTAATTTTCATATTTCTATCAAATAAAGGCTATTAAAATAATTATCATCTATAGTAAGTTTAAAAAATAAATGAAAATAAAAATTTAACATTATTACTTTAATTGGTTAAAGTTGATGCTGTAAAAGTAATATTTTAATCCAGATTATGCCCTTCAACTATTTTCAATCAAATTAAATAAAGTGCTAGTTAGTCATTATCAAAATTCTTGAATAGGTAGGTCCTGTTCAACATTATGACTATTTTTAAATAATGTTTCTCCTAATATGAAATAGGCCTATCAATATAAAATATAATAATTTTATTTCTCTTCCGTTTTAACAATTTAGAGCTATAAATGGCTAATCAAAATAGAACAGTAGTTTTACAAGAAAAACAAATAGAGCCAAAATAATTAAAAAATGATATGCAAAGCCTTATCTAAGAGAATATTTTTTTTCTTACGAAAATAAATTTTCTCAATTCTTGATGAATGAAATAATTATCACACAGACAAGCTTCAATGTCATAGAGTAAAGGTTTCTAGTTTGGTCAAACATTGATTTAATCGGTCTGAATAGTAAGTAATTACAACATTGACATGATTAGCAACATATTCAATGTTATTTATTAATAAATATGTGAATTTAAAAATTGTGTATTGTGGTATTTTAATTGAATAAATATGAGATACAAAATTAATATGAGAAAATATATTTGATGTGGTAACTTAAAAAAAGCTAATGTATTTCCATTACGTTATACAAATAAGAATTATTTCATTTTATAAACTCATTCACAAGTTTATAAACAGTGCCTTTGCGTTAAACATTTCAATAAAAACAACTCTGTGAAATTACCGATATTTTTTTTATTAATTAACGGCCCCTTTATAAAGTTCTTAAAGTTCTTCGGTAAAATATAAAATCCAAAAGAAATGCCTTGTTTAAACATTTAAAAAACATATAGTATAAATAAAAATTTAATGAAAAAAAGATTCAAGAAAAATCGGGGTTTCATAAATGTTTAAATTATCAACACCAATATTATAGAATTTGGATATACATACATTCAATACTTAGAATACTAACGGCTATTTCTACGGTGATGGAATTGGAAGGGAGAAATTAAATGAACCTGCATTGGCATGGAGAGGGAATGGGAAAACTTTGATGACTGATAAATCTCATGTAAAAAGCCCCTCCTTTGAGCCCAGCTGAGATTATAATCTCGAGCAACTTGTCAACAGCCATCAAGTCTATTACGAACTTAACGAGTTAGACCAGTGGTCACCAAGTGGCAGACCACATCCGGATCGCAGATACATTTTAAGGACATTGACGAGATAGCGATAAACAGAAGAAACGCTGCTATTTCAGTGGTGGTTGGTGGTGGTAGAGAGGGAAGGCCGGTAATAATAAATAAGTAAAATAACTAAAAGGAAAGAAAATCAACTTTTTGAATTAGTATAGTCCTCCTATAGGGCTTTAGCTTGAGTCACTGTTAAAGTTTTGCAGGACCATGGAAATATGTCAAGTTTTTAAAACAGACCTCCATTAGAAATAATTGGGGACCCCTGAGTTAGACCGTGTGACCAACGGTGTGGTAGATGAATATTAATTTATCAAAACACCTTTAGCTAAAACAGTTAATATTTAAACATTCGGAAATAAAATATGAATGTACAGTACAATCCATTTTAGCTACGCTAATGGCGTAGAGCTAAGGAAGAGTAGTTTCTATAAGAAATGTAGCCGGATTTGTTAAAAGGAAGAGTGGGAGACAATTTAGGAAAATATACCTCAGTTCTCCTAACCGGGAAACGAACCATGACCTTCCTCTTACCGGAAAACCAAACTAGATGTGCTTGACGGATGTGGAACTACTGATACAATGATATCTAGTCCAAGATTTCAAGATACAGATCCACAATTTTCCTCAGGCCCAATATATCAGCTGGTCTCTCCTCCGGAGAAACTTACTGGCATTTGTCACAATTATATTACTGTCTCTCTGGATAACCTGATATAGCTTTGAAGAGCAGTTTAGAACATTCAAACATATTTCTTTGCTGTCAACATTGATAACATTTCCTGTATTATTTGTGTTATATTTTAATGGTCTTGATAATATCTATCAAAAGTGACCACCGCAGACATGACTATATAAAATTGTTTTAGTAACTTTAGTAATTACCAGATACTGTAATTCCTACCAAAATCAGTATATAGATGCCTAATGGGAGCATCCAAATTTCAAAAGGTTTGTGGGGGAGCACCACTCAAAATTTCCTATGAAAGAGCCAATTTCTAGGATTAATTATTATTGACGAGAGCCACTCCAAATATCTTCTTTAGACATTTCATGGTGGAGGGTCCCCAGGCCCCTCTTTGGCTTGGGGGTTAAAACCCCTAAAAAACTGTTTTTTTTGCTAGCTCCACCCTCTCATCTACCAGATAAATAAATTCCCACCATCATTGAAATCGAGTAGTACAGTACAAAGAAAGGGAGGCCCAACCCTCGTACTGGGCCCGGTTTAAGCCCCTGGTAGGCCTGTTGCTGACATTTAGTCCACGTGTCCACTGATGTTGATGATTATAGTTATACATTAAATTTATAAGTATTTTAGCATTATTACTTTATCTTATAAAGAAAAATAATTGTAATCATGAAACTTTTCGACACAGAGATTATGAAGTATCTTTACGTTTTATATGACACCGAACAAAAAAAAGTGTATTTTACAATATTTACTCTTTCTTTTCCTATGTCTGTCTGTCAGTCTGTACCTTGGCATTGATCCAGTAAGCTTTAATGGATTTTGTTCAAAATTTATATTTAGATATTAAATGGCTCAATCGAGATTTTTTTTATATTTTGACTCTTAGAACTTAATTTAAGGGTATGAGTGAATTTTGAACATTTCAATTTTTTTTAAATGGCTTGAACAATTTTGTTTAGAATAAATATCTGGGGAGGGTTGACATGAGAAATGAAAATATATACCTTTTTGGGGGGGTTAATTTTGTTCAGGGGTAGCTGACTGATGAGTGATTTTTTTTTAAAAAATTGTATTTTAATAATGGCTCTAAAGGATTTGGATCAAAATGGATACCTGGTAAGATTCTTATAATATCAATAATTTTATTTATTAATTAAAATCATCATTTAATAGTGGTTTGTTGATAACATATTTTTTATTTGAACTTTTTGAAAAATAGATTTAACGATTTTGTTCAAATTCATATCTGGAGACTATGTTATATTAATACCAAATGTTTATTTTTTTAAATAAATTAATTTAAGGATGGTTTAGTTGAGACAAATTTAAGAAAATTTGGAATTTTTCGAAAATGGCTTTTAGCTGTTCGTTCAAAATGATTGTCTGGGAATGGTTTTTCATTAATATAATATATATATATTTATATATATATATTTACATATATACAAATTTGTGGCAAGTTTACGAATTACATATCGATAGTGTTAGTTTTATTTTTTAAATGATCTGAACAATTTTTTTAAAACTTTTTTTCTATATAGTGATTATTGTGATAAACAATATATACCATATTTACTTTCTCGCTATCTTATAGGTAGATAAAGTATTGTGATCGTCAAAAAAAATTGAACTCGAGATTTTGACGAATCTCGACGTTTCATGAATCCCCGAATCCAAAAAAGTTGTTTTTGAATTCCCTTCTGTCTGTCTGTCTGTCTGTCTGTACCTCCAACTAGAGCCTAAACTATTTTACCGATCGGGATAAAACTTGGTATCTAGGGTTTTCATAGGGTTTTCCCGAGGGAGTTTTGGAATTGGATATCTAACCCTAAAATTAAGGGTAATTTACTGAAGGGAAAAAAGAGAAAAAGTCGATTTTCTCAAAATCTGCTCAGACGATTTTGATTAAATTTCATTCCAAAACATTTATAAATATTCTAAACAAAATGGCTACTCTCAACATTTCAGAAAAATGAATTTAAGGGCTCTGGTCAGATGCGTAAATTCTCACTTTTTATCATATCTCCGAAATATTTGAGATATGAAATAACTTAACATTGAAAAATTGTAGTACTATTAAAAATAAAAAACTTTTATTTGAATTATTTTTTATAAAACTAACAGTTTCTGATATATTAGCAAATTACTTAATACAGTTTTGTGAGCTCTAGTTTTAAGGAGATACTGCCTAAGTCTTAACGCAATAATTCTCCAATGCCATAGAGTAATTAAATATAAGTAGGTTTCTAAAAAAGTTTGTGTTATTTTTCCTTAAACCTCTTAGGAGAAATGTTTGTACAACAATGATCTAGCTCCATTTCAGACTTAATAGTCAATATTTACATTTTTATTGGTCCAAATTTATAAATAAGGAATTTAATAGCAATGTGATGACCTAAAGATGTGCAACACCTAATAAAATGTCAAAATTTTAACCGAAAGTCGAAATTTTAATATGAAGTGTTGACCCTTGTGGACCTAGTATTGGTCTTTTTTATTGGTCCAAACATACAAATGAGGACATTAATTCTTTAGAAATAAAATTATAAAATTTAAAACCGGGACTCTTGTTTTACATAAGTATAGTGCAATTTATTCTTGGGTTTGCTAGTGTATAATATTTCGTTTCACATTTATTACGAGTTTTGAGAAAAATGTCTCTTCAACAGTCTTTCGAAGTTCCGTAGCATTTATTTTTATTTAGGCGTAGTTTACTGAAAACCTATTCTCAAAATTTGATTTCAAGTTATAAATCATTATTAAAGAAAGTTTATAATATTGTATCTTAAAATTTATATTTTGTTACACATTTTTATGCCCCCCCTTCGCCACAACTTCCCAAATTTTAATCGCTGTAATGATGGTGTTTTTAATTAAGTATTTACTAGACCACATTCAAATCCTGGTCGAATGTACTTAGGTTTTTTACATTTGTTCCCCACTCCCCTCCCCGAAAATGTAGGTACATTTAATCTAAAAGTCTACCATTCTCATCCCTATTTCACTAGCGTAAATAATCTATGCTGTATTCACGAATGGAACCAGGGGAAATAAATAAGTTAATAATGCTCTATTTAACTAGCTATTGAATATAACTTCACATGTTGGGATTACTCTCGTTTCAGATTCTGGAATGTATTCCTCTCTTACACGATTAATCAACATACCTTTGGGGAGAAAATCCTTCAACGACACACCTCACTCAGCAACCCTTCTGGTATTAATCCAATTTATGGAAACATGTTTGATGACAAACTATCTGATAACAACCACATTAATATCAAACCATCGGATGGTAAAACCGTTACCATCCAACCTTTTGACAATGAACCGATTGGTGACACCCTTCCACTGACTCCTGATGAAATTATCTCCCAAAAAAATACTTTTTACAACAATTTTTCTAAAGACAATCCCATGACGTTAACTCTACTAATGACAAACACATCATTAATCAACCATTAGAGAATAGTAACACCCTTCCATTGATTCCTGGCAAAATAGAATCTCATACGAATGGATTGATGCTGAGAGCATTTCAAATCTCTGAAGTTGAAGCGGCCAGACGTATTGTCGGTGAATTTCTCAGGTCTGTCAACGATCTGACTGCGATACAGATTCTTGAACTATACCTGAAGAGTCAAACTATCTCAACACCTTCCGGAGCAGTTCTACTGAAACTGGTGGAGCCATCAATGTACCTTCTACCCTTAAATGCACAAGCAGGTAAGATTTGACACTTTGTACGATTCTGGTAGGAAGAACCTTGTACAAAATACAAACATACTTTGTGGAAATTATTGATAACAGTTCACTATATTATTAGTGTTTTTTATAACTATTAATAATATACAGCAAAAGTGGTCCAATAAAATCATATTACTTGACGTGTGAATACATGAAAGTAGATTTAGTTGCTTTTGTAGCTGTCAGATAAGTTTCTTCCTATGAACTTTGGACTCTAAATACATTTTACGTAGACAATTATTATTTGTGTTAGATTTGCTCCCGACTACCCGTTCGGGCAACACGAATAGTTACACTATTAAAGTACAGCTGCGTATGGTATAATTTAGAGAAATGCAACCGTATTTTCTTGGAAACAGATTGGGAAACCATTTATGGTAAAACCGCACACAGTACACCCAGTCATGTTTTTAATCTAGACCTCATCACAACTGGTAAACCAGACTAGATGAGCTTGACGTTCAGTACGCGTTCCTACCCATTCAAATAATAAATAATACTCTATCATGCTATTGTGCATTATCTATTTTTATAATGCAAATTAATAATAGCTTACTGGGCTAATTTCATTTTTTTTTGTGTGGTCATGCTCGTATAAAGGCTATTTAATTTCTAAATTGCTCATACGAAATATTACGTAAACTCTAGTTGTTTTACTATTTTACCAATTTAAAAAGCTGTTCCAACCTACCAATATTAAGCAAATAACTATTCCTTGACACAATACTAAATTGCAGAGGTAACTATTGGGATGTTGCCAGGGCAAGCACTTCTTGATGAGACTGTACTAGTAAACAGCTCTCAATCCCTCCTCGTTATCCATTTAACCAATCACACACACATAATATTAATAAATAATTGCATATATATTAGATTTAAAGATCAATTTTGACTCTGAATGTAAGGAGACAATTTACTAGTACAATCTCGTCAAAACTTGCTTTCCTTGGAAATCACCCACTTGCCGCGCCTACCGAGAGTCGTATATCCAAACATTTTACTTTTAAAGACTGGTAATATACCTTCTTCTAGATCATCGTGGTAAGAGAACCCTTGATGTGGGTACCTCCAGTACTCGCACCTCCTACGGAGGTGATCTTGGAGGGGACAAAGGCCCTCTCGTCCATAGATTGACATCCAACCCAGTGGTCGAAGGAAGCTTTGAAGTGGTACCTCTGGACGAGATTCAGAGTAAGGCTGGGGTTGATTTCCGCGGTAATAATCTAAATTAACTGTTGAATACCATATAAGATTTAAAAACATAATTTAGGACTACTCCTATTTACTTTTACTAAAAGGAAATGAGTTAAATAAGTTAATATTATATTTTGGATGTTTAAGAAAAAAAAAGCTAAATACAGAAAAAAGAGGGAAATTCTGGAAAAGTGAGGGTATTTTTTGATTCCAGAGAAAACAAGGAAATGTCGGGGAATTTAATTAAAAATAAAGCATATAACCCGAACGGTTGGTAAGACATGGTGCAAAAATATATATTTAAAACAACTTTAAGTCAGGGAATTAAAATACTTGACTGATTCTGCACCTAAAAATTTGAACAAGACTGAAATAGATTTGATTTCTTGGTGTTGATAAAATGTATTGTCTAGATATGTCAGTGCCTCGCTCAGAGAGAAAGTATCAAGCTATGTCGTATCATTTAGAAATTTATAAATAGGGAGGAAAAAAACTTTAAAATTCTTATTTCAAGGTCAAGAGGATGGTTCTCAAATATCTTAAAATTTTCTGTTGTGAGTATATAAAAAAACTGTATTTGTTAGAGGAAGGCTAGACCAAAAACCCCTTTTTAATCAAAACTAGTCTAATAGCTCCACAAATATGCTTAAAAAGTCGTTTAAACAAATTAAAGTCACATTTTCACACAATAAAAAAACATCAAACTATAGACTTGTTAAGGAAAAAGAACCCTATTGGAATCTTTCGACTTTATTTTGGGGTGAACCATATTTTGAAATAACGCGTCGTAAACTTAAATATTGCGCTAAGGTTGAACGTCTGCAAAGCAATTTATCACTTACCAAGGTGGCCCCCTTAAGGTGGGGTGGAAGGAGACGCGAGAAAAGAACAGTGTTCTTGCACGTTTTAGAGTAAAACATTTATTTGTCCAAAATAAATAAAATATTGCCCCAGTAGCAATGTTTAGTTTAATTTTCTTTACATACAGATATTCAACAATTGTCTCTGTCTCCTACATACCCACCTTAACACGACATTATTGTATACTTTTTTTCATACTATATATATCACTTTCAAATCTGAATTATTTTTAACTGAAAAAAAAATTGTTCATGTAATTTTCTTATAATAATTAAGTATAAAAAAATATTTATTGCAAAAATTTTCACATTTTGGGAATCCTCTAATAAAAAAAATTATGTAGACAAATGTGTACAGTAGGCCTTAACGTTTAATTTTGTTCAATGTAAGTATTTACACCAATGATCGTAGTTCATATTTCTTCAAATTTTCTATTTACTAAAGACATTTAAATCTGAAAAAATATCACAAACTAAAAGTTCCATTAGTTTTTTAAAAATATATAGTGCCTAAGTATATACATCTCTAGAAAATAATGTTGTCAAATCATATACAGTAATTTTGAAACACCATAATTACAAGTAGAATTAGAATATTAATATATATAAAAAATTTAAAAGCACTATTTTAAAACATGTCAGTAGTCTAAAACGGTTGACTTATTTTTTTAAATATTTTTTCGGTAACATATATAACATATTCCTAAATTAAATCCCAGCGTAGTCTTTATTTTGTGTGGAATAAAATAAAACAGTTTTTTTGTTTGGTGAGACAAAGGTGTACTTTACACTTTTGACACATAATGCGGGATCATCCCTTGCATTTTGGCATTTTACAGCGACTTGGCGCATCGTTTTGATCGTAAATGGGGAGATGGTTCACATTGTCCTACTGTATTTCAGTAACTGGTCTAACTTCGCCTCGCCTCTGTTGAACCACACGAATTGTTGATAAGTTTTCTCCCTCGCTTGGTCATCCCCCTTTTTCTTTTGGTGACATTTTCTTGCTAACACATGATTAGACCATCATAAATTCTCATGTGAAAATGTAAAAGATCCATGATCTTTTTCTTGGCAACACCTTGGATTTCGGCATCCTTTCTGTACTCAAACCATCCTTGAACAACTGCAAAGTCTACCACATGAAAATAATCCTTAAGGTCCATTTTCTGGATCAAAAAATATACGATAGTAACTGATAAGTTGATCGAATAGATAAACACCACCCATCATGATTGTAGCGTTTCACTATTTCAGGTCTTTCAATCTGAATGTACTTATTTCCCTTTTTGTGCCATCGTTCAGCAAAGTCCGTTGACCCTTTGCTTATAAAAGTCGAACCAAGAACAACAGTCTTGTTATCGACCCACTTTACAAAACAGATATCACCATCAACACTCGAAATTTCATCAGAAAATCCCCTTTGATTCTTCATAGCTTCTTTGTCCAAAATTAGTGGAGGGTTAGAAAATCTGTTAACTCTCACGATGGCCGCAGCACAAATACTTTTTCTTTTTAGAATTTGTAACAGATTATATGAGAAGAAGTAGTTTTCAAAAAATAGTTTGTGTCCCTCACTTTTAATTCGCTCAGTCAATTTTAGGGCAACAGTTGGACCCAGACCAAATTTATTGTATACATTATGCTCTACTTATATTGAAGCACCCTTGTAGATAAGGAAATCGTAGGCCTGTCCAATTTTGCGGCACAGCAGGAATATTTGTATCCCCTATGGTGTAGGCTTTCCCTTGACATATTGTTTAATAGACAATTTTCCAGTAAATGGAACAGAAAGGGGCCTATGCCCCCATTTGATATCTTTCTTTTGTGTAATATCATAGCTATCACTGCCAGTTGGCTCACTATTTTAAGGAACATAGAAATCATCCAATTGGTCTACTTCATCACCCGCCTCATCAGAGTCTTGAACAACAACAAAGTCATCAAACATTTCATTTATGCTTAAATCATCTGTTTTCATCCCTTTATCAGCACCAACTCGCCTCATGCTTCTGTTTTGGTCCCACCCAACTACTTGATCATTGTCATCTTTATCACTAGACATCCAGGAGTCTGACACATCCCCATTCTCAAGCATTGTTAGTATATCGGCTGCATAATATTAATAATAATAATATTTAGCACCGCGTCTTACTACCCGTTCGGGTTATACGCCTAAGTACTAATTACGCTAATGGATTAGGAATGGGTAAGGTTGAATTTAAAGGAAGTGAACCCGCATTTGCGTGGAGGGAGAGTGGAAAACCATTTAGGAAAAACCACCCCCAGTTCACCCGACCGAGATTCGAACCTCGATCTCCCCGTCCTCAGCGGTAGAGCTCAACACGACTGGCGCGTTAGCCAACTACGCCACCGAGGCGGGTTATATCGGCTGCAGACTTACCTGTTGGATTCATTATTATATCTTCAGCAGTACAAATTTGATTAGGTCGAGATGTTGATGTTGAACGTTTACTCGTCAAAGGCTATCAAATTTACTTAGATATTTAGTTTTCTGTGTGTAATTTGAATAAAAACGTATATTTTCTCCATTCACGCCGCGATGAGAAATTCAAAATGATCCCTCTTCCAGATCTCTCTTTATTCATTGCACAAACCACTCAATTAACGATTGAGATGACATTATTTTTAAACAAAGACAAATATTTTATTTACCATTATAAAGCTATACACAAATCATGGTTTCCAATGTAATGTAAACAAAGAATGATTGTACAGATGAACCGCTGCCCACACAGAAGGAAAAGATGAACAATTCACTGGGAAAATTGAATTTTAGTTTTAGGCCACTATTTTTACCGGCATCCTGATTCCCTTATCTATAAAATGAGTGTTCGTTAGTCAAAATCTGTTCAGTCATTTCCTCGTAATTTCTATTTCTGGAAACGGGCTTATCAAATAATATATAAGATATATGATAGAGAGAGTGATAAAATGTGATAGTGAAAATGAGAGTGCGAGTGTGAGGTGTGAGAAAGTGAGCGTAAGAGACTGATAATAGCAATTGAGAGAGATCGAGTGAGTGTGAGCGAGAGATAGTGAGAGTATGTGTATGTTTTAGAGAGAGAAATACTGGGAGAAGAGAAAAATATTGTGTGTGTGTGAGAGAGAGAGTGAGAGGAGAGAGAGAGTGTGTATGAATGTAAGAGGAAAGAGAATATGTAAGGGAGAATGCGTGATAAAGTGTGTGAGGGAGAGTGTGTGTGTGTGTGAGAGAGAGAGAGAGAAAGAAAGCGTGTATAATTTTGGAAGAGATTTTATGTGAAAGAGAGATTAAATGTTAGATAATGTGAAAGAGAGTTTGAGAGAAAGAGTTAGAAAACATTGATAGAGCGAGTTTGAGAGAGAGGTTTGAGAGAGAGGTTTGAGAGAGAGTTTTATATTGAGAGAGTGAGATTGAGATAGAAAGAGTTTGAGAGAGTGAGATTGAGATAGAAAGTGTGAGAGATAGAAAGAGCCTTTGTGAGAGAGCGTTTGAGAGAGAGAGAGCGTTTGAGAGAGAGCGTTTGAGAGAGAGCGTTTGAGAGAGAGAGAGCATTCGAGAGATAAATAGCGTTTGAGAAAGAGAGAGTGGTTGGGAGAGAGGGAGGATTTGAGAGAGAAAGAGAGAGCGTTTGGAAAAGAGCTTAAGTGAGAGAGTATAATAAAGATAATGTGAGATAAAGAGTGTGATAAAGAGTGTAGGGGTGAGTGTAGAGAGTGTGTGAGAAAGAGAGATAAGGTATGAGAGAGAGAACGAGAAAAGATTATATTAGAGAGAGTGTTTTATAGAGTGAGTGTGTGTGTGTGTGTATGTGTGTGTGTGTGTGTGTGTGTGTGTGTGTGTGTGTGTGTGTGTGTGAGGGATAGAGTCTGATAGAGAGCATGTGAAAAAATAGATAAGGTATTCAAACAATATGGTACTTTGAAATATCATTCCCTTAAAATTAAGTATCAACATAGAAACACAACTGAACTTACTGTATTTGTAAGAATGTGAAAAGATAGATGTGGTATACAAAACATTAATAATTTTAAATATACCCTCAAAATTAAGCGGTAAAATGAAAACGTAGCTTAACTTATGTATTTGTATTGTGTTACTATTTCCTTATATTAACATCAAAACCCATTATTTGAAAAAAATTAACACCAAAACTCATAATTAGATAGTTAAAATAGCTTTTTTTTATATTATTCAAGATAATTTTATTGTTATGATCTTATAATACATACCAAAACCTATTTAAACATCATTTTATCATGCGTGAAACAAGACGTAGACAATATTCTCATGAATCTAATAACTTAAGGTCCCTGAGCCTGTGAGTGCAAGTCGAAAACCTATTTTGTGGGATGGTGGGTGGAAGTATCCTTCCGCGCCAACAAAATGGATCACGGAAATCGTAGATGACGCTATCTACCAGACAGGTCTTGCGGAAAAATCATACTTTTGGAAATATCAGTTTTCTCGAGAACGAGTGAAATTTTTATATTAATATTTTCAACACCCCTTCTAAGATAATGTATCAATGTTTATTAATTGTTACATTTTTTATTTTTTGTTATGAAACTGACATTTTTTTATTGAAAAATGTACAAATTATTGATATTTGATCACTATTAAAATTATAAAGGAGGTGTGTATATAAAAAGTATAACTTAATAAACATGCTTCTATTCTTGAACAAATTGTTTCTGAAAATAAAATTGCAAAACAATACACATTCTTGACGATAACCGTTTGTTCTCATAGCTCTCATTTCCACGCCAAATGAAAAGGGCCAATCGCCTTAACCTTTTAATTTTCGAATTATGATCAATATTATTGATATAAATACGAATTTAAATACAACAACATTCCAATAAAAAATAAGTGTTTCCCCAGTTTAGGCATCTCAATTTAGATGTGGTTATGACCAGCATCCAAAGAGAAAATTGTGATGTGTTTGGACCAACAAATAAAGATTGAGTTATTATTTTTAGCCAAAGAGATATATTTTATTGAGAGATTTACAGCCATGCAGCAAATATCGGTTTCCATGTTGATCAAACAAAGAATTAAAAACTGAAAATTATCCGTGAAAATCGGGTTTTCGTGGAACTGGACTACTAACCATTAAAATGAGTGGTCGTTAGTCAAAATATTTTCAGTTATTTCCTCGTAATTTCTATTGCCGGAAATGGGGTTATCAAATTTTATATATAAGAATATAAGATTTGTCTTTGTAAGAAATATTTCCAATGGTCACGTTCATCGTCAAAAAGACATTTTTTTTCAAGAGATTTAGCGTAAACAGGGGAAGAGGGCGTAAACAAGGATACATTAGAGACTGAATGTTAAAGAGAAAATGACGAAATATGATCGACAAATCAAATACCCACATCGGTGGGCAAAAGAATTAAGGTGTCCCTTTCGTCTTATCTCGTCACTTGGAGATGGGGAAGTCAGGGCTCGAATCCCGGCTGTGTGTACTGAGGTAAAGATTTTGAAATAGTTACCCATCTTCCCTAGATATTTTTTTCAAAATTTCTATAGTTTTCTTCCCTCATGAGTTTAAATAAGTTGATGGTATGGATGGGTAGTAAAATTTGGTGTGAAAAAAACCCCTGCACTAAACGTAGCTCTCCGTTTACCCTGATAGGCAGCAGTCTCACTTTGCTTGGTTCCGCTATGGTGTAGTTTATAAGGTAAGGTATCCAGTCAAGGTAAATCTGCTACCTTTCAATTTAAAACGAAACTAATTGGTATTCTTGTTCTCAGACCACCGCAGTAAGAGAAGCCCTGGTGTGTATCACAGTGAGTCTCGGGCCTCCTCTTCGTCTTTTGGAGCAGGTTTTGGATGGGAACGGGAGTTATCATAGCCACGCTACCAAAGAGAAATTGGAGGGGGCCTTGAAGGCTCTCACAGTCACGCTCACCAAGGAGGAATTGGAGGGGGCCTTGAAGTCTCTCACAGTCACGCTCACCAAGGAGGAATTGGAGGGGGCCTTGAAGTCTCTCACAGTCACGCTCACCAAGGAGGAATTGGAGGGGGCCTTGAAGGCTCTCACAGTCACGCTCACCAAGGAGGAATTGGAGGGGGCCTTGAAGGCTCTCACAGTCACGATCACCAAGGAGGAATTGGAGGGGGCCTTGAAGTCTCTCACAGTCACGATCACCAAGGAGGAATTGGAGGGGCCTTGAAGTCTCTCACAGTCACGCTCACCAAGGAGGAATTGGAGGGGGCCTTGAAGGCTCTCACAGTCACGATCACCAAGGAGGAATTGGAGGGGGCCTTGAAGGCTCTCACAGTCACGATCACCAAGGAGGAATTGGAGGGGGCCTTGAAGGCTCTCACAGTCACGACTCACCAAGGAGGAATTGGAGGGGGCCTTGAAGTTTCTCACAGTCACGTCTCACCAAGGAGGAATTGGAATTGGAGGGGGTTTCAGAGTATTGCATAGTCACGCTCACCATGGAGTAATTGGAGGGGGGTTCGATGTTTCACATAGTCACGCTCACCACGGAAAACTTAGTGGTGAATTTCATGGTTAGAACACATGTCATCTTTATTTTTTAAATGTTGACTTATAAAAAATATATATAAAGATAAATTTAAATGTACTAACACATTTTGTCATGTACGTGACATTGATTGATCCGACATTTACTTCAGAATAAAATGCCTTGAAATTAAAGCTGCATACGAAAATGTATTAATCTGATGCTAAAGTAGGCTGAGATAATAGCATGTATAGCAGTATTCAATATTTATAAATGCTCACGTTGATGCTCAATTATTTGAGAATAAACCAGGACTTCAGAACCCGTCTCACCTCAGGATAGCACGTAATATAGCTCGTAGAAAATGTCTCATCGTAGTGAGGTTTCTGTATTCTACTTTAGAAAAAAGCTGAATTAAAAACTATTTTATATTTTTTGAATGCATCAAAATGGAAAAAAAAAATGTGTGTTTTTGGTTAAAAACTATTCCACTAAAACCGATTGTTGCTGTTGTCTAACTGAACAATTGAGAAATTTAGAGTCAGACTCCTGATTCAAATGGAATCATTTACCTAAAATACCGGTTAATCATCTTTGAGAAGGGCTCTTAAAAGGTCAATCTTGTTCTCAGATTTCCGTGGCAAGAGGAGCTCTAGTTCGAAGAACAATCGCGCTCACGCTACCTCTGCAGGGTTTGGAGGAGGCAATGGAGGCTACGGCTTCGGGCACCAAGGAGTTTTCGGAGGAGGGCATGGCCACGCAAAGCCAGGCGGGTTCAGAGGAGGGCACATCCACGCAAACCAATACGATTTTGGAGGAGGACACCATGGCTAGAATCAAAATGTGATTCTTCATCAGGGATGGCTTGTGGGTTGTTGCCATGGCTAGCAAGGATTGAAGGAACTGTACTAGTAAATTGTTATTCCTCTCACTCAATTTCAAACTTGCTTTTTAAGGCCAATAAACGTACTGTACATTTGTAGTTCATGGGTTTGGTAGAGTTTAATGAATTAAGTAGGCCTAATTAGTTTATAGTTAGTCTCTTTCAGTCTTAACCATTAATACGGATTCATCTGCATGTAACAAAACCCTCATAAACTTACAAAAAAACTAATTGCCTTATAATTCTTACATTCACTCGTGCTGCTTGTACTTCTGCACAAAGAAACATTGACGGCATTCTTCCAGTCATCAGGAGGAACTTACGAAATCCCATCACAAACATTGATCAGCTCACACTCTCTAGCAAGTAGTACCATGCTTACACTAAGCATTTCACTTGTGATCCCGTATACGCCCTCAGCTTTGCCATTATTTAACGCTTTAATTGCTTTTAACACCTTAGCCTCCTTCATTCTTTCACTCATCATAACATTTCCCCTATTTTCTACTATTTTCTTTAAACTTTCACCATAAAATTGCTCAAAATACTCCTTCAATTGCTCTCATATACTGTTTTCAGCTCAGATCAGCTCACCACTTTATATAAGTGTAAAGTAAAGTATTTTTATTGACTTTACTAATGCCGATTTAAAAATAGCCACTAACATTAATAGTATTTAATGTGGAATTATTATTATAATTACTTATTGTAGGTGAAGTGTCATTCGATTTTTAAAGTTTCTGTTCTTTTAGTAAATGAATTGAATTCAGAGAATCAATAGCCAACCTATTGTTATATATAATGGATATTTTATTAATAAATGATGTGTTTGGATGTTCCCGCCAACAGTTTACTAGTGTACTATTGATAGTCCTGTGGTATCAACCAGTGAGACGAGCCCTAGTTCAATATTATTTGCAAATATGTCACATTGTCATACAATGTATCCATTTCATTTTAAAACTATTGTATTACATTTCTCATTATAATATTTGTCAATTATACTATTTTCAAATATTCTCCTCATCCAGCCGAAATATTTTTCTTTAATTTCCATTATTGTGCCATGAAGGGTCGCCAGAATAGGCCTAGCGTGTCAAAACTGCACCAGCAATATGTTTTCCCTAATTTGGTCCCTATTTGACCAAAAATACAAATATGCATTCATATGTCAAGTCATGTTATGTGCAATTGTCAATGTTGATAGATATTATCAATAACTATAAAATAACACTAATAATATAATAAAATGTTATCAACGTTGACAGAAATAAATTGTTTGTATTTTAATTCATTTGCTCCAAGTATCGTTTGTAAGAGAGTAAAATTACACTTCCCTCAATTGGGAGTCTATTTTCGTTTACCTACATGGTCAATAAGTGCCTAGTACCCGCCTCGGTGGCGTAGTTGGCTAACGCGTCAGTCGTGTTGAGCTCGACCACCGAGGACGGGGAGATCGAGGTTCGAATCTCGGTCGGGTGAACTGGTTTATTCCTAAATAGTTTTCCACTCTCCCTCCACGCAAATGCGGGTTCACTCCTCTAAATTCAACCTTCCCCATTCCTAATTCATTAGTGTAATTAGTACTTAAGCGTATAACCCGAACGGGTAGTAAGACGCGGTGCTAAATTTAATTTAATAAGTGCCTAGTGAGTGAGGAAAACACCATTTAACAACTTATTTGCTATACATGGTTTATCCGAAGCAATGGCAACATATTGAAAACATTTCACTTTGACAAAGGAAAAGATATTGGTATTTTGGATAAAAAATATTGAATTTTAAAAACGCTCATCGATTAATACGTGAATTAAGACGTCCACCTCATCTGATCTTGTTTATAGTGACTCTGAGGTCATGTTGAACTCCAGCTGAAGGTTATTAGTGTATTTTTCCTAAACGATTTTTCACCGTTCCTTTACGCAAATGTGAGTGCCTTTTATTTAGGTGATCTCTTCCTGATTGCTATTTATTAGCGTAAATATGAAGATAGCTTGAACGGGCAGTAAGATTCAGAGAAAAATAAATAAATGACACTAACATTGAATTATTAAATCCTAATGGTGACAAATGGTTTGTTGCTCATATTATGTTTTGTGAATGTTCGTCAAAAGCCAGGTTTAATTATTAAATTTTAATACTATTTGTCTTATCTGAAATATTAATGTCAACATCAATCATTAAAATGGTCTCACTAAAATAATCTGTATACTTTAATGTTTGAAGATTACCTATAGTGAAGATGTAAATGGCGGTTCTCTGTCCAACACACACAGATAAAACCTAATCTAGAAATTACATGTTTGTAAAATGTTTTGTGGAGAACAAACCAACCAATTTCCTACTTTTTGTAACTATTGTTTCTCCACAAAACACGACACATTTATACACATTGGTATCTTCGTTTTAAAGCTGTTTGTCCGTATCTAACACATTTTATATTGCGTATCAACGTGTGTATGAAATATTTACTCGAGAATCTGTTACCGCTCTTTCCTCTTCCTGACAGTTCGTTCTTATAAATTAAATTTTAATCCCCACCACGAGAAGACCAACAGCCAAGTCCTCGATGGCTTCTTTACAACTATGATGCCACATTATTTGATAGAGTCGACGCCTAAGAGCAGTAAAGCCCTAAAGAAATCAAAAGCGAAATAAATAATAGTAATGAAAAAAGTGGGGAGAGGAAAACTTTTGCTCAAGAACCCGCTAAGAATCGGGTTAGCTCAAAATTACCCCTTCAAAGCCCCGTTGGATTTCAATTTCATCTATTCACAAGGAAGCGTTTTTGGAAGAGAGGGGGGAGATTCAAGGGGGGGGCGTTTCTCGGTTGGAGACTAATATTACAGATTTGGGTAACGCCACTCTACCCACCCACGCTTCTAACTCTGCCCCTTCTACTCACCCTCCTGGATGCCCTTTCCCACCAACTACCTCCAAAACGGACATGCGGCAGTGGACCTAAAATTATAAGACCTAAAGTCACAACTCCTAAACTAAATTTCTTAACTTCATAACACCTAACTTTATAAGACCTAATTTTATAAGACCTAACTTCATAGCACCTAATTTTATAACTCCTAATTTTACTAGACCTAAAAGCACTGGACCTAAAATTCATTTTTCATCGATTACTTTAAAATATCTTTAACTGTTCAAACAGGCAGTGGACCTAAAGGCATAAGACCTAATTTTATAAGACCTAATTTCACAAGACCTAACTTCACTGGACCTAATTTTATAAGACCTAACCCCACAAGACCTAATCTCACAAGCCAACAAGCACAAGACCTAACTTCACAAGACCTAAATTCATAAGACCTAAATTTATATGGCATGCCGGCATAAGTCCTAAAACTATATTCTTTTTAACATAATGATAGGAACACAGACAAGGGCGTCAGTTTTGTCTTGTCTAGTTTTCTGAGGAATGGAGGTCGTAGTTTAAATCCTGCTGGGTGTATTTCTCTCCTCATATAAAACATACCATTATCGATAAAGTGGTTTTAATAAACACGGCCAAAACGCTTGGAATGTGGAATAATGTCAAGCTCATCTAATCTAGTTTTCCACTGACAAGGAAGTTAGGATTAGAATCTTGGCCGAGCGTACCGAGGTATTTTTCTAGAGGATTCCTCACTCTTTTCAAGCAAATGTGGGAACATTTCCCCTAAATTATTCCTTCCTCGGTCACTTTAAAATAGTGAAATTAAATGCGGATAGTTCGAACGAGAAGTAAGATGAAAATCTCTGGCAGGCAGGATTGCCTCAATGTTAATAATCTCGACTAACGTGGACAGCTTTTATTTAGGAAGTATTTGTCAATCCTTTACAGGTATGCTAGAAGTGTTTTTCCACTTATTTGTTTACTCATTCTCTCTTCACGTATCTCACCGTATTTAAAATAAAAAGATATTAAAAATGTATTGTGTATTAATTATTATTAACTAAAATAAAATTTAACTGTGCAATAATCGTGGCCCAAATTTTTGTCACCCGTATCATGTATTTACTAGCACGCTCAGGCTAGCCACATTTTTCACAATGGTGTAAGAAAGAGAAATGTACAATTTAGAGAATATGTAGTCTCATTTGCGTGGAGGAAAACTCAGAAACCATTTATTAAAACTCACCCTCACTTGACTGGAATTTGAACCGGGTCTCGCCATCATCAAAAATTCAGTCTATTTTCTGAATCATTCGATCACCGATGCGGGCTAAAGTGCAGTTATTGAGGGAACAAACCAAATATCATTATTGGATGCTTGTATTTTATCAGCTTAATCTAATGGAATATGGCATTAGAAAACTTCACTTATTTTTTGAGTCAATTAATGAGTAATTCTTATTAAAACACATATTATATACTATTATATTTTAACCGATGAAAGTCGAAAGTCTTTAGAGCTGCAACTATCACATAAATAGGTAGCCTATATAAATAATATTTATAAAATGTGAGTTTATTTTATTGAAAGCCAAAGTATGTTAACATTAGGGCCTAATATATTAATTACCCTAATTAATCACTTAGGAAAATTCAAAATGGCCTCCAAAATACCTTACAACGTTATGTGGAAATCAGAGCTGGCCGCCACCAAAATCAAAGATGGCCACTCCTATACATTATAAGCATAGCTGGAGCCCATTGATCTCTATATTATAACTGGATGGACATCTGCGGCTAAAATTTTTGAGCTGTCATTTGTACAACATTGTGTAAGAGAGAAGGAAACATTAGGGTATCTCTTTCTCTCTTATACACATACAAGGCAATGTGGCATTTAAACATAATTCGCTAATTTTATTGAATTTAGGAGATATATCAATGTATGATTAGTTAAACGAAATAAATGGGTTAGTAAAAGGTTTGAAGGGCATAACTAATTTCAACACTCATGACTTGTTTCTTTAAATAAGTTGATTTAGGCTAAAATAGTAATATTTCCTACACGCCTATACGCTAAATGATCGTTTGAACGTAAGACTTCTACACAAAATTTTGTAGCTCGAGCAAAATTAGCCTGGTTTTTAGCAAATATTTCCTTATAGTTATCTAACATTAAATATAATATGGCTTTTGAAAGCAAAAGGCAATACACGCTAAGAGCCAACTTAATAATATTATAATATAGTAATACTTCGTATAAACCTCTAGCCTAAATGATAATTTGAATACAAAACTACTACACAAAGTTTGTCATTTAAACGAACATAAGTAAGTTTGAAGCTAACTTTTTTCATTTTAGATATCGAACTCTAAACATAATATTGTTTCTGAAACCAATATATTAGCTAATAACCAATTTTAAACATACTGTAATCTTGGCAGAATGTAAACCACATTGGCTTTAGCTACTTATTTTAATATATCAAAGATTTTATTCTTATTTGTACAATGTCACATTTAAAATTGAATAATTGTATATATTGTATAAACAAACTTTTATTCACGAGAGACACGTTTTTGCTCAAGAACATTAAAAGAAACCGTTAAATTTGTCCTCTAGCTAGCAAGCAGACGACAAACTTGGCGTCACGATTTGGTCCATTGCAAGGGGTGTGTTAGAGAGAAATACGCCTGTTAGAGAGAAATACGCAATGGATTATTATTATTATTATTATTACTATTATTAGCCATCTGAATTTTGTTTTACATGCCTTTTTTTACAATTTTATAAAGGAGCTACAACTTAGCTTTGTTCGAGAATATTCAGTTCATCTTAACGAATATGAAGCATACAGTTTTTCTAAGCACCGCAGGGTTGTTTACGATAAATGCATTATTGATAAGGTCGTAATATATCAATGACAATGTGGGTAATAAACCTATTTATATAAAAAAAAATTGCTCTATTATATTACCCAGACAAAATATTGACACTTTTGAATCATTAAGGTAGAAATGAAGAAGGTATAATGTAGAGTAATTATCACTGTATTTGCATGGAAGTGGAGTGGGAAACCATAAAGGAAAATACACCTCAGTACACATAGGTCATATGCCAGAACGAGTTGGGTTTTAAAAAGTAAACACTCAACTCCAAGAAATGACTTATGGACTAGGGATAGAGTGAAAACCTCACTTCCGAGAAATGAATATTGTGAAGCCACGCTTACACGAGGCCAGTTGATAGCAGGTTAGACGCGTCAATTTTCGAATTTGCCTGACAAATGGCCTCGTGTATACGCGGCTAAAGTAAAGAATGAGTAAGGAAAATTTTGCTCGGGACTGCACTTCTGTTTAATTTGTCCAATCTAAGCCTTTTCTTGGTAATAAGTATTCACCCACACTTCTCACTTACTCATTTTCGTTCTTGTATACCACCTATAGCCAGGACTATCTCCTCAGCCTCTGACACTGTAAAACCATATCGAGACTGAAACTTTTTCGAAGGGACGGGGAAGGAGGAGGAGGAAAACTTGCTAAGGAGTCAGTATCATCTGGCTTACCGGTGAAGAAGATTTGTATTCGAGTCCCGGCTGGAATCACCCACTTTACTGGAAAGGATTTTTTATCCTTTTTCTAGGAATATGCTGGTATACTTCCGCTTGAATTACTTCCTGATACTTAAATAGGGAGATTCAGATACTTTTGGGGGGAATTTTTTTATTAAAATAGTGGACATCGACGCCGCCCCCTCCCCTGGCGTTGCGACGTCCCCACCCCACCTCTTCGTCCCTTATTAATTGCATTGATTAATTAACTACTTTAATTAATCGCTTTGAACAATTCAAAATAGCCACCAAAATACCTTAAAACGTTATGTGGAAATCCAAGATGGTCGCTAAAAATCCTTACAACTTTATATGAAAATCCAAAAGGACCGCCCTATACCTTATAACGTGATGTGGAAATTCTAGATGGCCGCCACCAAAATTAAAGCTCGCCACCCCTATAACTTATAAGTAGAGGGGGATACAGAACCCTAAAGCCTATCAACGCGACCTCATGATGACAAATTCCGTACGCCCAGCAACAAATTTACATTCTTTCTCCAGGTGAATGCTGATGCACTTGACATATTCTGAATACCTCCTCTACACCACATCCTCAACAACCTAACTCCACAGCGGTAAATTACCTACGTTTCCTCCTAAGTTTATGACATTTCTTCCCTTTGACTTACCTTTCTCTCCCTGACACACCCATTTTTGCTGAAAAATTCCCTTTTTGATACTATTAACATTATTTTTGACAGGTATTGCCCCCTGAGCCCAAGAGCCCACAATAGTAGTTACCCTTGACGCTCTGAAACCTCCTCCAAAATTACGTCCCGACGCCCCCAACACCCGGACCTCATAATGGTAATTTACCCTCAACGTCTGGACGCCCCACGAACACGACACCCGTGGCACTACCAATAACTCGAACCCATAACTGTAAATACCTGGCGCCCTGTTGCTCCTAGAAACTCGAGCTCATATCAATAACTTCTCATCCTGACCCCCTCTCTCCCAACCAGAGCAGGTATCGACAGGCTTTCCACCCCCTTTCCAATAACACCTGGCTCCATAACCTCTATTCTCTAAGCCGCACGACAATTTAGAGATGGCGGCATGGGATTAAAAATAGAAATAAAATCTTATTAAAATATAATTAAAGTTATATTTAACCTTATAGTGTGATGTGGAAAATCACAATGGATCCCTACCCCACCCCCCTCCTTGTACTCAGCCTATGCAGGTCCCGATATGCACCCTCAACCCAAGGTTATATAGCCCTCAAGGCAAGGTAGTTGGTTCTAAAATCTAGGAGGTGATGAATTATTTTAATGTTTTTTAATGTTGTTTATTTGATGGTCACGATGGGCCTGAATATTTTTGATGATATGGAAGTTATAATTTATTACACCTAGCCTTATAAGACCTAACGGCACAAGACCTAACGGCACAAGACCTAACGGCACAAGACCTAAATGCTACAAGAACTAAACCCCATAAGACCTAAATTTATAAGACCTAATTTTATAAGACCTAACTTCATAGCACCTAATTTTATAACTCCTAATTTTACTAGACCTAAAAGCACTGGACCTAAAATTCATTTTTCATCGATTACTTTAAAATATCTTTAACTGTTCAAACAGGCAGTGGACCTAAAGGCACAAGACCTAATTTTATAAGACCTAATTTCATAAGACCTAACTTCACTGGACCTAATTTTATAAGACCTAAAGTCATAGCTCCTAAACTTTAGGTCTTGTGAAATTAGGTCCACTGCATGTCATCCTCCAAAACCCCTTCCACTCCCCCACCAAAAGTCGACACACAAAATGAAATGAATTTTCACCATTCCCTTTAACCAACCACCCATCTCTCTTACTCTATAACCCATTCTGACTATCGACCCCTAAACAAGCTCTTCTCTCTTCGTCCTCACCCCCCCACATCACTCACCCCACGCTCCTACCCCCTTTTCCATTTCAAATTTTAGGCAGATTCAACTAAAATTCTGACTTTAATTCGAAGGCTTATCTATTGTATTTGATAAGAGAGGCAAGAGCATTTAAAATCCATTCATCACTCTTGCTCTATCCAAACCTGTGCCATTTCTGGAGAAGGTCTCTTTCCAGTCAGCAGTTCTATCCAAGCAAGGCCCCCTTCCCATTATATAAGTCCCGACATTCATGGCGTTATTACACGTTGTTATATATCTCTCTCCCCCCTTTCCCCCTTTCCCTTTTTACCTCCGTGAATATTGCTCGGGAATTTGTACCCCTCCTCTTTATCCTCCCTTTCTCTTCTTCTCCAGATCTGCACAAAATGAATAGGAATTAGCCAATTTCTGTCAAATTAAATGTGCATTAGCGCTAAGTAGAGGTACCGGATATGATGCCACGTCTGTGCCGTTCTACAGCCCCCCCCCCCCCCCCCGTACCCTGCCCCTGCTGAACGAGCCAATAGGAACACTGCTCTGGAGCTCTACATTATAAAATGGGATGGGTTGAAGAGTAACTCTATTTTATTTTAATTTTCAAGTTTCAAAGATTCAAAGTCGTCGTTTGGTATTTTTTTGGAATACAAAAGATCTTATTTTAATTTAAGAAATGAACCATAAGAGATCGTTTTAATGAATAAAGGTTCGATTCACCCGTTTTGAAAACTGACACTTGGACAAGATTTTTTTTTATAGGATAAATAAATCCATGTTTTCTTGTAAGCATACATGTTAGTATTTACAAGACAAAATATATTTTAAATAATTATATCCCAAATGGAAAGATTTATTAATTATTATTATATAGTATTTTTTATTTATCAAAGGCCTAATATTGGATTTAATGAAAATATTTTTGAGACTCTTGTATTAAATTAATGTAGAAATACATAAAATAAGTTTTTTCGATACATAAAATAAGGCTTCGCCTAATCTTTGAATGTCGTGTTGAGTGTTATAATTAAATCATCTAAACTAGAACTATAAATTGTATAAAAGTATTGGCCCTACCACCAATACATATCGTTTACCTCAGGGACATTATATAAAAAGGATTTGATAAGGACACTTCGAATTATCATTGCGACTAAGTTTCCTGAGTTTCGTTAAAATCAAATGAAAAAAATTGTAAATATATTGTAGCGCAGGCGTGTGCGGCCTGTGTATAGGTACTATGAGTTCTTCAAGATTATTAAGTTATTAAAGTCTAGCCATTGAGAATAAATACAAAAGTACATCCATACGTATAATAAAACTCTAAATACGTTTGTGCCTTCGATTGTCTAACTTTTTGTTTGCTGCCCGTAAGCTCAAAAAATACTCATAGGAGCGAAACGGGACTTCTTTTGTTGTAATACTTATTTTTCAGAATACAGGATAAGCTATACCATCATTATATCTCATCAGCTTACTAAGCAGTGTCGAAAAAAATCCGACTGTTATTAATGTTAAATTTTGGTCTTTAATTTGTAACAATTCAAATATATATTTTTTTAAATATACGTCTTCTTTGTAAGTCTCCTTAGTACCGACGGTTTTGGAAATATCAACAAACCAATTATAAATCTCCTTGGAAATGAGTTTTTTGGGATATCAACAAACATGAATAATTGTGTGCATTTTTGGCTTTATTGTTATCAGCTAAAGCTTGAAGCAACAGATTACGTTTTCAGTCATTTTAAATTGCATGTGAATTATGTTTATTTAGTTTTGTTTGTTGGTACTAAGCCAACAGCATAATTTTGTTTGGCAGGTTACGGTAGTCGATAGAGAGTTCTTCTATCAGTTTACTTCAATTTTGTTTTTATGAGAATAAATTTAAAATATTTATGTTGGTGTTTATTGCAACCATGCCTCCACGTAGGCTAAACGTTCTGGTATTTGCGTCTACAATTTAGGAAAGTTTTCAATAATTTAATGCATTCGCATTAGAAGGTAAATATTGTTTCTTTCACAAATAAGTAGGCTGTCACCTGTAATTTGATCTTTGATTCACATAGATAAGGCTAGGTTTATATTCATGCATATAATAATAAACGAAGCATAACGTAGAGTTTTCACAATTCACTAAAATCTAACAGTAAATAATGCACATGTTTTTTTATTGCTGATTGCAACAGTGCCTCCAAGTAAGAGGCCCACTTTTATTAGGCTTTCATTTGCGTCTTAGATTTGGGTATTTTTTCAATTATTTTATGATTGTGCTTGTAAATTGTCCTTCTATAGTTTTTTCTTTGGTGATAAATTTAAACTATTTATGCCTACTTTAAACTTATCGTCAAAGAGTGTCTTGGTGTGTCGGTGAACCGCCTCACCTCCCTGTGGTAGTGACATGGACAGTGGTATACTGGCTGTCTCTATAGTAGGGATAGGTTTGTAGTAGTAGTAGAAGCGCAATCAGGTTAAGACACCAACGGTTGTACAGTACTCTTGTGGTATACGGGCTAAAATGTGCCAAAACCGATCAGCTCACTATCCTTTAATAACATTTAAAAGTGGGGAGAAAAATATGTATACATATATAATGTAACAACCCACTTCGGTGGCGTAGCTATCTAACGCGCTAGTTTAGTGTTGAACTAGACTGCCAAAAATCAGGGTTCAAATCTCCCTCGGATGAACTGAGAGTGGTTTTCCTAAATGGGTTTCCGCTCTCTCCACGCAAATGCAGTTTCACTTCCTTTGTATTCAACCTTCTCAATTCCTAACTCATTAGAGTAGTTAGTACTTAAGCGTATAACCCGAACGGGTAGTAAGATGCGGTGCAAAATAAATAAATAAATAATGTAACAAACTATAAAGAAAACAATAATTATATTACTAGAAATTACTAACATAGAAACTCAATATTAAGTTGGGTAGCTTGTGGTTGGTGAGTTCTAGTGGTGTTTGTGTGTTAATTTTAATATACATTTTGGCTCTGCTGTAAACAAAATTTGCTCAGTCTGTGAAGAAATGAACTCTTAAAAAATATTCTTGGATGCGAGAGGGACTTGGTTCAGGCCTGGCCTGACCCTCAACAATGATATCCATAAGTTGATTGGACCTTACCTTTGGTTACTGGGAACAAACCAGAACACATGCTAAGATAAACATACATGGGTAATAAAGAAATAACAAAATAATAAAACTCTGTATGAGGAAGTGATAATATAAAGACATTTAAACACTATTTTAAATTATATTCACATAATTTCGATTGTATGTCAATTTCAGTATACCTGCCTGAGGAGCCGCTGTTAGGTAATAATACTAAAGTCATACCTACATTTCTTTTGAGATATTTTAAAATCGTTTATCTAATTTCACCCTCTTGCATGAGACAAATATTCAATTGGTAGCATATTTACAATATTGAAAGGAATGTTGTCACCCAAAGATACAATTTACTAAGATTCTAGTAAATTAAAAAAAATATAATGAAAACTATATTCTCGAGACAAAATAAATATAGTATTTCAAAAATAACTAAAATGATAACAGTAGGTGTTGGAAAAAAAATCATAATTTTTATGATTTAAATACTGAACAAAATAAGTTTGATAATCTAAGTTCAGTTCTTGGAGAATAGTTTAAAGTAGTTTCTAGGCCCTATATGACTTATAGGTATAATGAAGTAAGGAATTACGTCCATGGATATCAGAAAATAAATAGTTATAACATTTAACTCTTTGAAGTGAGTTTTGTCTAAAACCAAGGCTACCAAACCAACATGAATACTTTATGGTTTCGTCACACGACAAATATATTCAAAATGACTGTTAGTAATAAACAAAAATTGGGGGATTAAAATAATGTTAGAATACTGCCATGGGTATGGTTACGATCAAGGCTAGTAATCTGGTCTACTCCAAGCTGATCACTAAAAGAAACTGTGATCAGGGCCAGCTTGTGACCTTTTGCTACCCTAGGCAATGCATGAGAATGCAGCTCTACCCTCTCAAAGCAAATAATAAAAAAAAACTCATTTTTAATGTGTTTAGATATTAAAAATTAATTACACAAAAATACAAATTTAAAATATAAATTACATAGAAACAACTCCTTAAAAATCAATATCTCTTGCTTTAGCCTTAGCAAACTGCTCGACCAATTCTTTGAGATTATATGAGATTCAATAGAGAGAAGTGCGGGGCCGCTTAATCTTTCTTGAATCATAGTGCTCTGAATGAAGTTGTTTATAAGCTTTAACTTAGAAAAACTTCTTTCGGCACTAACAACTGTTACAGACAGTGTTAAGAGAATTCTAATGCAATACAAAGATTTGTAAAACCCTCCTGAAGTCCATCTATATACTTTATATAATTTAAAACATCTTGGTGCGATGATAATGATGATGGGATTAACTTTGTGGACATTGTCAACTCATGCTTTATGTCTAGGACATTCAAATCTTTTGAGTCTCCATAATGTAGAGCAGACTAAAACTTTGAGCTAGCACTTAAAAGTTATTTTGAAAATTTAGATTTAAACCCTTGAATATCAAGTAAAAATCCAAAATTAGGATTAAGTTTACTTAATTGAGAAAACCTTTCTTCATCAGAGGCAAGTGCTCTATTAAGAACCAAAAAATAAGAATATATCTTAAATTTATTCTGTATATCGTTTATTGGTTCATCATTGCATTCAATATCAAATTCTTTACACTTGCTTCTGATCTGACGGTTTTAAGATTCCAAAGTAAAGTTGATACCCAAATCTTCAGCAACTTCCCTTGCATCATCCAAGGCTTTTAAAACCCAATATCACTTCTGCATTCTTGAAGATATTTAGTTTTTGTTAAATGATCAGTGGCGTGTTGCAAGTCATACTGTTTAATTTTAAAAAGTTTACTGCACATATTTACTTGAGTAGTACGTCATACCACAAAACGAGTGAAACCACCAAATTAAATTTTATAATTTTGTTTGACAGTCCTTTTGCTTTTACTCGGATGGAACATTCTGTCGTACCAGTCAACGTTGTGTCATTTTATATGTCAATTTATGCATTGTAAATTTGTGGAAAGGTTTCAAAGCATCAATACGGCTTGACCAACGTGTTTCGCATAATGGTTTTACGGTTAAATTAGTAACATGGCGTTTAAGTACAACTCAACGCTGTGTTGATGCAGATAAAAATTACATAAACATGCTGCACTAAATCAAAAAAGGCCGTTGGCTCTAAACAACGTAATGATGCATCATTTACCAATAAATTTAAGGAATGTACGCTATAAGGAACATAAAGTGCACTTTTTTTCTTCTAAAATCCTGCTTTGTAGACCTTTTACTTTACCTTTCATGTTGCTGCCGTTGTCATATCCTTGACCTCGCAAATCGTTCAACGTCAGAGACTTCTCTTCTAACTCTCCAAGAATGGTTTTTTTTTTCAAAATCAGCACCAGTGGTTTTTTTCTAAGGACACAAATCCGAGAAAATGTTACTCTGAAGGTTTGGCAGGATTGTGTGACGTAAGAAGAGTTAAAAAACGAATGATCATCGTCATTTGTTCATGTCTAACGTCCTGTGTTGTGTCTAATATAATGGAATAATATATCGCTTTACGAGCAGATTAAAAAAATGTTCTTTAATAGCAGTTGATAAAATATGAATTAATTCATTCTGTATATTATTCCCCAAATAATTAACCGCATTTTTATGCTCACTGGCTCGACCTAAGTGTTCGTTCATTATAGGATCAAAAATCATCAAAAAGGCCTATTATGAAAATTTCAAAAACTGTCCACTATTTTTAGTGTAGACAGTGTCACTTGTTCCTCGAAAAGCTAAACTTTGAGAACCAGGAACTCTCAGTAAAACTATTAAAGGTTCTAAAGCTTGATGCCAGAGAAATCAACCGGATTTTAAGTATTTTTTATACTAATTTTTCATCAACAAACTTATGCAATTAAAAATTTACAGTGAAAAACAGGACAGACAAAATCTTTAGAATTCAAAATCTAATTTTAAAGTTATAAATTCCATGGGTAGAAAATAAAAATAAAACACAAAATGCAATACAGATCTATCTCATTTTTGCCGCTCCTTGAATTTGCCGTCCTAAGCAACTGCCTACCCTGCCCCCCCCCCCCCTTCCTATTATGTTATGGAAAGCTGAGCTTAAACTGAAGGGCCTATCTGTTGACAAGCTGACAAGAACATGAACTATAATTTAGGCCTATTTTGGTGTTCATTGCAACAGTACCTCCACGTGAGATATCCATTTTCAGTGCACTTGCATTTTCGCCTTAAATCTAAGTATTTTTTCAGTTATTTTATGGTTTTGTACGTAAATTAGGTTAGTTTGGTTTGGTTTCTTTGAGAGAGAATTTATTATTACTTTCTCGTTATCTTACAGGTAGAGAAAGTATTGTGATCGTCAGAAAAAATCGAACTCGAGATTTTGATGAATATCGACGTTTCATGACCCCCCTCCCCCGAATCCAAAAAAGTGGTTTTAGAATTTCCATCTGTCTATCTGTCTGTCAAACCTAAAATGTTGATGGATAACGACGTCTCATGACCTCCCGAACCATAAAAAGTGGTCTTTGCTATACCGTCTGTCTGTGTGTCTGTTTAAAATTAAAATTGAGAGTAGTTTAATCAAGGTCGAAAAGAGAAAAAATCGATTTTATCAAAATCGGCTCAAACGATTTTAATTAAAATTCGTATCTGGGTGTTGATTAAGATTATAAATAAACTGAATACTTTCATTTTCCCATGAAAATTACTTTTAAGGTACTTTACATAAGCTGAAATTTCTGTATCTCCGCAACTATTTGAGAATCTAAATAACTTAACGTTGCAAAATTGTAGTACTATTAAAAATTAAAACATTTTATTTGAAATTGATTTTTATAAAACTAACAGTTTCTAAGATATTCTCAAATATATTAATACAATTTTGTGAGCTTTAGTTATAAAGAGATACTACTTAAGTTTTAACGAAATAATTCTCCAATGCCATAGAGTAATTAAATATAGGTAGGTCTCTCAAAAAGTGTGTGTTATTTTTCCTTAAACCTCTTAGGAGAAATGTTTGTACAACAATAATATATCTCCCTTTTAGACTTAATAATCAACATTTATATTTTTTACTGGTCAAAATTTATAAATGAGGAATTTAATAGCAATGCGATGACCTGAAGATGTGCAACACCTAATAAAATGTCAAAATTTTTAACCGGAAGTCGACATTTTAATACAAAGTGTTGACCCTTGTGGACCCAATAGCGATCTTTTTTATAAATCCAAACATACAAATGAGGACATTAATTCTTTAAAAATAAAATTATAAAATTTAAAACCGGGACTCAAAAAATGTTTTACATAAATATACAGTAGTGCAATTTATGCTTGAGTTTGCTAGTGTATATTACTTTTTTCATATATATTATGTGTTTTGAGTAAATATATCCATTTTTAAACAATAGAGCGAGAATGTCCGTGTGGATTTTGGTACTTTTTTTGTTCATTGAAACAATGTATTCACGAAATATACGGTAACCATTCTTATAGTACTTGTATTTGTATCTTAGATTTAGGTATTTTTCAGCTATGTAATGGCTTATTATATAAATTGTATTTATTTTGTTTTATTCCTTTGCTAACCATTTCTTTTAATAGCATGCTTGATTTTGCGTCTTAAATTTAAGTATTATTTCGTGACCTGTTGGTCTAGAGGTAAGGTGTCAGACTTCTGTGTTGGGGGTCCGGGGCTCAATCCTCGGTCCCGGCACAGATTTATCTGATTGCCAAACCCTTCCTTCACCTCTGACAAGACGTAGGTTATCACAACTTGTGAATGTGTGGAATTCCAGGCCTCCACCGTGGTTCGGATCCCATTTTAAACTGTAGGTCCTCCATTTCATCTCACAAATACCCTACCATTACACATTAGCGTAAGTGCGTATAACCCGAACGGGTAGTAAGACGAGGTAATAATAATAATATAATAATAATAATAATAATAATAATAATAATAATAATAATAATAATAATAATAATAATAATAATAATAATAATAAAGTATTATTTCGATTATTTCATGACTTAGCGTGTAAAAGAGGTTTATTTATGTAGAGAGCCACTTAAAGCGTGCTTGCATTTGCATCTTAAATAATTGAAGTATGTTTTCAGTTATTTCAAAAGGTTGCTTGTGAAGAGATGTGGATCTAGGATTTTCGTGAGGGGGCGTTGATGGGGGGGGGGTGGGGGAGATGCGCGGGTTCTTCCACGGGATCGGGTCAGGGGAGGTTCCCCTCAAGAAAACTTGACAGAAAAATACTTCAAGGTTTGTGAGTAAATCTTAGTTATTTTTCAGTGTAACGCTAGACTTGAGAAAAATCCTCAAATTAAAGGTCTAACTCTAAATTTGCGATTAGTATTGACATTTATTTAAAACCAATAATAATAACATCAACAAATAGTGATTATTAAGAGTGAAATAAGTTTAAACATTATAACGATTATTATATAAATAGTTTTTTAGCTATTCAATCAATCAATATAATGATGAATATAAAATATTATAATAAAACCATCATGGCGTATTAGTAAAGAAAAACGCTCAATGACCAGCAAACAACATTGGCAGCAGGATACATCGCGTTTGGCGACAGAATGGCACCAACTGAATGGGGTTTTACCTCGTAGTGTGACGCTAGTGGGAGGTAGGAACTCAAAGGCGCGTAACTTTAATTTGGGTCATTTCAGTAAGGCCTATTTTCATCGCTTTAATACCTAATGCGCTTTTGTCTAAAGTATTTATAATAATTACCGTATATTGTTAATCATTTAATAATATTACCAATAACAATTTAAAAAAATATGAAATCTGGTTAATGAGATAGTATTACGTGACAATAAAACCAGTAGTGACTTTAACATTGATTTAATTGGTTTAATTTCTTGAGGGGGTGCGCGCCCTCCCACCCCATCCTGGATTTTCCCCTGCTTGTAAATAATTTTCATTTAGTTTTGTTTCTTGGTAATAAACCAACAGCACAATTTTATTTAGTGTGATAAGGTGCTTACTATAGAGTGCTTATTATTTTTCCCCCCCCTTACATAGTCAATTTGTACATTTAATAAAACTCTTAGGTTTGTCTGTTCATTCGAATTGTTGTTGAATTTTTCTTTTTATCTTTTACGTATAGACGATAAGAATATCAAATAATCAATTTTTATAATGTCTGTCTTTCTGTTTGTTTGTTGCCAGTAGACTAAAAAATAAACTCTAGACAAAACATCTTCTGTTGTACTCACTATTTTTCAAAATAACATAGTAAGCTTTATACCACCACGATAGCTCATTAGCGAGCGAAGAAGTGTTGACAAAACCGGACGTAAGCAGTGGGCATACGTTGCGGCTGGTATTACGGGTACTTAAGATGGTACTTGATATGAGCTGGGGTGTGGAAAGGGGGTGGTGGTGTTGTTGGTGAGCTCGTGTTTATTTGTGAATATTAGTCTACCTATAAAACACATAAAACACTGCTCTAGTCTACGTTTAATTCTTTTCTAGCATTTAAAATTGTCAAATATGTTGATGTATTGTTTAATGGGAACAAAGCCGCGGGGAAATGTTAGTTATTAATAATATTTTTAGGGGATATGTTAAAATCTCTATCCACATTTTGACACGGCCCTACTATAAACACCCAACATAACTCTAGCTACGGATAGTACAATAAGCTTTCATTTTAGTTATTTTTAAAATACCGCAAGGCAAGCCTATTTTAATTATCACCATTACTACAACGCTTTCCTCAAAGAAGTATGTCCTTTTTACAGCTCATTTGTTTTCCTTTGCTTCAGTTTAAAACAATAATAGAAACTTTGCTCTTATTTCTATTCGTTCAGAAGCTGTAATGAAAATGAGCTTGATAAAGTAAGTTTAAGGGTCGGGGAAGAGTCTTTTAACCACAGCAAAGTTTGGTTTGGCGTACCTCCATGTGTACACGCTAGAGGGCAGGCGTGTTGCTTCCACAGAGCATATGGAAGAGAAGAGAGAGAAAGAAATACCCGAGCTCTTTTGATGGATTGTTGAGGCGTAGGGCTGAGAGGGAAAAAAGGGGGGACAAGGGAAGAGACGAGTCTAGTTCTCCAAGCGGTGGGACAAGCGACGAAGATGGCAAGAGAAGGAGAGGTGGGGTTGGGGGAGTAGGGGCACCAAAGGTTCGGTTTGACGATCTGACGAATGAGTGTGATGCATATCCTGAGGGGGTTTACCGCATCCAGGAACTTCATTTCTGGGGGTGCTTGGGGTAAATCGTGATGTTTAGGACAAGAGGGCAAGCCACAAGCGGGCAGAAGCCAAAAACCAATAACGTTAGCTTGGATTAGAGAACATCACAGGAAGATAAAAGAAGCAGAGGGTTAGAACACCTCAACATCCAAATATATAATATAATGACATTTTTTCCTTCATCACATATTACTTCCAGTTTGGGTAGTATGCACAAGGAAAACTGTTTAAAACAATACTCAACCTACACGGCAGTGCTGGGTAGAATTATTACTACACATTCTGAATTATTAAGCATGGGAATTCGATCAAATTGATTGAATATTGAATTGATCGTAAATTCTCTATTTTACCAAATAGAAAGTCAATTGGCCTACACGCCAGTGTGTTTTCTATTGATAGGCTAACTCTATTGAATGGAGCAGGATGATATGAGTGTGTTTTAAGGAACTACAAATTAAATATTTATTTTGTGCAATTTTCTATCTATAAGTAAATTTCTTTTCCAAATTTAATATTTATTAATATGTAAAATGGTTACCAATAGTTATTTTCCTCAATAGTGACATTAAAAAATATACTTTTTTTAATCGTTTATAGACTTGTAAACATTTTTCTTAACATTTGAAACTAATTTTATATCAAATCTATAGTATGATATTTTTGAGAATTTGGCAGACTAAAATAGCCATTTTCTTCATATTTTGTATACTGGATATTATCTTGTTATTTTAAGGGGCATTGTTATTTTAAGGGGCATATGACCTTCATACCTTATCCTCTTTAGATGAGTTAAATGCAATCAAAATCTTTAAAACCATTTTCGAATAAATCACTATAAATTTATTCTACGATTGTTATTTCAGGTCCAATACCCTTATTTATGATATTTTTTAAATTTAAATTAATAATTATGTATCGCTAGGCTCTATATGATGGACTTAACTATTACATAAATAATTTGGACACTATCGATAAAACGTTATAGGCTCTATAAATGTCAGTACATTTTTCATCACAATCTCTATATGAATTATTTTTCAGTACAACAATACTTTCTATGTGGCCTTGGGGTAAAATTTTCACTTCAGTACCCAATGTTCGCAAGTTCAAACCTAGCCGGGATCGAAGAATTTTTACTGAGTGATAAAAATCCGTAACACAACTTCCTTCGGAGGAGAAGTAAAGCCATCGGTCCCATGTCGATTGTGGCAGGTAAAAGAACCCTGGAATGTATGTGAAAATATCTTTACCAGCAAAGTTGGTAGGCCCTTTCGAGCTTGCTCATAGAAATTCTCGTGTGCTCTAATCATTTGGTTCAAAAAGTGCACGTTAAATACCTCAAATAGATTTAAAAAATGAAAAAATTATTTTAAAAAGTAGAATGTAAGTGAGAGAATAAATACAAGGAACCAACTAACTTAATGTAAAAGTAAAGAAAATCTAATAGCCAACCACTTACCCATAGCAAAACAATATTTCAACAATAATAATAAATTTGTTTTTATGTATGTGGACAGCTTTTTAGATACAAGCTAAACCAGGGATGGACAAACTACGGCCCGCCACTGTGTTCAACCCAGCTCACGAAATAAATAATTTAAGTGTATTTTGTTGTTAAACAGGCTTTTTTAAATGGAGAAACTCTGTAATTTTTTTTATAAAACCACGCCAAAATCAAAATTTTTAAATTTTTTAAATCACGCCAAAAATATATATGGCAAGGTTTGCATCCCCATTATCATGCGAACAAGTATTTTAACCATAGAACTTAGGAAAAGTGATATTATAAATGGACTTAATAATGATTACTGTATATGTGTTTTCTCTATTGAGTATTGAGGATCACCTCCTCACAGTTTAACACAGTCCATAAACAATTGCTGGAAGCTCACAAACAGTCTCCACACCACATCATATCATATCTATCTTCTGAACGAACAAAAGACCTATTTAGCCACTTAGGTATTTATAATTGCTATACATTCTCAATGGATTTAAACTTATTTATGTCAGTTTATAATGTTTGTTTATCATTTAAAAAATTAATTTTAGAGAAATAAATGGTACGGAACTCCCCACGGACTTTCTCGCTCAATTGTTTAAAAATAGAAATATTTACTCAAAACTCATAATGTATGTGAAAAGAAATTATATACACTAGCAAACCCAAGCACAAATTGCACTATACTTATGTAAATAATTTTTTGAGTCACGGTTTTAAATTTTATAATTTTAATTTTTTTAGGAATTAATATTTTCATTTGTATGTTTGGACCAATAAAAAAGATTGACATTGGGTCAACTAGGGTCAACACTTCGTATTAAAACTTTAAATTCCACTTACAATTGTTGACATTTTATTAGGTGTTTCACATTTTCAGGTCATCGCATTGATATTAAATTCCTCATTTATAAATTTTGACCAATAAAAAATGTAAATATTGACTATTGAGTCTAAAATGGAGATAGATCATTGTTTTACAAACATTTCTCCTAAGAGGTTTAAGGAAAAATAAAAAAACTTTTTGAGAGACTTACTTATATTTAATTACTCTATGGCATTGGAGAATTATTGCGTTTAAACTTAAGTAGTATCTCTTTACAACTAAAGCTCACAAAATTGTATTAATATATTTGCAAATATCTCAGAAACTGTTAGTCTTATCAAAATATATTTCATATAAAAGTTTATTTTTATTTTTAATAGTACTACAATTTTGCAATGATAAGTTATTTAGTATCTCAAATAGTTGCGGAGATACGGAAATTTCAGCTTATGTAACGTACCCTAAAACTTATTTTCATGGGAAAATGAAAATAGCCAGTTTATTTATAATCTTAATCAACGCCTAGATACGAACTTTAATCAAAATCGATCTTTTCTCTTTTCGCCCTTTAGTTTTGCCTCTTAATTTTAAGTTCAAACAGACACTCAGACAGACAGCATTGCAAAGACCACTTTTTAGGGCTCGGGGCGTTATGAGACGTCGACATCCATCAACATTAATTTTCATGTTAGATTTCTTTTTACGGTCGCAATACTTTACCTTTAATGTTCGAAAAGTTAAAATATATACATATAGATATATTTTTGCGTATAGCTTGAAAGTTATTGGTTTTATTAAAAAATTCTTTGAATAAAATATTTGTATTATAAATATATCTACATATTTGCTATGATAAGTAATTTCATATCTCAAATAGTTTCGGAGATTTGATTAAAAAAATGAGAGTTTACACATCAGACCGAAGCCCTTAAAGTACTTTTGCCGAAATATTGAGAGTAGCCATTTTATTTGGAATATTTATAAATGTTTTAAATGAAATTTAATCAAAATTGTTTTAGCCGATTTTGATAAAATATACTTTTTCTATTTTCACCCTTCAGTTAACTATCCTTAATTTTATGGTTAAATATTTAATTCCAAAAACTCCTCGGGGCAACCCTATGAAAACCCTAGATACCAAGTTTTAGCTCAATCGGTAAAATAGTTTAGGCTCTAGTTAGAGGTACAAACAGACGAAAATCCAAAAACCACTTTTTTGGATTCGGGGAGTCATGAAACGTAAAGATTTATCAAAATCTTGAGTTCAATTTTTTTGACGATCACAATACTTTCTCTGCCTGTATGATAGCTATACCTCAGTTTTAGCTTATGTGGTGCTGACTGACAGTTCACAGCTGACTTCTGACAGTCAACATTTAGGTATATACCTAAATTTTGACTGTCAGAAGTGACAACTGCTAAAGACATGTTTTTTGCATATCATATGGTTCGGCATAGGGATACATAATTTGGTCTGGTAGCTTTTTAAAGCCGTCAGAGGTCAGCTGTGAGCTGTCAGTCAGCACCACATAAGCTAAAACTGAGGTATAGAAAGTAAAAATAATGAATAAAATACTTTGACCCAAGCATTTTTTAAATTTTTTTCATGTAGTTCTCCTGTCAATAAGACACACACGTGAACTAAGCCAACAATAATAAACAAGTACGTGGACAAAAACATCAGTGTCTGCTTGTCTGGTTTGCCAACAACGAAGGTTCAAATCCCGGCAGGATGTTGTTACTTAAATGGTTTCTTCTACGTAAATACGGATACAATTCCTATAAACTATACCCTACTCATCGATACCCCATCAGTGTAAATATGTGGATACCCAAGAAGAGTAGTAAGACGTGGCGGACACACACACAAAAAAAATCTGATGGATGATTTTTATATAAAAGTTGAAATTAATTTGTATCTATAGCATTGTGTATTGGAGTATTCAACGTGAACATCCCAGAACAAGGATTATATGAATAGGACTTTTTACAATCTAACTTAACCTAGGAGAGCCGGGCAGCCCCCTTCGAATTATACGGCAGTACGGACCCAAATTTTAAAATAAAACATCCAACATCATCAGCTTGAATTGAACCAGAGTCCCTTAGACTTAAAAGTTAGAACACTCTCATCCAATAAGTCTCTTGGAAAGGCGTTTCTGTCAAAATTGACACTTCCTGTCAAAATCCTCGACACTTTATGATCAGTAAATACCACCCACATCAATGTACATCTGGCTCAAACGTCAATCTCGTATAGGCTAGCTTAAAAGTGAAGGAGAGGTCGGGGTTTGAACTTCGACAGGGTGTTTTTTAATAAATAGTTCACCACTCCTTGTTTTTTTAGCATGTCGTCTTACTATCTGCTCAGGTTATACGCATATGTAGTCTACTAACTACGTTAGTGAGTTATGGATGAGGAAGGTTGAATTTAGTGTACCCGCATTAGCATGGAGGAAGAGTGGAAAGCCATTTTAGGAAAACCTCCCTCAGTACAGCCAACCAGGATGTAAACCCCGATCACTCAGTCAGCGTCAGTTTGATCTAACACGAGAGTGATGCCTTTTAGACCATGATGTCACAAAAGCAGGTCAATCCTTATTAACAGATCTACAGTTACAGTTCCTCTACATTCTATTTAACTCATTCTTACCCCATAAGTGTAATTAAATGCATACAAATCAAATACGTACGGTATAATTTGTATAGGGAGGACGTTACCTAACAGCTAGAAAAGTTACTATATCTACTTCCACGTACCCATACGTCAAGTCATATGATCTGCAGCTCTCACTTTTGAGAGATTATCAATACCGACAAAAACTCGCTTCGGTGGTCGAATAATTTAAGGCGTCACTCTCACTTTAGACTTTACTATTAGTTACGGGGAGATTGGAATTCGAATCCCGGTCAGCTGTACTCATGGTGGTTTTTCTTAAATGTTTTTCTACTCTCCCTCTGGTCAAATGCGGGTACAATTTATCTAAATTAGGTCATATCCGTTACTAGCACAATAGCGCATTAAAAACCCTATAAAAGAACAATAAGAAGATAGTAAAACGCTACCGATGTTGACCGAAAAATGTATGTTTGTGTTTAGTAAAAAGTTTTATTCCTATAAAAATTGGACTGAAGGAAGCCGTGATGCAAATAATGGTAATTATATATATTTCCCTCTAGCTCACATACAAACATGTTTCCTTGTCTGTGCCCTAGCTCTAGCAGTAAAATGAGTCAGCTAAGGTTCTATATGTGACACCTAAAATTAGATTCATAGAGTTTCCTGTTCCGTTTCGACAAGGTCCGTTTTTACACCGGGTGGTATACTCTCGCCAAGTTTGTCCCGTCTGGTAGGACGACCAGATTGTGTTTGTTTAGACTCCATTATGTAGCAACCGTGGTAGGCAGTGAAAACCTCCCGCTATTCTTACTAACATCATACCGGAACTCTTGGAACAAGGATGTCAAGGATGTGACACTACATCCACTTGGCACAAGGCAGATCGAATCTCATATACATATATAGTAAGACCTTATTAGTTCGAGGTCAATTAAAATAGTATTTTTATTGATAAAAGTCTCAAATGATTTCAGTGTTATTCAGTATAGTTCTACTAAGGAGAAATGTGAATTTAAAATATATAAGGAACGTACTTAGATGTTACATATACTTAAATTGATTGGTATAACTTCTTGGTCAATTGAATCAAGATAAAAATAAGAAACATAACGTGCAATATGATTATTTATATCTATTTTAGGTCGAGCACAAAGATTATTTATCATTTTATTCCACTTATAATTTTTAATTATTTATAGCACTTTCACAAAAGGTCTAACGAGCATAACTTCCAAATGACGACCGATGAATTTAAACCATGCATTTGAACATGACGGAAACAAGTTTTTTACAATGATGCACTCACGCAATGGATACAATTATTTTATTCAATTAATTATTTCAAAATATGATAAAATAATCATAAAATAACTTAAGGTATATAAAATAATTACAAGTATTTTCTTTTTTCCAAATAAATACGATGCCTGTAATAAAAGGTATATATGCACTATATTACACCTCTTAGATAATATTCCAAAATAAATAATAATTACTTTTAATTATGTTTCAAATACTATTTCAGATTAGGTAAAAAGAAAATTATTAAAAGTAATGAAATAGTGTGAGAAAATTTTAGATTTTTTAATTATAAATGTAAAATAAATGTATAGCTAAAAAACTCAACGTTTATAACAAAACAGCGATCTTTTCCAAGTGTTGGCAACCCAAAACCTAAACATATGATCTTTGATCTGTCATCCAGGTAAAAACCTATCATGAACAGACTCTAGATAACCTCAGTGGTAGAGAATTGGCGTACTAAGTCAAAGGTCTGGGCTCGATTCCCATGTCCTGGCTTAATTTTTCGATTTAAAGAATACAATATAATTTGTATTTCTACTAATTCGTATTAAATAAATTGAATTTCTCCTTTAGTGTGGGACCTACTGTTTGAACCATAAAAATATTTTTTTCATAAACATGTGTCCGAATTGTTGTCCTCTCAAGGATATAGTCTGCAATAAATGGATTAAATAATCAGTAGCAATCAAAATAGTGAAAGTACTGACCATTGATTGAATTAAATATAGGTAATATAATCGTACCTGTGCTTTCTTTGTGCTGACGACTTACTTAAGCCATAACATGTTCTGAAGTAAACACTTCATTTGGGCTACTTGAACTCAACAACTCTTTTCTCAATAATGGGCAGTCACAGACTTGTGGGTGTTTTGAGAAAGCGGGGTGGGGGGGGGGGGGGAGCTCAGTATTTTTTTAACTTTTCCTATGAGCGTGGGGAGTGGCTTCAGAATTTATCTTACCTAAGGTGTTTTATCTATGTTTACAGTGAGACAATTTTTTTTTCCAGAAAATAAACATCTTAGACCCAATTTTAAAATTGAGCTTAAATTTCATTCACTTACAGAAATTGAATTATTCTAAGATTTCATATCACTCGTTTTATTACCAACCCTTATGAATAAAAATAATTAAAAGATAAAAATAATATAATTTAACAAGTCATAAATAATAACGTAAGATAAAGAGTGATAGGGGTGGGGGTGACGTAAATTCTTACTATCCCTTATGTGGGTGTAGATGGGGAAGGGTTTTTTCTAAAATTCTGAAACTAAGCCTTACGCACTTTAAGGATGGCACCCCTGACTATACAGTTTGTATGTTAAAAGTTCATGCATTTCTATATCTACTTTCTAATATAGACAAACCAACTATGCCAATTTGAAATCTCGAAATTATAATGGATCTTGTTTAACGTTTTGTATGTCTCTGAACTAAGAAAAATGATTTTACATTATGGCTGTCTGACTATCCCGATCAATACAATTGAAACAGTTTGAAAGATTTAATTCAAATTTGATATTTATATGTTATATGGTCATATCTTGAGACCGAATTATGATTTTAATTCCAAGTCTTTTGGATAAAATCTTATTTAAGGGTAGTTTTCTTAAAAACCATTTCTAAAAAAATGGTTTCAAACAATAATAAGCTATACAAAAAATTACGTACGATGATGTCAAACCATTTTATTTTTCCTCTCCAAACATTAAAGCTACACATTTTTTTCTTGACATCTTCAGGAACAGCCATTCTAAAATCACTTAAGTAGGCCATAGAAGGCATTAGCCATTTAAAAAATTGTACATAATACAACTTACTACGTTAATTTTTATATTCATGTTATTGGTCAGTGTCAGTACATTATCTTCATGAAATGTAGTGATGCATGTAATTATAATGAAAGCTATAGATACAGTACATGAAAGTAGAAGACTAGTCTACATATTGGAGCTATAATTGTAATATAGTAATATGTTTACTTTGGACGAAATGTTTGTTATTTGATTCTTGCAATGTCATGGAATTTATCTCTTAAATATATATTATTTTTAATTAAGTTAATTAACTTAACCAATTGGGGACATGAGCCTTATAAGGGCATGTTCCCAAAAATCGAAACGAATGGCCGGTCACCTTACCAAACAGCCAGTTATCGTTTCCTCTAGCCTTACATTTATCAATTCTTTTTTATGTTCATCACGCACACTGATAGTTCCATGGTCTATGGGGTTAGATTCCTCCTCTTCAAGGTCATTGTTGATCGGAATGTAAGGGTTTGTATCTCAGCTGGGCACACCGGAGGGTGGTTTTTCTCCGAGTGACTTATCAATGTGCTTTTCCAATTATCTCTTCATACTGATGCAAGTGGAAAATAAACCATCATTTTCATTCTTAACCATTAGATTAAGCCACTAATAGCACATGTGATGAACGTACTATTTCGAAAAATACAAGATTCACTAATCATTCAGCTGTCCATTCATTCATCATTTAAATATAAGCGTGTATTGTATCCCTCTAGCTATACAGGCTATTCATTAATATAGCAAACTCCCTATGATATAAACCTATTCATCCAGATAACCATATATCCAGTCGTCCAGCTAGCCATTCTTCTAGATATTCATCTATCCAGGTATCAATCCATCCAGCTATCTATTGAACTCAACTATCCACCCATCTATGAGTTGTATCTCTCCAGACCTATATTCTCCTCTCCAACTCTCGAGATCACTCAACTATCCACCCATCTATGAGTTGTATCTCTCCAGACCTATATTCTCCTCTCCAACTCTCGAGACCACTCAAAACTGGGTGATCCTAGCACAATCTTTCATCCATGCTGTAACTGTTCGCTTTCATCATCTAATACAACTTTCTTATTGGACTGCCATCACAACACGTATATTGCATTGCGAGCCAATCTCTTCTGCATGCGACGAGGATACCTCCGGGCTTGTTTGCACTCAATTTATTAAGGTACCCACCCCCTCATATTAGGTTACTTTGGAGTGGGGATAGTAGATTTCATTACTTGGATACTTGGAACCCTTTTAACTTCTCAGTAAGTTGTTATTAATTCCCAGCATGGAGTGGATAATATTCGGATATTTGATCCTTTTTAAACCCGTTGATGACCCATCACACAACCTACAATCAAACTTAACTTGTCAATATGTATTTTTATAAATTACTATTTAAAATAAAATAGACAAAAGTGACCAAACAGAAATATTCGAAATAATTCCACCCATAATTAAAAGTCAGTTGAAAATAAAAAACATCCTCTCAAAAGAAACTATCAAAAGTCGAGTTTTCAAAAAATTATTTTATTTTCGTGATGTCATATTATTTAAAAAAAATTAAGAATATATTTAATAGTAATTTTATAAACAGGGTTATAATGTCAATATATTGATATTAACAATTATTATTGGTACAAATAACTGATGATCACAAATAGACTGTATATTTATATTTACCAAGATGTTGAAAAATGACACCTGAACCAGGGAATCAAGCCGGTACCTTTGGATCAAAGATCCCAGTTTCGATTCTCGTGCCTTGGTGTAATTTTCTAACAAATATCATATTGAGTTAGTACCTATTATAGACATAGTATACTGAAGTTTATTGTAAGTTTTAAAAAGCTGTCTAAAATTAAATTTAATCAATCTAGACGTGAGAATGAGTCAGCGAGAGAAGAAATGTGACAGAAACACAACATGAGAGCTACAGATAGGATAAAAAGAGTAAGAAAAAATATACAGGAATCTATAATAACAAATAACCACAGGGATGCCGTCGTCAAAGAGGATTTAGAGGAAGTGTACCCACATTGGGGAATGGGAAACCATTCAGTAAAAACTACCCTCGGATCACACTACCAAGATTCAATCTACACACCCACCTCGGTAGCGTAGTTGGCTAACGCGCTAGTTGTGTTGAGTTCGACTGCCGAGAACGGGGATATCGAGGTTCGAATCTCGGTCGGGTGAACTGGGGGTGGTTTTTCCTAAATGGTTTTCCACTCTCCCTCCACGCAAATGCAGGTTCACTTTCTCTAAATTCAACCTTCCCCATTCCTAATCCATTAGCGTAATTAGTACTTAAGCGTATAACCCGAGCGGGTAGTAAGACGTGGTGCTACATATTATTAATTATTATTATATTATTATTATTATTATTATTATTATTATTATTATTATTATTATTATATTCAATCTACACTCTCTCCGTCACTGTCAGTTCAGTCGGATGTGAGAATGACGTCAGAGCTTGCGACCACAGATGGGGGTAAAATAATATATTCATTCAATTGTGTACTTGTGTGCTCCACTGGATTCATATTTACACTAATGATATAGGGACAAGAAAGGTATAATTTAGAGGAAGTATATCCGCATTCGTGATGAAGGAGAGTTGAAAACCCTTCCTGAAAAATACACCTTAGTGAACGAGGTTATGACTAGAAGCACAACCCGTAATTGGCAAGACAAGATTGTAGCTTTTGTCCACGTCTCCACCGTTGAAAGAAAAATTGTACCTTTTATTTTTGTTGAAAGGCGCGAATAAAGGAAGAAAGAACAAACAACCCTCATTAGAGGGATTTGTCTTACGACTTGTGTAGTCATTTTGAACGATACAGGGGCTATCTTTCACCTTATATTGCAACCTCAAACACATCCAACTTTTATTGGCGTCCAATTGGTTGGACGGCGTCTTCTTTCTCGTCGCTCTATGTACACAAGAAGGAAGGGGGGTAGGGGTAGGGGGGGTATAGAGTTCTATTCCCTGGGGCCCGATTAGCGCGTTTTATTAGAAAAGAAGAATTGGGGTGAGGGGGGAAAACGAAGTCTGGCTAGCCGACAGGAAACTTTTTTGTTACTGAGCGTGAGAAGGAAAGAAAAGGGGGGGGGGGTGAGGTTGGTGATGTATTTTTTTTCCTAGGGTTTTGTGGGTGTGAGGTAAGGGGAGGGTATAAGGGGGTAAAATGTAATTGTGTCGGTTCTTTGATATTAGGTTCGTGAAGTTTCTCGGAGTTCATCTTCGTTATTGGGTGGAAATAAAAGAAAAACAGATAAGATAAAAGGTTTTTTTTTGGGGGGGGGGGGGGGGGCTACTTGGAGGTTGTGTTAAACGGTTTGTTATGCCTTCTTCAAAACAAAACATACTTTAATTCGAACGAAAGTTGAGTGGGATGTAAATTAATTTCAACTTTATCTTCTCACCCTAAGAAAAAAAATGTTAATATTGTTTTTATATCATTATTATGTGAGGGGGTGGTGGGGATGTTGGATATATATATAGACACACACACACACACACACACACAGAACGCTGAGAATGTATCGTAACATGTTCGCCATATTTCAGTGGTGGACAGGAGTCGTCAAAACAATGAAAAAAGTCCATACAAACACGTGCTCCGTTTGACCTTGGTATGTTCTATAAACTATTCCTGGTTAATTCAAACTCCTGGCATTTTTTAAAGAGTGCGGCACTCTATGACATGACGACCCGCACTTGCACTCCATTTTTTAAAGAGTACGGCACTCTACGACATGATGACTCCGTGCTTGCACTCCATTTTTTAAAGAGTGCGGTACTCTACGACATGACGACCTGCGTTTGCACTCCATTTTTAAAGAGTGCGGCACTCTACGACATGACGACTTCGCGCTTGCACTCCATTTTTTAAAGAGTGCGGTACTCTACGACATGACGACCTGCGTTTGCACTCCATTTTTAAAGAGTGCGGCACTCTACGACATGACGACTTCGCGCTTGCACTCCATTTTTTAAAGAGTGCGGTACTCTACGACATGACGACCTGCGTTTGCACTCCATTTTTAAATTATTATTAGCACCGCGTCTTACTACCCGTTCGGGTTATACGCACTTACGCTAATGTGTAATGGTAGGGTGATTGTGAGACGAAATGGAGGACCTACAGTTTAACGTGGAATCCGAACCACGGTGGAGGCCTGGCATTCCTCACATTCACAAGTTATGATTAATACACGTCTTGTCAGAGGTGAAGGAAGGGTTTGGTATTCAGATAAATCTGTGCCGGGACCGAGGATTGAACCCCGGACCCTCAGCACAGAAGTCTGACACCTTACCCCTAGACCACCAGGTCACCTTCCATTTTTAAAGAGTTCGGCACTCTACGACATGACGACTTCGCGCTTGCACTCAATTTTTTAAAGAGTGCAGCACTCTACGACATGACGACCCACGTTTGCACTCCATTTTTTAAAGAGTGCGGCACTTTATGACATGACGACCCGCGCTTGCACTCCATTTTTAAAGAGTGCGGTACTCTACGACATGACGACTCCGCGCTTGCACTCAATTTTTTAAAGAGTGCGGCACTCTATGACATGACGACTCCACGCTTGCACTCAGAACAAGCACTTCCTATGATGTCAAGCAGCTCCATATTACTGGACTTGACTTAAACTTGGAAACAAAGTCAAATGGAACACATGGTTATAATATGAACTTTTTTAAATTGTTTTTGTGTATCCCATCCACCAATGAAGTGAGTCTCACGTGTAGTGGTACACCTGTATACATTGGTATGTGGGGGAAGAGAAGGGAGAAAGAATATTGTCCATGAACGAATATTCTGGGAGGAGTGGGGGTGTACCACTATTTTTAATGAGCCCAAATTATATATGATTATTGAATTTTAAAAATAATATTACATAGAGTTCAACATTCTTAATATGTTACAAACACTAGTGTAATTTTCAACAAAAATTTTATGAGTGTGAATGTGGAATAATATACTAAGAGCCATAATTTATTAAAGTTTTTATACGTAGCCATGTGTATATAATGGAGCCCCTACCTTGATGAGTTAATCTACTCCCAGGGGGGCTTACATCATTTTCAGGGGGGGCCTACTCTCCACCTTTCTACGCCTATTTCTCCGAGCCCTACAAAAATAACAACTGATTTATTTAAACTTTTATTAGTGTTGGACTGAACTGGTAGCTCAAGCTATTTGTGACTTACTCTAACTAACCGACGTACACAGAGTGGTGAATGTGAATGAGAGCGATGCACCATAATTTGTCTTAAGAGAAAGTGGAAAGTCACTGATAGCCAATGTAACCCCTGAGTGCGAACATCACAGATGATTCGGTAGGATGATATTCATTCTTTTATTCCCAGTGTCCTACTACACATCCGGGTTGTAAGCGTATTTACACTAATTTATTAGGAATGGGGAAGATACATCCTGTACTTACGTTTAGGAAAAACTACCCTTTGTCCATACATACAGGATTCAAACCCAGATACACCCGTCGTTGGCAAATTGGACTAGAACGGCACCTTTGTCCACGTAACCACCGATGCGGGTAAGACGAATAACGGGGAAACTAGAAAAAATACCCTCAGATAAAAGGAGGGCGCTTTTCACCACACCCAGAAGGCGCCTGGTTCCAGGAAAAATAATAAGGCGCGGCTACACTACTCTGCTTTGTAAAACTAAAAAAAAAAAAAAAAAAAAAAAATGTTCTTGTGGTCTAGTAAGCCATACATGATTCTGAATTTTATAGATATCAACTAATATCTATTAATATGTTATAAACTGCACTGGTGGTCCCATGGACTGAACGTCTGTATAGTCTAGTGACAGGGAGGTCGGGGTCAAAAATTAACAAACGACGTCCACATTCGGAACAAGGGCAGTTTTTTGAAGTAGCGTGTAAGGGCAAAGGTAGGTGGGTAGACAACTAGTTAGACATGGTTGCTTATCTTAGATGAGTGTTTGTAAAGCTTTGTAATTAAAATGTCCGCCAAATATTCTAACACCAAGGATACATGAAGGCTATTTAGAGGATTTTTTCATGCTGATTAATCATTACTTACAGTTACTCAGAAAAGTGGATTTTACTATTCTGTCTGTCAGTTTGTCTCTAGTTCACGGATCCAAAACAGTTTGATGGATCTTTTTCAAACTTGATAGCTAGATTTTATAGGAATACACCATAATTTTTTTCATGCCTTAGCCCTTCAATTAAGGGTATTTTACTGATGAGTGATTTATTTTAATTCCAAATTTATTGGAAATGGCCATAACGATTTTGTTTGAAATGCATACCTAAGATTTGTTTGACACAACAAATAACACTGTTTACTTATTTTGGGGGTAGAAACTCATTAATGGTAGTTTATTGATGTTTATTTTTCAAAAACTTGAAATATTTTACAAATTCCTCGAACAATTTGGTTCCAAAAGGGTATCTTGGGGGCTGGTCAAATTATAATTACTGGTAAAATGCACTTTGAAATGTATCCGAAATAAATTATAGCTAACTTTAAATCTTGGACGCTTTTCGTAAAGCGACGTAAAATACAAGGAAATAAACACTTGAGAGCTTTTAAAATATAAATGGTTGTTCCAAATTTTAGTAAGGTTTTAGTGGTAAACTAAACTTGCCCGTAGCAAAGCGAATGAAATATTTAAATGCCATGCCACGAAATAGCTGGCAATTATTTTTATGATTAAAACATCTTTGATAACAAATAAACTCAGTGGTACTTTGTGTACCTTGAAATGGTTTAGGTGCCACAGCTTAGAACACTGTTTAACATGGTTAATATAACAAAGCGTTTAATGTGAACTATCGACGAATGTATGGACAAGCAACAGGACTTGCGAAACTATGAAAAAATGCGTGAGATTTAAAACATTGCATATTGTTTTAGTTCTGGAGACTCAATAGCAGGGTATCTGGTGATATTTCGATAAATGGGACGGTATTTCATTAAAGCTCTGAGACTATTGACTTGTCACTTATGGTGAGTAAGAGAGATTGTGTAATATGATAATAGAGAGTGAAGCAGACTTGTGGCATTGCTCGTGAGTAAGAGAAACTGTTGGATCTTAAATGAGAGCAAAACATTTGTGGCCGTGCCGGTGAGTAAGAGAGACAAACTATTGATACAGTGCAGCACTGTGTTTAGGATAGGATATATTACTATATTATTATATTATTATTATTATTATTATTATTTTATTATTATTATTTATTATTATTATTATTATTATTATATTATATTATTATTATTTTAGCACCGCGTCTTATTGCCCGTTCGGGTTATACGCACTTACGCTAATGTGTAATAGTAGGTTGATTGTGAGATGAAATGGAAGACCTACAGTTTAACGTGGGATCCGAACCACGGTGGAGGTATGGCATTCCTCACATTCACAAGTTGTGATTAATACACGTCTTGTCAGAGGTGAAGGAAGGGTTTGGCAATCAGATAAATCTGTGCCGGGACCGAGGATTAAACCCCGGACCCCCAGCACAGAAGTCTGACATTTTACCACTAGACCACCAGATCAACATTTAGGGATAGGAGAGAAAAAGGTTGTCTAGCTTTTTTTAAATTTGTGGTCCACGTTGTTCTAATATTTTCACTAATAAGGTAGAGATAATTTGGTAAAAAATTGGATAAAGTGTTTCCTGCATTAGCGTAGAGAGAGAACAATCATTTAGGGGATAAAACCCTCAAAATATCCTGCAGTAGTTGAAACACAGAGCCTCCTCCTCTTCAAACAAATCTAGACAAGACGAGACTGACACCTTTGTCCGCGCATCCAGAGTAGAGGTGCGGAAGATAAGGGCCGTTGAGAATGAAGAGAAAAAACCAAAACAAAGTTGTGACAATGCTTTGCTTTGGACTTCATAAAGAAGTAAAATGTTAGTTCTTGGAAAAAATGTGTACGAAAATGGATCCCTTGACCACTCTACCAATTAGATTGTCTTTTGTTGACATCTTTGTGTGGACCTTTTAGGATTCCACCTGTTACCGGGAAACCCAACCTCTTTTTTTTCTGTCTTGTTGCTAAGAAGATTACACTCAAGTAGAGGGTTTTTACAGAATTACTGTTGTCACTTTGCTTCCTTTGGTCAGCATGAGCTTCATTTGTGAAATTGAAAACATTTTTGAAAGTATGGTACTATTTAAGCCTTAGGTAAGTTAAGACTATAAGCTGAGTGAACATAAATATGGTATTTTAAATAGAAGCTATCGCCGATATCTAAAGATTAAGTCAGCCTAACAAATTTAATAGTGTGTTTTTTAACTGTATTTTTTATATTATTTAATTATTTTAAAATTGGTTACACAGCTTGCCTTTTAACATAAACAGACGTTCAAAAACTTGCCGCAGTTCTAAAGCGGTGTGTTTTTTGCTTACAACTCATTTTAGAGAAAATATTACATTCAACCGTAGATACACCGTTTTTGACAAATGCACCTAAGGGGTGGTGAACGCGTTAGAGACGTCCAGAAATTCCACGTTATTTGAGAAGTGGTTTGTTATTTTAAATTAGGCCACTTCACTTACCAATGGACAAAACAAATGTTTAGAACAAAATATTTCAGACAACTGCCTCGAAAAGTGCTCGACGCTGGGAGATATCACTAGACAAAACCAGAAATTAATGAAACAAAACAAAATGTCCTCCAGTTGACAACATGGTTACGGGGAGGAAGTACGGATGTGAAAAAGTATCAATACTCTACTAATATCTATATTTTCCTATCAATACTAGTATTTTATTACTTGATACTTTTACTGGTTTAGTACTTGCATTCCGGTATCGGATTGGTATCGAAAGAAACTATTTTTTTGCTATCTTCACTCATGCTGGGAATAAATGTTTACTAGGGTGGACTGTGGAGGAAGAACAATTAACACTATTTCTCAACTCTCACTCATTTTCTGCATGACAAGAGAGAAGCACCTCTAGCAATCAATCTCGTTTAAAACATTATAATTTATAAATGTTCTATCATCTTTGTTTGTCAATACATCCTGATTCCTGAACGGGCAAGTGGTGACCAGTCTTACTACCCATTACTTTATCAATGATCAAGGTCATCACAAAATAAGCTTTTGTAGAACCCAATGAATTCAGTTGACTCAAGAGTGCCCCAAGCGGACGAAGCAGGAATGTGTATGTGCGTTTCGATACCGATACTTACTGTTATCGATACTTTTCTTTCGATGCTAGTATGGTATCGATATTTTTCTTGATACTTTTACAGTACAATATCGATACTTTAGTTTCAATAGCACATCCCTAAGATGAGGATAATTGTAGATTTAGTTATCACTTCTAACCTTGTTCTCTTTTAATTGAAGAATCACCCGCTTCAGTGGCCGTGAGAACTAAAGCGCTACTCTCGCACTAGATTAAACTGCCAATGACGGGGAGTTCGAGGTTCAAATCTTGGTCATGTGTACTAAGCTTTTTCCAAAATGGTTTTACACTCTGCCACACAAATGCGGTTACACTTCCTATAAATATAACTTTCCCAATCCCTAAAATCATTAGCATAGTTAGTACATAGACGTATAACCCGAGCAGGTAGTAAGACGCGGTGCTAAAACAACTTTACGAAGAAGAGGCTGCGAATGATCGAGGGTTTTGGTCTCATCCAATTTATGACACACAGTCTACTTCAGTTTCTTCTGTAATGATTATATAAATCACAAACACAAGGCTGGGCCGTACTGCAGGACTACTCGCAAACGTAGAGGATGTGGCTAAATCGCGCATGCGCTCTTTGCTTTGTTCTTGCAAACATTGTACAGCCAGATTTCGTCTAACAGTTGTTCGAAGTTCGAGAAACAAATATTTTCTTTTAAAACAGAGTTTTGATCTGTAGAAACGCTCCAATTTAAAAATAATGTAAATTAATTTGTTTAACAGTTTTTATTGTTCGTTGAACAGAATATTTTGTTCGATTGTAGCTTTATTTCGACCAGTTATTTCACGCTAAAATGGAGGTGATGGGTAACATATCCCTGTAGGATTAAAAACATTATATTTTAGGTTTTATAGTTAAATAAAACTCATAAAAATGTGGAGCTTCCTAATTTTCAATGATGTTTAACGAAAAACTTTGCACATCTGAAATCAAAGTAAATGTTTTGAAATATAACTTTACTGTAGTCTTTCTCGAACAAAGTCCGCTCACAACTGGAAGAATTCCTTCAAAGGTTTTGATGCTTCATTACTGTCATTGATTTTTTCTCCCCATTTATTTGAGGTTTTTAACGTACACTTTCTGAACCGACTGATTACACCAGCACACGATAATGTCTATGAGTGAGAGCGAAAGAGCCTACCAATTTTGCCGGTAAAGGTATTTTAACATACCTTCTAGGATTCTTTTATATGTCACAATATACATGGTACTGACGGCTTTACTTCCCCTCCGAACAAAGTTGTGCTACGAATTTTCATCGCTCATGAATAATCCCTCGACCCAAGCTGGGTTCGAACCCACAAACGTTGGGTCCTGAGGTGAGAACTTTGCCCTAAGATCACCAAGGTCGACTTTTATTACTGTCATTAAAATAAAAAATACCCTGTTGTAAGGATCAAGTGGGTTTCATCCCTAAATATGGGGTCTGTATATAGAACCTACATGTATATTGTAAAAGACAAAACAAAGACTTAAATCAAATATCTTAGATTTTTGTGATCTGCCTCTTATTTCCCTTTTGGACAATCCGCATAGTTTATTTTTACGACGTACGGGTGAGCAAGGTATAATTTATAAGAAATGCACCCTCATTTGTTTGAGAGTGAGAATGAAACCACACAGAACATACATAACTTAGGTCTAAAGGATCTCGAGCCATAAACTGCTTGTCACTATCAGACCAAATAAACAAAGATTGATTGACGCCTTTTCCCCGAGTGTTAGGTATTATTATAGTCTTGGAAATATTTTAGTTTTCATTTGATAAACTATCTTTAGACAAAGTTGATTTGTGTAAGTAGCCCTTTATATAGTAAATATTATATATAAATTTACTAATATATATTAATATTTATTATACTAATAGATATATAAAATAAATATAATATGTATTTTATACATTTAGAATACGAATTGTTAACCACAGAAAGGAAACATGTCCAAAACCCAAATTTTCCAGGAGAAACAAACAACTATTTTTCAATCCAGGACTAGTTCCCCAACTGTGGTAAATAACTCAATTATTTACGTATTTTGTGGCTAGCTGATAATATATATATATATTATATAATGTATATAGACATATAAAATGGTGTTATGGTTTCCTAAAACCATTTAAATTTAATCTGTAGCGTTTAATGCTATTAAGCTACAAGAAGAAACTAAGTCCACAACTAAACAAGAACGAAACAAAACAAGTGTAGGCTTAACTTTCTAATATTGTATCTTTGTGGCTATACAAGTTGAGAAGCCTAATTTATATATTTTTTTGAAAACTTAAATCATTGTTGAATGTTTACGATATATATTTTTATTCACTTTTGGCAACACATTGTGATATCAAATTTTTAATGACTTTTGCAGGCTTTACCTATTGTTGTCAAATTTGAGGCATCGGCGTTATAATGGATAGCAAATTTTTGGATTGTTAACTAATTTTAATAATTTTTCATGTATATTTATTTTCCCTTTTGGGACCATATCCTAATATCTTATTCATATATAAATAAAATAATCAAAGATATTGAAGCCTTTTTCTTGTGCCGTATAGTTGACCTCTTTAACTCCTTTTTTTATGAGAAATTCTGTTGAGTGGCTTCGGGATGACAGAACACAATGAACCATTATGGCCCATTTGTTGTGTATAGTCCTTCGGCTCCTCTGCAAATTTATGTTCCTTTTTTTTTACTTGTACATTGTTGCACACCAACCTTAGTTTCTGGGGTAAATTAAGGAGGTGCGCTACAAATCCAACAATTATTTCTAGGGGAAGGATTAGTTACTAACATCATTATGCCATAATTAATTAATTAGTTTTAATTTAATAATTTATTTATCCCACAAAACCTCCAATTAAATCAATTTGGTACACCATTTTTATTTTTAATCTAGGATCTATATACTTTTAGAGCTCTAATTACTACTAAATTATTTCCATTAATAATACAAAAATAATGAAAAAACTGCTTATTTTATTTTTGAAACTGCTAACTTAGTGAACATCTCAAAAGTAAACATACGTACAAACATAATAGCTGCTCGTTTCACTAAACATTACAATAATTTGAACACATCGCAATCAGATAATACAATGTTTTACAACACAGCTATTTGGTTTATAAGGCTCCTAACTCAAGGAGAAGGACCCTCGAGTGTCTTCACAGAAAATAATCTTTTATTTGGAAAATGCCCTTGAGTTCAAGCTACTGCACTTTCATAAAGAACTGCCAGAAATAGTTGAGAGATTTCTAAAACGATTGAACCCTATTTACCGCTCCGCTTCAAATTGATGCATCAAACGCGTTAGTGAAAAAGTATCCGAAAAATGTTTTCTTTAACTTTTTTACTCCACATAATGGTTCCTTTATGTCCACACTGACTGTGAAAATAGTTGAACATCCCTTATAGCAATTTTTATTTCATTATTACATTTAGAACTAGGAATAATAAGGACCAGATTTTAATGATACGTCAACTTATTTCTGGTACATCACAAACAATGCTCATTTGTACACAAACTATGTTCACGATCCCCTGGTTGTAGAAATGCATATTTTACCATCGATAATATTTTGGTCATTTATACTCATTTTATTTATTCTTGTGTAATTTTTTCTTGCTTTACATCACTAAATAGTCATTTTTGGACATTTAAATGTAATATAGGCTTAAATATTAATAATACTGACTATTTTAAAATGAATGAATATTCAAATATTTTACTCTCCCTCCTCCCCCCCCCCCCCCACTCCCCATCCCGTCCCATCTCTGTTGGACTTAGAAATTAACGTCGGATTTATATTAATTTTTTGTACAATACCCTACACTTTCTTTGTGTACCTTCGTGTTTGTAAAATCCATCTTACCAATAAGTTATTACTACTGATCTGGTATGTGGTTGGTGGGTAGGAGGGGTAGCTATTTCTTGTAAAGCATACATTTGTAAATCGATGCTAGTTTTGTACTAGTTTTACATTGCATGGATATCTTTTAGTTTCCACTTATAGAGTGCGCGTTTAATTTATTCTTGTGCATTCATTGAGAGTTTTGGTTCACTTTTGTGCGTTTTTTTTTATTTAAAGCATTTATTTAGACATTTTAGTGGTAATTTTTGGTCAATTCTTAGGTCATGAAAATCTGGGCCTAGGTCATTAAACTACCCTTCGCTATAATTTGTTTTTGTTGATGGAAAGGCCCTAATTCGAGTTCTAGCCCGGTTATAGTTAGGCGCAGAGGATATTTCTGAAATGTTTCTTGTAATTCTCCTAGATGCAAATAAGGAACATTTTCTTTAAATTTTACGTCCCTCATCCCTACTACATTAGTGTGAATATGTGGATGGCCCGAATAGTAATAAGATGTGTAGTATGCATATTCGTCACTAGTTCTTTATTACTTAAGGGGTTAATGAGGTTTGGGGGTGGGGGTGAGGGAGACTGAACGTACCCATTTAAAATTTTAATTAAAAAATTAAAATTTATTCTAACAAAGAAATAACATGAATAATACGATGGTGGAGCTGATTATTTAAGTCATATAAAATATGTTCCCTTAATCATATATGCATTGCCCCGAAAGGTTTTTTTATTTTCTGAATAAAACCATTTACTGATATTTTAACGGCACTAGGAGTATAAGATAGGCCTACCATTTGAGAATATTATAGGGAGTTGGGGTACTTGTTCCCCCTTGTCCTGCCCGCTAACGACGCCAGTGGAGTGTGTAAACAAATCTTTAATTTAGGGTAATTTAAATATGTGCACACTCTGAAGCAACTGCCTACAACATCACACAATTTAGAAACTAAAGTCTGATTTTTATAGGAAGCTCACTTTTGACCACCAATATTGATTGAAAGTCAATAAAATTTGACATTCTATAAATACGTATTATTTGACTGATTACATATAAATTTTATCTAAAATTTATCAAAACCTTCCAATAAAACTTCTTTATAAATCATTATATAATTACTCATTAGATCATTAGAAAATAGACTATCAATAGCCTATCTATAAAAAACATTAGCAATGTAGCAAAATGTCATCATGTTTGTAAGCAAAAAAATTTGTATTTTCTAAAAGTTTCTTCTCTTACCAAATCCTGCTCTAGTTTGTATGCTGCGTGCATAAGCAATAATATCGTCTTTTGAAGATAAAAAATAAGTTTAAAATGAACAAAATTAGCTGAGATGTTCGCTTTAGAATTAATATTTTTTTAGCACCACGTCTTACTATCCGTTCGGGCTATGCACCCATATATTAGTCACACGGCCGGGTTATGGCGGCTTAATTTATAGGAAATGTACCCACATTTGTGTGGAAGTAGGAAAACCACCCTCAGTGCACCTGACTGGGATCGAACCCCAATCTCCCCGTTTTCAGCAGTCTAGTTCAACACGAGGTTAGCGCGTTAAACCACGTGGCCACCAAAGAGGGTTAAAATTAAAATTGTGTGAACATCAATATTATACCCTTCAACAACCCAACTTAGATCAATTTTAGGCTCCGATTTGATTCACCTATCATTAACCGTAACATTGATCTCAAAATTATCAACCTGTTGATAAAACCCTTTTAGTCGCAATGTCCAAAGCGTCATGCTTGCAATAGACTAGATTGCTGCGGATGGGGAGGTCAAGGTTCAAATCTAAACTAGAGGTGGTTTCCCAAATATAATTAGTTATTATTGTGTTTCCATCTCCTTTCCATGCCCATCCAGGTTCATTTGATTTGTCAAACTAGTTTTTGAATTTTCCTCGTCTCGTTAATTAAGACTTATTTTATTTGTCACTCTCGTTTCCCATTACCCCATCCCGCCATTACGTGGATCCTCTTCCTATAATTTACCGGTTCAAGTCCCGGAAACACGTATCAACCCTCTACCAGCCCGTGTGCTTAAACGTCTGTGACCTTAACAATAGACCCATTGATTTCGTGATATAGCTAACCAAAACAATAAGTCGGCTTGCCGTAGAACTAACCAGGAAGTGAATGTGTACGTGTCAACTAGTTTCAGTAGGCCTACATCACCTACAATGATCATGAGTACAGACATTCTGTTCATGATCCTCTGGTTGGAGAAAAGTGTTTTAATAGGGCATTTTTTTGTCATTTTGGATTTTTACTTTATATTTACTTTCTCTCTATCTTACAGGTAGAGAAAGTATTGTGATCGTCAAAAAATCGAACTCGAGATTTTGATGAATTTTTACGTTTCATGACTTCCTGAATCCGAAAAAGTGGTTTTTGAATTTCCGTCTGTCTGTCTGTCTGTCTGTCTGTCTGTCTGTCTGTCTGTACCTCCAACTAGAGCCTAAACTATTTTACCGATTGAGCTGAAACTTGATATCTAGGGTTTTCATAGGGTTGCCCCGAGGGGTTTTTGGAATTGGATATCTACCCCTAAAATTAAGGGTAGTTTACTGAAGGACAAAAAGAGAAAAAGTCGATTTTCTCAAAATCGGCTCTAACGATTTTGATTAAATTTTATTTATGAACATAAATAAATATTCCAAACAAAATGGCTACTCTCAATATTTCGGCAAAATCGTTTTAAGGGCTCCGGTCTGATGCGTAAATTAACATTTTTTATAATAGCTCCGAAACTATTTGAGATATGAAATTACTTAGCATTACAAATATGTATATATATTTATAATACAAATATTTTATTCGAAACATATTTTTATAAAATCAATAACTTTCAATATATACGCAATTATATATATATTTTTAACTTTTTGGGCAATAAAGATTAAGTATTGCGACCGTAAGAAAAACTAACCTGAAATGTTGATGGATGTCGACGTCTCATGACCCCCCGAACCCTTAAAAATAGTCTTTGCAATGCCGTCTGTCTGTGTGTCTATTAAAACTTAAAATTAAGGGTAGTTTACTAAAGGGCAAAAAGAGAAAAAGTTGATTTTCTCAAAATCGGCTCTAACGATTTTGATTAAATTTTATTTATGAACATAAATAAATATTCCAAACAAAATGGCTACTCTCAATATTTCGGCAAAATCGTTTTAAGGGCTCCGGTCTGATGCGTAAATTAACATTTTTTATAATAGCTCCGAAATTATTTGAGATATGAAATTACTTAGCATTACAAATATGTATATATATTTATAATACAAATATTTTATTCGAAACATATTTTTATAAAATCAATAACTTTCAATATATACGCAATTATATGAATTTTTTTAACTTTTTGGGCATTAAAGCTTAAGTATTGCGACCGTAAGAAAAACTAACCTGAAATGTTGATGGATGTCGACGTCTCATGACCCCCCGAACCCTAAAAAATAGTCTTTGCAATGCCGTCTGTCTGTGTGTCTATTAAAACTTAAAATTAAGGGTAGTTTACTGAATGGCAAAAAGAGAAAAAGTCGATTTTCTCAAAATCGGCTCCAACGATTTTGATTAAATTTCATTTATAAACATTAATAAATATTCCAAACAAATGGCTACCCTCAATATTTCGGCAAATTGGCTTTAAGGGCTCCGGTCTGATGCGTAAATTAACATTTTTTTAAATAGCTCCGAAACTATTTGAGATATGAAATTACTTAGCATTACAAATATGTATATATATTTATAATAAAAGATATTTTATCCGAAACATATTTTTATAAATATCAATAACTTTCAATATATACGCAATTATATGAATTTTTTTAACTTTTTGGACATTAAAGTTTAAGTATTGCGACCGTCAAAAAAAAAAAACTAACCTGAAATGTTGATGGATGTCGACGTCTCATGACCCCCGAACCCTAAAAAAATAGTCTTTGCAATGCCGTCTGTCTGTGTGTCTATAAAAACTTAAAATTAAGGGTAGTTTTACTGAAGGACGAAAAAAGAAAAATTTGGTTTTCTCAAAATCTTCTTAAACGATTTTGATTAAAATTCGTATCTAGGCGTTGATTAAGATTATAAATAAACTGGCTTTTTCATTTTCCTATGAAAATGATTTTAGGGTACATTACAGAAGCGTTAATTTCCGTATCTCCACAACTATTGGAGAAACTAAACAACTTATCATTGCAAAATTGTAGGACTATTAGAAATAAAAAACTTTTATTTGACATATATTTTTATAAAAACAGCAGTTTCTGAGATATTTGCAAATATATTAATACAATTTTGTGAGCTTTAGTTGTAAACATATACTACTTAAGTCTTAACGCAATAATACTCCAATGCCATAGAGTAATAAATATAAGTATCTAAAAAAGTATGTTATTTTTCCTTAAATCTCTTAGGAGAAATGTTTGCATAGCAATGATCTATCTCCATTTTAGACTCAATAGTCAATATTTACATTTTTTATTGGTCAAAATGCATAAATGATTAATTAAATATCAATGCGATGACTTGAAGATCTGCAAACACCTTTTAAAATGTTAAAATTTTAACCAGAAATAGAAATTTTAATACGAAGTGTTTGACCCTTGTGGAAGACATTAAACTGTTTGAAATGCTCTTAGGTGGACAAAGATGCGCCTCTTTTCTCATTGATTCTATATCATTGTAATTAATTTTATGCGTGTTATTATTGAGTGGTGATGATACAATGTACATTATTCCGTTCAGAAATCTTACGAGTTTATAGAAAGAGAGAGAAAGCTCTGTGCGGTGTGCCGTACCATTATATTTTTTTAAGTTTTAGACATTTTTAGGATATTCTTATAACATTTTAGGTATTTGGTTTGAATAAGAATATTTTTAAATGCTATAGATTTTTGTAAATGCATAAATAGGTACTTGAACAAATATTATTTTTCAACAAATAGCTGTCGGAATTATCAGATAATGAATGTCAGCAACGAACTTTGTACCCTATCTGCTTGTATAGAGCTGGAAAATACACATTCCTGGTGAGCCACCACAATAGCTAAGCCGGAAAGGGTTGATTTGGGAGGGGGTAACTACTGCTTCTGAATCAGATATTTATAAACTAAAAGTTATACTCAGTAGGATGCAAAGAGTTTATTAGTTTAAGGGTTTTCATTTCATGTATAATTTTTAGTTTTAGGTAGTCCCGTGGTGTAGTGGTTGGTGCACCTGGATACTGTATCTAAGGGTCCCGGGTTCAATTCCCAGCTGGTACCTTAGGTATTTTACTCTTGAGGGTAATCATCCCAACGATCGCCATGAGTTGGTAAATTAGTCTTAAGTTAGGGTTTAAGACTCCCACTGGCTCACACTTCCATCATAATTATTAACTGTCATTATATCAGTTCATTGCTGGGACGTATAGAGACAACTTCCATTGGTGTACCCTGGACAACGCTCTCTGTCACCTGAGAGGCGAACAGTCCACTCACAGGCGACCGAACTAGTGGCCTCTCCCTCCCAGTAATGTCATACGCTAAAAAACAAGATTGATTAAGTCGTGTGTCCTTTAGTCGAGTTTCGAATCACATTTTTTAGGTAATTTGTTAGGATTTCTGGTGTCATTTTGTGATAATCTTTGGTCGTCAATGTTGTGGCTCTGGTAATAAGCTTATCAACGAGTTGTTCATTGTATCTCTTTATATTTGTCTTTAATATCCCTCAGGAATATCCGTATAGTCACACTATTGGGAGGAAGATAGGGTTAGAGGAAGTGTACCCACATTTTTGTTGAAGAAGAGGAGGAAACTATTTAGTAATACAAATCGGTAAACGTGAATAGGATTCCAGCTCTGACATTACCAGCCCGGACAAACTAAATATGTGAAAGATGAGATTGACATCTTTCAATTCTATGCCAAAGTTTATAAAAAAGATCTAATATATCTACAGTTTTCTTCTTAGTAAACAACCCAAAGACTGGTTTGATTTCTCTCATTCCAACGCTAAGCATGCACTCAGCCCTTTGGCTGGTTAATTCTGCCCGCCCCAACTGGTAGAAATCACATTTACTAGGGAGTTCAGAAATTATAGTGGTCTCCCGTTACCTTACACACTGAATTTCTATGAGCGAGAGTGAAAGGGCCTACCAATTTAGCCTAGAAAAGTATTTTCACATACCTCCTGCTGGGTATGAACCCACGAATATCCAGTCTCGAGGCGAGTACTTACCTCCAAATACACTGACGTTGACACATAAATGTTACTAAATTTGTTTTCATGCAAACCAGCCCCACGGTGTAGAGGTCAGTTCACCTAGGGGTCCTGGGTTCAATCCTCGGTTGGTGGCTTAGCTAGGTTTAAGATCACTAATGTCAGTAGTTAGTGGGATTTACTGAAACAATTTGACCTACTTTTCTCTGATAGGTCGCTATAAATAGATCTGGCCTCTGATTGGCTGCTATAATTAGACCACCCCCCCTCCCTCCCCCCTCCACCCCCACCCCTCCGCTCTGATTACAAAATCTCCACCAGTTGATTACGAAATTTCCTCCCCTACACCCCCTCCCCTACACCCCCCTCCCCCATCCCCTACAACCCCACCACGCCTTGAACATGTTGGTACTTGTGCGGGCCCTTTTTTTTTCTTGATTATTGTTGCGTGCTAATTAATTATTCATGTCTGCTAATTGATTATTGATGTGTGCTAATTAATTATTCATGTATGGGTAGGGGGAAGGACATTGGAGTATATTTTATTTGGATGGTGAGCATACGTCTCTGCACGAACCTCTCGCTACGACTGTCCTGCGTAGACTGGAGGGGGTCGGCCGCTTACCGAGTAGTGACCACTGCGCAGAACGGTTGCGCACTTTCCCCCTCCCGCCTCCATCACCCGGTGACGTCATCGAGACCCGGTGCAGGACCGACAAAACGTGTTGAGACAAGAATTGATGTCATTGACCCGGGCAATGGGTTTTCCTGGTGTTGCAACATGACCTTGAATAATGTCCCCCACCCCCCTATTTGGTAATGGGTTTTCCCTGATGACTGGCGCCTGTTTGGCGGGTTGACAAGACAAGTTGAGACAAGAATAGATTGGGACCTCAAAACCTCGAGGTAATTGACCCTGTTCATGTTTGCTAGCCCAACAAGTCGAGACTCGTATCTACGTGTAAGGAACAGATAGGTTTTTTTTGCTTGAATAAAACACGATATTACAAAACATACATTTATTATACATTAAAGGTTTTACATACATATTATACACTTTTACAGGAATGACGCATATATTCATTCATACGTTTTTTCTACAGTGTCTTTTAGATGCGTTAGTAAAATTGTTTTTAGTTCACAATCCAGCATGTAATAGTCCAAACCGACGACTTGGCGTGTATAGTAGGTAGCACTGATAAGATCCAGGTTTCTGATGTGCGTTTCCACAGTAGGCTGCTCGAGATCGATGACATCCACTGATTCTGTAAGCGTGTCGCATACATCTACGACGAGCGTGTCGATCAAATCGTTGCAATAGCGTGCGACGGGTGTCGACCACATATCCCTGCGGTCGACGGCGACGTCGATGAGGTCCCACACATCACAAAGACGTGCCCAGCTAGGTGCTAGATAGGCGACCCGTTTGAGTCCTGCGTCTTGTTTCTCGCTGATGACGACCATACGGTCACCGCACATGCGTCGCAAAGAGATTTCATGATTAGTCAGACTAATCTTTTGAGGAGGTTGCGTGTTGCTGAAAAACTTTGATATGACCGACTTGTAGCTGCCCAGTTCTTGCCACTCTGTACGGTTAAACACCGCACAATTCCCTCCACATTTTTCTAGCTGGACATAGGGCGTAAAGTTGTTCTTGACGCTCATGCCTACGATGACTCGCTTGGCGTCGACTTCGTCCAGCGGAAACAGCGTGTTGAAAATACTGGTGAGGGCGAGCGGCTTCACCGGCTTTGCTTTGCGGGCGCAAACGTCTTGACCTTCCATCGCTTCGACGACTGTCACGGTTATGGACGGCACGCCGCCGTGACGCCCCTTTTATAGGCGCACGCTGATTGTACGCAGCCTCTTGAGGGGCGGCAGGAGCCTAGCTTCTTGAAAAATGTGTTGTAATATCTCACCACCTTAGCGTCGTTGCCTGTATGATTGGTGGGTGAGAATAGGGCTAGGAAAGTTTTCATCGGAATGTTCTGGGCACGATAGAGAAGGTACATGAGACAGTAATGGCCGCAAACGTCCGAGGCTATGCTTTGAAGTTGTAGCGTGCTATGAGACGTGCGGGAAGTGTTTTTTCGTATAAATGCCAGATGCGACTTTATACGTGGTGGAAATCCATAACTGTCAAAATATTCTCCCACGCCGTTCTTGTCGATAAAGATGGCGACCCAATGCGTCCCAGGCTTGGTATGTGGATCCGTGTTGATGATGAGAGCGGCAGGTCGCGCTATTCTTGAGGGTAGTTGATCAGCAGGGAAAACACCCGACCGTACAGAACGGAACCACGGGCTTGTTTTCAGCGCACGTCTTATGGTGTGCGTGTCCATCTTCAATCATCCAGTCTCGAAGTCCCCAAACGATGGAGGCCGAACAGAAATTCCAAACAGAACTATGTGCCATGCACATGGTGCGACCCAATTTAAGTGTTTTCAAAGACGAACAACCTCTGTCGTACAGATCTACGACGGGCGTAGGCGTGTATTTGACTAGAAACTTTTTCTTTTCTGCTCCCTTGACGTAGACGGTTTCTGCACGTGCTGTGGCGCGGGAGATGAGGGATTCGAGCAGGCTGTAATCCACATCACCGCTATCCCAGGGAATACCGTGCAGTTTGTTGACGATATAGTCGGCTTTCTTTTTGGCAGCCGGTGAAAGTTCCTCTATAGCGAAGGGGGGCTTTAACACCCAATGTTGAAGTAATGTTCCGCATACAGATAAAACACTCAATTCCTTGACGATAAACTGCTTGCTGTCGTCGATGAAGCTCTGGAAATCCACAATGACGTCCATGATTTAAATGACGTGTGTAAGGGGCGGGAAGCCGTTTATATTAACTCCCATAATCGGTCACGACGTTTCTGTCCTTGTCGATGGTGATGATGTTGGCAAACTCCCCGTACACGATACAGTTGACGGTTTCGGTGAGAGCTCTGGTGAAGCTCACTTCGATGCTCAGAGAGCCGTGCCTCGTCAAATTCCAATGTGATGTCATGTGGGCTGACAGATTAGGTGTGAGATCGAAAGCCATTAGATGATATCCCTTAGGGAAGGCTTCTCGTGTGATGTCGCTACCCTCGTTCATGAAATGGATACCCGTTCCAGAAAACAGTGTGTGGTAGGACATGACATAGTTGCCGTTTGAAAAATCGGGCTGTAACGGTTTCGACGGCACTTGTTCTCCGTCCACGTACAGCGAGAAATGGTTCATGCCGTAGGTTTGGAAGTTGAACGGGTTCTTGGTGGCGTCTCCGTTGAACGCTGCGTTTGATACAAAGCCCACGATGCATCGTTTGGGTAGTTGTCCGGTGAATACGTTGTCCAGCGATTTCCCTTGTACACCCGTAGGAATAGTGAGTGTTTTTACTTCCACGCGGGTGATGGGATACTTTGCGGGACTGACGTTTAATGCCTTGGCATGTGCCAACAGTATAGAAGGTGCTACTTTGACACGTCGCACTAGAAGACCTGCTTCAGCGATGTGAACCTTATAGTGTGGGAGTTCAGGGACGGCCATAAGACTGAACCCGTCTCTGGACCGGACCAACTTGACTCTGAGTTCGGTGCCGTTCAAAAGGTATTTCTCTTGGTTAAATACATCACCGTGTAGATACCCCAAAAGATCCACCGTCTTACTTTTGGCTGTTAGACTGCGACGGGCCTCAAATCCTTTGTTGCCTGCGTTAGTCTCCTCAAAGGTTCCGGGGATGTCTGCGAACCAGAGACCGCAAGTCAAATGTGTTCTTTTAGCTTCACCGTTGTAATTGAGCAGCGTTTCAATGTACGATCTATAAGCATACGTGTTGCTGGGCGGTGAGACTAGTTTTTGGTTTAAAAACACATCCACCTGTGTGAATAGCGAATGCAACCAGTTGTTGACGGGAGCGATTTGATCCACCTCTGTGAAAGAGCCACCGTCGGGTTTCACGATGGCCGCCCTTAGATAGAGCATGGTCTGCGAAAGATCGATATAGAACTCGCCTTGACCGGTAACGGTAAATTCTATGGGTGAATCATCGGTGAGTGAAGAGACAGGTTTGTACTGGATCCATTGTCCGCTTTCGAGACTGGTTTGCGTGGGTGGGACAGAAAATAGATCGAGTTCACTGCTGGCACACTCGCAGGACTGGGGGTGTAGAAACGACATTTCAACTGAAAATATCTACAGCTTCTTTCTTGACCTTTTTACGTCGGGTAACGGCTGAAGACTGACGCCGGTGCTTCTTACGACGCCCTTTATAGCCTGAGCCGGTCATCAGTGTGCCGATCTTCTGCTCCGCCTTGCGTTTCAGGTTTGTTCCAGCCTCGCCGACACGCTGCCGTAGAGCCTCTTTGAAAGGACGACGCTGATTGGCGACATCGGAGAGCACGTCGATACCCGTATGAAGGGCTTGTTTTCCAATGGCTTTAGCGCCACTTCTCAGCAAAGGTACGACGCTCTTGAATAGGCCGCTGAAAAAACTTCCTATTCCATGCCCACGTTGATAGGGAACACCGTGGTAGATCGAAGATATTCCCGTTCCAGCCTGGTTGACGTAGTATCTTTGGTAAGGACAGTTCATGTTGAGCGGCGTCGAAAATGAAGTTTCACGCACACTTTTCCAAACTCAAATGGTACAGGTTCACCAGTGTCGGTCCTTATATTGATTTCCAGGCTTTCAATTTCTCTTCTAAGTACTGGCACGTAGTGCATCGGATCGTAGCTAACTGTCTTATGTATGCCGTAGAGATAGTTTGCGTTGTTGATACCGACGATACGTAAAAGCGGTGCCACAATGTCACCCACGGGCTGAGGATCGATGATATCCGTGTAGACGTACATTTGCGAGGGCAAGCCTAGTAGAATGTTGGCGGCGTACGGTGACTTTGGGACTTTGATCAGATTAGTATTAGGATCGAAACCGAGCTGTAGACTTAGTTGATTAGATAGCTCCAGCAGCTGTATATTTGGCGAAGAAGAAACAACGTCCACTTTTTTGTTGGTGCTTGTGTACTTGAATACAACTCCAGAATCCCGTTTAAACGCCTCTATTTCGTTTAGGGCTTTGACCATTTCTTGGATAGTGCTATAGTTTCCAGGCGGGATGTGATCCTTGAATATTTGTTCCACACCGTTAGCGTCAACCCAGTTGTACCATACAATGTTTCGGCCCTCGGGTACGGTGGTGAAAGAACACGGATATTGGAATTCGGCGAGAGCTACTTCCCACTGGCCGTCGAGTGTAAGACGGTAGGGTAGTTGCGTGGTGAAGTTCGTGAGGGTATTTTTCGGGAAATATCCCATAGAGCTATCGCTCGGCAAGGTGAGGTAAAACTGGTCCTTCATGGTAGGGCGCTGACGTAACTGGCAGGAATCCAAGAATTAAACTTGGCGGGGTAACCTTTCCACTGCACGTACACTTTCTTTCTGGCACCTTTACCCTTGACACGTAGTATTTTATCAACTTTAAAAGTTTCGGGAAGACGTACGCGTTGCAATTCAGGTTCGTAAAACGTTCCCTCCACCTCCTCGCCGTCAAGATCGGTCACTCTGTAGACGACTGGTTGTCTCAACACGACGCTGCTGACTTTGAAAATTTCTTCGCTCCAATTGCTTTCGTAGCCCTTTTCAAACAGCATTTTGGATTTGCTAATACGCACCGTGTCACCGGCTTTGAGTTTTGGCTTACTATTCGATCTTGGGCCCCGTTTGCCGTACAGATTATCTCTGACTTGAAGCACAGTTGGTTTCTGAAACGTCGGCAGGCGCCATCTTGATACTGGAATGTTTTGCGCCGTTGTAAGCGTCGACTAGATCTTGGAGGACGTCCACGTAGCGATACGTGTTATTTTTGGTAAAGTAGCGCCACATGCGTCCTTTCAGAGTTCTATTGAATCGTTCCACGATGCTTGCCTTCACGTCTGGATTATAGTGGTGTAGTAATGCACGCCTTCTTGCTTGAGAAATTTCCGGACTAGACGTGCCGTGAACTCTGTCCCCTTGTCCGTCTGTAAACTTAGAGGTTTACGCCCGCTTTGCTTGAAAATGTCCCGAAAGGCGTCTCTCACGACGCTCCCCGTCTTGGATGGAAGCGTCCTCGCCCAGGCCATCTTGCTAAACACGTCGATGACGGTGAGCAAGTACACCGCACCGTCGTTGTATTTTCCAAGACTTCGCATATCGTTGAGATCGGCTTGCCAGAGATCGTCAATGTTTGACACCACGTACTTGTTGCGTGGAAACTTTTTTATCACCGGTTTGTGGAGGGTATAAGCGTCCTGCGCACGAAGCCATTTTCGTACTTTGTCGGGATCTTTCTTGGACGCCTTTATGAGCGACGCCGCCCCCGCAAACCCAGCAGGATGAGAAGGGTCGTAGTAGATGTCGGCTAAACGGGGCATTAAGCTCGGAACGGTAGCCACCTGTTTTCGTCCACCCTTTTCAGTTTCTTCTTCTTAGGGCGTTGCGACGGTGTAAGTGGTTGAGGTACGGGCGTCGGATCTCTAATGGGAGCCAAACGTTTCGGATTTACAATAAATTCTTTCGGGATGTTTATTTTTTGAAGTGCAGTGAGAAACTCTCGCCACCCGTCGGCTCGCTGTGTCTTCTTGCTCTGACCAGATCGTTGACTAAATCCACAATGTTAGATCCACGGAGAGGTGTATCGTGAATACTCACTTCCCCGTCTTCGTCCCAAGAGATACCGCCCCTGGAATTAATATGTTCTAGTAAAAGCTCGGCTTTTTTACGTGCCTGTACTGGTACAGTATTGAGTACAGCCGGATGGGAAGTACGGGGGCGGTCGCGGTGATATTTTCAGGCGGTGGAGGTTGTTGACTAAAGTGTAGATAGCGCTGCAGCACTTGTTGGTATAAAGTCCATTTAGACTTGTCGTCAAGTTTTGAAGCGAGGATTTTTTCCATTTCCTGTCCAGCTCGGAGACCACTAGATTTGTGGCCGATGCCGCTTGTTGGTGGTGTTGCTCGTAACGGTGTAATGTTTCCGGGGACACCAATATCATTTTTTTCGTGTGTTCCATTATCTACTTGTTGAATAAGGAACCGAGGACACCGCTGATTAATGGGGCTAAAAGTAAGGGCAGGAACGCTCCTCCTTTCTGAACGAGCAGACGTCTCTTCTTCTTCCAGCACTCTCCTCGTTTGACCAGCTTGCGCAACACCTGCTTGTGAGCACGTAACTTTGTCTTCTGCGCATTTTTCAACGGCACCCGCCCTTTTAAAGTGTTGTAGGCACACTCGCAAACAGAGTCAATCAGTTTCTTGTCGGCCGTCTTCAACAAGGCTACACGTTGCTGTGGGTTCATGCGATGCATCGCACGCAGCAGCGGGGCTTGCTTCAGCACTTTGGGCTCATGGTTATGAAATGATATGTAATTGGGACGTGTCGGTGTTTTTATAGCTTTTGCGTGGTAGGTACACGCAGCACCCACATTTGTGCGGGTTCTATATCTAAACCATTCGGGTGTACCTTGTTTAAAATCTAACAATAGATACCCGTGGGAGTACTTGTAGCGTCAGCGTAAGCCTCCTGTAAAATACGGGGGTTTTCAGGACACACTTGACGTGCAAAGTGTTGAATCTGAGCTTTATCCCTGGGATTTTTAAAAAGCACAATATAATGCGCGTTTAAGGAAATGTCTCTTTGTCCCTTGCCCTGGTGGAATATATTTTGCGTAAGGTACATGACGCTAATATTTTGATGGTGGCATCCTTTGGTGAAAAGATCGACGACCACCTCGTTGGCTTCACGCATCAGATCGTCCAGGATAATCAGGTGCGGAGGAGAGTCATCACAGGTGTCATCAATTTCCGGTAAACCCTTACAGAATATGACTGACCCGTCTTGTTCGAATCCCGGTTGCCATAAAGCATAATACCAAGTGATTTTATCAAATTTAACGTCACACATTGTGTCCAAGTGACGGATAAAGTCGGCTACAAAATGGGACTTTCCACAGCCTGAAGGGCCGCTGATGATGGCCGAAAATGGATGTTTCAACTTGTCCATAATGTTTAAGACTGAGCTTATAAGCTAAATGAACTTGTATTTATAGGATAGAAGGGTGGGGGTGTAGACGTTAAAACACAAACATAACAATTTTTATAATATTTAATTACACAAATCAATGTTTTTACAAATTTTATTTCACACAATTATTTACACAGATCAAAGTTTTTACAAATATATCTCACACCATGAAAAATATTTATTTACACAAATCATAGTTTTTTACAAATATATCTCACACCATGAAAAGTATACTTTGAAAAATATTTATTTACACAAATCAAAGTTTTTACAAATATATCTCACAACATGAAAAATATTTATTTACACAAATCAAAGTTTTTACAAATATATCTCACACTATGAAAAGTATACTTGGAATATTTACACAAATCAAAGTTTTTACAAATATATTTCCCAACGCGAAAAGTATACTTTGAAAAATATTTATTTACACAAATCATAGTTTTTACAAATATATCTCACTCATGAAAAGTATACTTGGAATATTTACACAAATCAAGGTTTTTACAAATATATCTCACACTATGAAAAGTATACTTGGAATATTTAATTACAAATATATCTCATACCATGAAACGTATACTTGGGATATTTATTTACACAAATCAAAGTGTTTTTTTACAAGTATATCTCATAGTATAAAAAAGTATATGTGGAATAGTTATTTACAAAAATTATATATATATATTATGGAAACAATAATCAATTTCTTGAGCTCGTAGCGGGAATAGTGGCCTCGGTACTAATTTTATAAAGTCCAGTTTAAAAAGTATTTTAACATATGGTTTCAAATTTGATTAGAATTTAAAATATATATACAAACAAATTTGACTAGAATTAAAATATATACAAACAACTAATTTTATTTGACTAGCTATAACCAGGTAGGTGGAGATTTATACTGGCGGATAAAAAAATATAAAAAAAAGTATCCCGGCTGCATAAAATAAATAAAAAAAAAAATATGCTTGTTTTCATGCAGAAAAAAATATGAAAAAAAATTTCAAATCTTTGAAAAATGGTATGTCAGTGGAACTGTCTAGAGTGAAAGACTAAAAAAGATGATTATTCAGCCCGTCTAAATGATCACCTTTTAGTTGTGACGAAGGCGTTTACAAGGACTCTGATACCCAAACGGCAACGTATTATAATCATCGGTTATCCGCCGTTTGGTGTACACAGGCCGGTAGACTTTATTCTGCGAAACGGTACATACAGTCGCAAGACCTTTTCTTACAATTTTGTGCGGTATCTGTATGTATCTTTCCGCGGCCTGTTCGGTGACCATCGCTTTCAAAACGTCAAAATTAACGTCGTTCCGGTTGCCATAGTTTATAGTGATACCGCGAACCTTGCATACCGTTTTTGTTTTGGCAGGGTCGCCACCAACGCAAACTCGGTACGCGTAATTCTTGGGACCGCCAGATACAAAGGCGCTAATGTAGCTTCCCGGACCGTAATCTTGAAGTTCGTCAGTGAGGTCACCTAAAAAGTCTCCGGTCGGTGGACTCCAATCGCCGGGGCGTTCCGTGAATAGAACGCTATCTGTATCATGATACAAAACGCGGTCCCCCAATTTTTCAAGGATGCTGTATAAGTGCAACCTAGCCATAGCAGTCGTGTAGCACGCCACCGCCACACTCGTGTTAGGGTTAGGGCGCAACGCGTCACGCGCATCCTTGTAATTGAGGAACATAACCTCATCATTTACATCAATGACGCTGTCCACGGTGATGTACGGATCCGTTAGGTACTTGTGAATGCCCTGATAGTCGTTGACAACGGCTACGTGTGGTAAATCGGGTCTTTGCCCAAACTTTCCCCATAGCGAATTTAAAAACAGTTTAGCCAGAGTGCGGAGACCAGGGTTTTTACAAACAGAGCCGAAATCGAGTTTTACCCCCTCCCTTTCCTCATAATTTTGAATGTAAGCTAACTTCTCATCTTGTGAGGTACACCACTCTGGCCATCCGCTGGCTTCTTGTTTGATTTTCAAAAAAGTATCAATGTAGCCGTGAAACAATCCGCCAGAACGTGTCTGACGGTCGTAAACAGATACATTGTACTCCCACACTTCGTGTACGGCTTCAACGGTGTAGCCTTTCTCAACGGCTTTCCGGATCTCGTCAATCACCCAGACACCTGTCAACCAGCGATCTTTTTTGTCGTTGTGCTGACACGCGCCTTGGTTTTTCTCCTCCCCGCATTTCCTGCACAAGATGAACATTAACTTGTCGTGCATCCGTGTAGGTAATACGGGCATGAATAAATCCCGCGGAGGCGTCACTGTAACTTTGGCTATGCCTTCTACTTTATCTATAGCGGGACAATTTGGTTCCAAGTGAATTTTGGGGTGACCGATGGGGTATTTTTTGTACTTGCAAACGTACGGATACAACGAACACACATCCAAGTACTTGATCTTCTCTCCACAAGAAAGGTCTGCTTCGTGGAAGAGTTTGATACAATTTGTACGCCCGCCAAAGAATGCGTCCCTGGGACTGAGGGGCTCCTTGCTGTACACCTCGTGCCGGAGTACAAATTGTTTCAAGTCCTTGTCTGTGCGTTTCATCGCATTAAACGTACACTCCCACATCTCTACGACCGTGTAGCCGGCATTCTTAAACTTTTCAACACAAGCCATGGTCGCTTCATAGCGCGTCTCCATGGTCTCGTGGGGACTGTTTTTGATAGGGGTGGTCCTGCCCGGATAACAGAGAGGGCACCCGTGCCAATAACAGCCCCAAAACTGAAAGACGGTGGTGGTATCTCCAGCTTTAACAACGCCGTCTACACGTCGCCCTAACACATATTCCTCACGGCCGTTACCCGCATGAAGAATAGAGACACCACGTTGATGGGCCTCCCAGCAGAGCCATTGTACAGCTATGTGCGACTGTTGGTCTGCGCACCGGTAGCCACCGTTAGGGATAATACCGATAGTATTCTCCTTAAGATGACTACGGCGGTAAACCAACATGGCCGCTCCAGCGATAGTACACGCCTCTCTGAAAGGATCCACCTTTGCTTTTTCAATAAGCATATCTCTAAACTTTAGGCAGGCCTTCCGTAGGATCTCTACGTCTTTCACGCAATACAGTTCCAACTCGCGGTTAAAATCAAAGACATAATTTTCTTTGACCAACGCGTCATACCACTTCTCAAAGTGCTCCTTTCCCTCAACTGACATCTCCCCGACGCCGTAATCCTCCTTTGGCGGCAAGGGACCCCTATACCCCGCGTTTTCTTTTTTATTGAAAAAATGGGGGAAATGTCCCTTGGCCAAAGACTCGTCCAGGCCGAATGTCTTGGGCATCTTGGACAACGACATGGGGAGAAAGTTCAGCGAGTCAATAAAGTGGAGCGGGCCGTAACGCATGGACATGATTTTCCCACCGTTCATTATAAGGTCTGGAGTCCATTTTTTTACCTCCATCATATATTTTAAAATAAAATTCCCATCATACCCTTTTGAATTTTGAGCAAGGAGGGTGATATCCTTAAATTTTGAAGCTTTAATTTGTTCTATAAATCCGAAAAATTGGGCCATTGTGGTATCACCCCCGAATATGCGAGTCCTATCGCCCCCGCAATCGGTGCAATGATTGTCATTTGCATCTATATGAATGCAGGCCTTGCAACATGTCTGCACGACACATAGGTTAGGTTCGTGCAAGTACGTGTTGACCGCACCTTTAAGAAGAGTTTCTTGTCTGCATTCAAAATCATAGAATACAAACATGAAACTGCTCTTTTCCAGTGACGGCTTGGACGGGGCTTGCTTCATATAACAGAAATGCCCAAAAGGACGATATGAATCACATACTCTACAAAAAGTCTCATAACACCTATGTGAATAATTTGATCTTTCCAAACTGAAAAATTGCCCACATACCTCGCAAACCTTTTTGACGTCACAGACCGACCTGTGACCTCTGCAAAAACCGGGACGTTTATGGTTATCAAAACATGTCTGGTTTGTGAACCAACGCCCGCAATCTTTGCAGACCACAGATTGACCTCCACTGCAAACCGCTTTAGCGTAGCACTTTTTACAAGCGGATTCGCACTTGTGCGCGTTCTTTGTGTTGAACGGCACACGGCACTCGCGGCAAAAGTACCCACATTTAAATGCGGCTGTCAAGGATGTTATGACGTCAAAATGGTTTTGCTTATCGTCGTGAAAATACAAATCAAGGTTGCCCTTAAAGGAATGGGCGGCGGGAGTAGGCCCTTCATATAGGACTTGTCTCCCGCGACGTTCCCTGAACGCCGTGATTTTGTATTCGGAGAGGTATGTTTGAAATTGTTTCAGCTCAGTCATCCACCACCTTTCAAAAGATTCACACGGGCATTATGGCATAGTTCCTCTGCTTTGAGTTTTTGAATAGGACGACCCATTTTGATCTGTCTAAAGGTGTTCACATCCATACATCCTGGCTCTCTTTTATTATCACATACAGCCTTGGCAACAACTAATGCACGGGCAAGACAAAGTGTGTCGCCATTTTGAATAGTAATTATTCCTTGGTTTTTACGGCTATATGTGCTAGCGGGAGAGAGTTTATCACAATAACGTGCACTCCCGCGAGGCTCCTTAAAATGGCAGAGTTTAACGTACAATGGTGCTGTACTCAAAAACAAGCTATTACTCTGCAACACGCGACTTACGTTATCGAGCACGGCTCGAGCGTCTAACTGATCTGCTCGTCTAAAAGAGACGTACACAGGGTTCAACGTCGAGTCCGTGCTGTTTAAAAGTAAGCCTACATGATCATCAGCGCTTACACCATGGTCCTGCAGCCGATTGAGCAAATTAGTAATTTGTTCTTCAAGCCAACTTAATGCGTCACGATCGCTTGCTGGAGCACCAAGATGTACGGTAACTTCTCTACCGGTATAAAAGAAACGCCTCAACTGCTTAATTCTCTCTTCGACGATACGAAGAGGGAGGCCTTGGTTCAAAGCTCCACCTACCTGATTTACCGGGCCACTAATTCCCGTCTGGGGTGCCGAAGATGGCCCTGCTACCACCGCCACGGGTTGTGGGGAACCCGTCTGCCTCGCCGTAGCTGGGGCTCGAACACCTTCTCCCGGGCTCGGAGGCGGTGCTCGCGCGGCTGGGTGAAGGGGTGTCATGGCCGGTGGCTGCGAGAGGACGGCACCGCCATTTTCACTCTCCAGTTGAACTATAACACACAAGCACGTGTCAAAGTAAACACTTTTAACAATAATTGTTCCAAATATACGCGTCTTTAAATGCTGCCACAATTTCAGACTAATTTTGGTATTTATAACACCGCAACATTCTTAAAGTGTTTGTTATAATACAGTAACAATGGCCCCTCCGGTTTATGAATGGTTAAACATACATTTTCAACTTCGTCAGGGAATCGAGCCCTGCACCCCTAGTTCAATAGGGACACGACTAAAAAAATTATATAATTTCCCTGGTTAATTATTATGCATGTATATATTTTAATACCATTTAAAATCTGTATACAAATATACGCGTAATTTTTCTCTTTAAATGCTGCCACAATTTCAGACTAATTTTGGTATTTATAACACCGCAACATTCTTAAAGTGTTTGTAATAATACAGTAACAATGGCCCCTCCGGTTTATGAATGGTTAAACATACATTTTCAACTTCGTCAGGGAATCGAGCCCTGCACCCCTAGTTCAATAGGGACACGACTAAAAAAATTATATAATTTCCCTGGTTAATTATTATGCATGTATATATTTTAATACCATTTAAAATCTGTATACAAATATACGCGTAATTTTTCTCTTTAAATGCTGCCACAATTTCAGACTAATTTTGGTATTTATAACACCGCAACATTCTTAAAGTGTTTGTAATAATACAGTAACAATGGCCCCTCCGGTTTATGAAGGGTTAAACATACATTTTCAAGCATACAGGGAAACGAACCCAGGACCAATACCGACTAAAACGGCAATTATTATTTTCCCAGCGTTGTCTGATAATTTACAAAACCAAACGTGTCCCCCGTACCAACAGCGTAAGATTACTTTGGTGACAGATCCTTCCTTCTCTAGTATTTGGTGGCGAGAGAGAGGGAGCAGAAAGGCTTGCTTGCTCGCTAAGTGCCTTTTAATGCCATCTAGCGGGTGCGAGTTAAACAACAGTGGTTTGGGCCGGGGGGGGGGGGGAGGAAGAAAGGTTTTGCCAAAACAAGCTAAGTGTGTACTAAATTATATAATGACAAACTTACATATCATCGCGTCCAATTCAGCCCAAACATCGGGGAGAGAATTTGCAGAGGGCCACTGTTCGAGAATGGGCGTAGTACAATTGACGCTAGGCGTCGCGATGCAGGTGGCGGCTTCATTCACAGCTCCGGGCGCTCCTAATGCCACATTCTCAAGTAGCCCCTCATCCAGCCCGTACGGGTCCCAGTAATCTGAAATTAAATAAATACATATTAATTACTATCGTGAGAAAAAACTACACCCCCAACCATGCTCAAATCTAAAAAAACAGGATTTTATTTACCCATAGACGAGCCGCCATCCGCCGTACAAACCCCATTATCGTTAAAAAACTCGAGCGGGTTCGCACTGTCCGACTCTACCGCTAATGTGGGTGTCGGGGGAGGGTTTTCTTGACACTCTGTCAAAGGAACAAATGCCGCTTTACAACAAAGACATAAAAAAGCAAAATAGTAACGATTAAAATATACAAAATGATTTTAAAACATACCTGTATTGAACCAATCTTCCAACGCTTCGAAGCTCATTTTGATGTTTATCGCGATCAATCACAAAATTAAATGACCGGCTGGAATGATTTCAAGGGCTATTTATAGGCACATCAAAGGGCGTGCCGCATTGAAGGAGGTGATTGTGAAATTCACAGCTGTGCAGGCGCGAAAGGAGGCCGGTGTCTGTAAGTCCCGTTATGTTTCAGAATCTTCCCAGGTGTCAACGAGGACGGACGTGGCGGGTAGAAGCTCTGCCATGCAAGTGCGGATACACAAATCTTTTTTCACTCTCGCAAATGCTGATGCCCCATTATTTTGACTTAGATATTTAAAGCGTTACAGCATATTTAAAATAATTTCAAGGTCCCCCATACTTGTGAATTTTTGTAAATTTATATTATTACATCATAAATTTCTTTTGTTGTTTTAAGCGGGTAATTTTTTAATATTATGTCAACGAATATATTTTCAAACATTTAATGAATATTTTAAAATCTTTTTTTTGTTTAAGTGGCTTCAAGCCTAGCAAATACTGGAACACCTTTTCGCTCCGCAACGCCCTTCACTCGCGCAAATGTGGGGTGCAAATCAGTCAGAAAGTGCATGCTAAACTTTTTTTCACTCTCGCAAATTCGGGGTGCATTGTTCAATGGTCGCATAGTCTAAGGCATCAGTACTGCCCGGTGTACTGAGATTTATTTTCTCACGCCGCACAAATATACATACTTTCTCGCTTTTTTTCACACAAATGCGTGTACACTTGATCCTTACTCATCCCTACTACCACCAAACGGGTAGTAAGAAACTGTGCACACCTACTTGTTTAATTCTAGACAATTAGCTATATAGTTTGCTGTTGTCCTGCAAATCAGCACTTATTTCACTCTTGCATATTACAAACTGGCAGGTAGTTCCAGCCCGCCTAAGAGATAGCATGACAAGCTTTAAGAGACACTATGATTGTCCTAAATAGCTGTCAGCTCATTTAAAGCTCTCACAGTTACTTTTCCGATAAAAGATGGCATGAAAATCTCGAGGAGACAAAACTCTATCGTGTGTGATAATTATTTTTGTTGCGCCAAAAGTCCCTGGTCCGAATCCCGTATTCTTTTCATGGCGTGAGCTGAAACACAACAAGGTTATTTGGCATGGAGCGACGGATCACATCATTTTAGAAACAGGCCGGGGTTTGATCCCGCAGAAAGTTCCCTTAGAACGCTAATAAATATTATAGATTCCTCGAACGTATTTAGGGAGGTTTTCCGTTCTCCCTCCTTACAAAATGTGTGTGCACTTCCTATAATTTTGGCTTGCGGTTTAAATGGCTAATTTGTTAGTGTGTGTATTATCGGTTCGAGCATTAAAATTGTATTTGCTATTACTTATGAATATATTATTTCAGCGGACATTAAATTTATTTGTTGTTTAAGTGGTTTTTGTCAAAAAAGACTAGGTCCATGGGTAGCAATCTACCGTTACAATGCATCGCATGGTCTATGGCGTCCGCTGACAAAGTGATAGACACAAATGCGGGTACACTTTCTACCTGGGCTAGAAAAAGCTGGTCAACCTGTGACAGACATCCACGCATGTCGACGGTCGATACCAAACAACAATTTTAGTAGACTTTTGTGGTGGGGGATAGCGGCCCCCTCCCGCTCGTGTGAAGTGTGGTGATTTTATTTACAGCGCAGGGGTTCGATGTTCAAATCTTGTCGTAATTATTTTTGGTCGCGCTCGGGTGGGGATTTTCTATACTACCTCAGAGCAAATGCTGGTACGCATCTCGCCAAAGGATTTAGGACGCTAAAATGTATTGAGTATCTGGGGGTAACCATTCATCAATCTTAGCGCACTTCCTCACGCGACAGCTGTTGAAAAATAAATGCTAGATAACGGTACTTTCCTTAAACTCGCAGAGTCAAGGTAAAGGGTGGGGTGGGGGGGTTGAATGACACCGCGCCTGGGTTTCCCCAAACACTGGCAAGGTAAAGGGGGTGGGGTGGGGGCTTGAAAGACACAGCGTTGGATTTCCCCCGACCTTGTGATTTCGTAATTCAAGGTAGCGCTCTACGCTAGTGAAAGGGAAGTCCCTGCAGACCCTGTCATTCAATATAAGCCATTCATTGCGAGTGCTTCGTCGCTGGGGGAGAGCTACATTTCCCATCCAAATAAACAAGATGTATGTTCCCCAAATAAATAAATAAACTCCATAGTCCATCCCGATAATTAATAATTAATCATCAATTAACAATAATTAATTAGAAATCATCAATTAACAATAATTAATCATCAAGAACCAAAATGTCCTGGGGACTGTAGGGGGGAGGGGGTTGTAGGAGACGGGGTTAAGGGGAGGAAATTTCGTAATCAACGCAGGAGATTTCGTAATCAGCGGGGGAAATTTCGTAATCAACGCAAACGGGATTTCCCTGGGAGGGGCGGGGGAGGGGTGGGGGATGTTTGCTTATTGCAACATAAAATTTTCCACTGGGAGGCAACTGACCCCCTCCTACCCCCTAAACATTGCCACTCAACGTCAGTGACGTAGGGATGGGGGAGGGGGAAAAAGTGAAAGGAGAGGAGGTATGACGCGATGAGGGGGCTTGCTCGCATTCAACTGAGTGCTGTCAGAGGGCACGGTCATGCTGTCCTCGCGAGTAGGGTTGGTGAAAGGGGCCTTATGGTTGACTCGCACTCTTCAGCACGCTGCCGTCAGGAGAGCTTCGTGCAGAGCCCTCGACCCGTATGCTCACCATCCAAATAAATATACTCCAATGTCCTTCCCCCCTACCCATACATGAATAATTAATTAGCACACATCAATAATCAATTAGCAGACATGAATAATTAATTAGCACGCAACAATAATCAAGAAAAAAAAAAGGGCCCGCACAAGTACCAACATGTTCAAGGCGTGGTGGGGTTGTAGGGGATGGGGAGGGGGGTGTAGGGGAGGGGGTGTAGGGGAGGAAATTTCGTAATCAACTGGTGGAGATTTTGTAATCAGAGCGGAGGGGTGGGGGTGGAGGGGGGAGGGAGGGGGGGTGGTCTAATTATAGCAGCCAATCAGAGGCCAGATCTATTTATAGCGACCTATCAGAGAAAAGTAGGTCAAATTGTTTCAGTAAATCCCACTAACTACTAATGTCACATATAATTTCATGACCACTATCATCACATCATCTCATTGCGGGTACGGCGTGTAGACAACCTCAGTAAGTGTAACCTGTGCAAAGTTCTGTGCCACCAGAGCAGCGTGAAGTACACACACACACACACACACAGCGGACAGAACGGGATACTACACCTCCCCACATCAAAGCTGTCATATCCTGAGAAAATAAATGGTACGGCACACCGCACAGACTTTCTCTCTCTTTCTATAAACTCGTAAGATTTCTGAACAGAATAATGTACATTATATCATCACAACTCCACATAAGAACACGCATAAAATAATATACAATGATATAGAATCAATGAGAAAAGAGGCGCATCTTTGTCCACCTTAGAACATTTCAAACAGTTTAATGTCTTCCACAAGGGTCAACACTTCGTATTAAAATTTCGATTTCTGGTTAAAGTTTTAACATTTTATAAGGTGTTGCAGATCATCAAGTCATCGCATTGATATTTAATTATTCATTTATACATTTTGACCAATAAAAAATATAAATATTGACTATTGAGTCTAAAATGGAGATAAATCATTGCTATTCAAACATTTCTCCTAAGAGATTTAAAGAAAAATAACATACTTTTTTAGATACTTATATTTAATTACTCTATGGCATTGGAGAATTATTGCGTTAAGACTTAAGTAGTATATGTTTACAACTAAAGTTCACAAAATTGTATTAATATATTTGCAAATATCTCAGAAACTGCTGCTTTTATAAAAATATATGTCAAATAAAAGTTTTTTATTTCTAATATTCCTACAATTTTGCAATGATAAGTTGTTTAGTTTCTCCAATAGTTGTGGAGATATGGAAATTAACGCTTTTGTAAAGTACCCTAAAAATCATTTTCATAGAAAAATGAAAATAGCCAGTTTATTTATAATCTTAATCAACGCCTAGATACGAATTTTAATCAAAATCTTTTGAGCAGATTTTGAGAAAATCAAATTTTTCTCTTTTCGCCCTTCAGTAAACTACCCTTAATTTTAAGTTTTTATAGACACACAGACAGACGGCATTGCAAAGACTATTTTTTAGGGTTCGGGGGGTCATGAGACGTCGACATCCATCAACATTTCAGGTTAGTTTTTTTTTACGGTCGCAATACTTAAACTTTAATGTCCAAAAAGTTAAAAAATTCATATAATTGCGTATAGATTGAAAGTTATTGATTTTATAAAAATATGTTTCGGATAAAATATCTGTATTATAAATATATATACATATTTGTAATGCTAAGTAATTTCATATCTCAAATAGTTTCGGAGCTATTTAAAAAAATGTTAATTGACGCATCAGACCGGAGCCCTTAAAGCCATTTTGCCGAAATATTGAGGGTAGTCATTTTGTTTGGAATATTTATTAATGTATATAAATGAAATTTAATCAAAATCGTTATAGCCGATTTTGAGAAAATCGACTTTTTCTCTTTTTGCCCTTCAGTAAACTACCCTTAATTTTAAGTTTTAATAGACACACAGACATACGGCATTGCAAAGACTATTTTTTAGGGTTCGGGGGGTCATGAGACGTCGAAATCCATCAACATTTCAGGTTAGTTTTTTTTACGATCGCAATAATTAAGCTTTAATGTCCAAAAAGTTAAAAATATATATATAATTGCGTATAGAATGAAAATTATTGATTTTATAAAAATATGTTTCGAATAAAATATTTGTATTATAAATATATATACATATTTGTAATGCTAAGTAATTTCATATCTCAAATAGTTTCGGAGCTATTATAAAAAATGTTAATTTACGCATCAGACCGGAGCCCTTAAAGCGATTTTGCCGAAATACTGAGAGTAGCCATTTTGTTTGGAATATTTATTAATGTTCATAAATGAAATTTAATCAAAATCGTTAGAGCCGATTTTGAGAAAATCAACTTTTTCTCTTTTTTCCCTTCAGTAAACTACCCTTAATTTTAGGGGTAGATATCCAATTCCAAAAACCCCTCGGGGCAACCCTATGAAAACCCTAGATATCAAGTTTCAGCTCAATCGGTAAAATAGTTTAGGCTCTAGTTGGAGGTACAGACAGACAGACAGACAGACAGACAGACAGACAGACGGAAATTCAAAAACCACTTTTTCGGATTCAGGAAGTCATGAAACGTCAAAATTCATCAAAATCTCGAGTTCGATTTTTTTGACGATCACAATACTTTCTCTACCTGTAAGATAGAGAGAAAGTAAAAATCGTGCAGCTTAAGCTTATGCTGATTCGACTCTTAAGTAAGTTTGGTAGAAAGGAATTATTAAATTTTAAATAATAATTGTTGGTGGACAGCAATGCTAAGACTTTACTTTAATATTAGTGTTATTTTATAAGATTTGGATAAAGGTATATCCCCATATAATTAAAAAAATAAATATAAAAATTGTAATTTTCAAAATGAGGCTCCGGGAAATGGGAGAAACGAAAGGGGAAATAATTAGGATGATTCTTTTTTTTGATGGGGTGAAAAAACTAGAATTTTGCAGATAAGTAAAAAATAAATATAGTTAACCAAATACATCTTGAAATTCAAAATTTCTAAGAGTGAATTGGAGAAAAGGGAAAATGGGAAAGAAAATTGAAATTTTGTAGGAAAGTAAAAGGACCACCCCAAATAATCATAAAAGTCTTAAAACCTTAAATTTTTAAATGGGACTCTGGGAAATAGAGGCTGGGCGGGGCGTATGTTGGAAATGTTTAAATGAGAGGTTTTGATATTTCCAAAACTAAAAGAATAAACTATTTATCAGTGTGGTAGAAGATTAAAATTACTCAGCAGGTATAAGGAGAACATTATTGTATTTCAAAATGTAGCGCCAAAAAAGGGGAAGGGGCTCACCTCAAAATTTACAAAACTAATGGACAACAATCTTTTGGGTAGGCCTATGGCAAAACAAATTGAAATATGTTTTAAAGTAAAGGGAAAAAGCCCAATAACAAGAATATTCTGAAAATTTTCACTTTAAAATGGAAATCCGGGGAGTGATCACTCCTGAAAACTTTTAAAATTAAAATTATCAACCACTTACCGATGTAAAAAATGAAAATTTGAAAAGAAGGTAGAAAGACCAGCCCAAAATGCCCCGAGAACTAAAATTTGAAATTTAAAAGTGGGAGTCTTAAAATATCAAAATGAAAATGTGGGAGCTGAAAAAGGTTTGGTAAGGGGGATTAGTTTTAAATCCCTCCAAAATCATTAGAAAATCTACCGTTTGGCACGGAGAGAAATTAAATAATCGGGGGTGGTTCCAATAATTGATAAAAGAACCATTCCAGATTATTTTCCTAGTTGAAATTAAAATAACATAAAAGTTGGTAAATTTGGAATTTAAAAATAAGAGGCTGGGCAATTGGTAAAAGATTGGGGATGGGGGACCCTAAAAGTTCCTAAACTAAAAGAAAAAAACCTTTCTCGATAACCGTTCTCAGTTTTAATTTTCTATATGAATAAGGTTAAAACCTAAAAATAAGGCAACACAAAAACCAAAGATTACCTGAAAGGGGATCCATATAGTTATCTTAGGATTTTGCAAGAAGGAACTGTAAACAAATTTTCTAGCCGGATGTTAAACATTCTAATTTGATATAGCTTTGATACCGCTCACCCATGCGAGGAACGGGTCCAGTTGCTAGTCTATAATTAGTGACACTTTAAAATGATATGACTTGAGAAATGGCTGCCCCCAATAATATTGATTCAATTAAATAGGTATTTTAACAGAACTGATCCAAACATTCCTTTATATCCCGATCCAGATAATCGATTCATTACCCCACTTAGAATGCTTCTGTATGCGTGCATTTGTATTACCAACTTTCACAAAATGAAATAAGGAACAAGAGTGATAGGTGGCTGCCCTGGATTGGTTTTAAACATAGGATGTCTTCAGAACTAATGGGAATTTTTGAAATTTGTCATTGAAGCTAGGTGGGGGAGTGAAAAGAGTGTATTATTAAGCCATAAGATCGTCAATATTAATTTATGAGCTAAACTTTTTTTTAACGTTAACTTACTAGATTAAAAATCTTTTATACCCTAATTTTGAATGCTCATCCCTTTACGTCAGTGTTGCCAAATATGAACTAATTTTGGTAACACGTACTACCAGCCGTATAATCTATACGCATTTTCAATTTCACTTATGAGGTAGGGATGAGGAAGGTAGAACGAAGAGGAAATGCAGCCATCTTTGCATGGAGATATAATGGGAAAACATCTAAGAAAAACTCTTAGCATAACCCGGTCGGTATTATAACAGCTACCTCTCCGTCACCGATAAACCCAGCTGGATGAGCTTGAGAAAGTTTGGTCTACGTGATCATCGATGTAGGTCAAGTGTCAACTTATGCGCAAAACATATAGCGCAGCAATTATCTTCTAAATCGTCAACCGGAATGATGAAAATAAAAATTAATTAAGTATTTTTGTGAACGTATGGGATTTATTGTGTCATCAACCTATTTGTTTGCTTATGTGAGGACAACAGCATGTAATACAATTAGATCCCGTGTAAATCCTGATTTATATAGGAAACCCATTTTCAATCACTCATGGTTAGTGTTATGGTTATGATAGTTAGGTTATGGGGTTTATGCTTTATGTTTAGGTTAGGTTATGTTAACGTTATATTTAGGTTGGGTTATGGTTAGGTTAGGCTATGGCTATGTTAGGTTAGGTTAGTTAGGTTAGGTCATGTTAGTGTTAGGGGCTAAGAGTTGGATATGTGATTACAGGTTGTTCGTAAAAACTAATGTGTGACAGGCTGGACAGGTACACTTTATTCGCAATTGAGCGCGCCCGGCTTATTCAATTTACTAACTGTAATGTTTATCTAAAATAATATAAAAAGCTTCCAATAATACTTCCTTATGGATTATTGTATAATTTATCTTTACACTATTAAACTAAACTAATAATTAATACAATATTGTAATATTTTTTGGCAACATGAGTTCCACTGTGTAATTATTGTGCTTTCCGTGAAAATAAAACTTATTAAAGAACGGGTTGCTACAGGGCCTTACTTGGAAATTTATTTTGCGGGTTTTTTTTAAAATGGTGACTCGTGGTAAAGTTTGCGAACAGGAGATGCAAGGTTGCTTTTTTTTAAAATTGAATATCCTCTTGAAACCCTCTTCCGAGATCGAATGGTCTAAGGCAGTGGTATTCAATCTGGGGTACGCGTAACCCTGAAGGTACGCCAAGACATCTTAGGGGGTACCTATGTAAAATTTAAAAAAATACATATAAGCATATATATTTAAATACTTATTATTAAGTTATTTAATATTGTTTTCTCCGTTGGTCCCGGCACAGATTTATCTGATTGCCAAACTCTTCCTTCACCTCTGACAAGACGTGTATTAATCACAACTTGTGAATGTGTGGAATGCCAGGCCTCCACCGTGGTTCGGATCCACGTTAAACGGTAGGTCCTCCATTTCATCTCACAATACCCTTAAAAATACACATTAGCGTAAGTGCGTACAACCCGAACGGGTAGTAAGACGCGGTGTTAATAAAAATAATAATAATAATAATAATAATAATAATAATAATAATATTGTTTTTTGGGGATATTATTTATTTTGGATATAGATTTTATAATATATATAACTTGCATTATATACCAACAACTTTGAGGGTACGAGGTTGATGAGAAATTATATTTGTGCTAGGCCAACAAAAACAAGTTGAATACTACTGATTATAAGGCATCACTCTCACAATAGGCTTATACTAGCGATTCAGGAGGTTGGAGCAAAACATTGGGTGTACTGAGGGTATATCCATACGTGGAATACTCTGAAAGGTCTTTCTACAATACTACTATATAAGCTTTATGGTAGGAAAGGCCTTTCAGAAAAATCCTACGGTGACGAGCTTAGTCTTTATTAAAGGTTTTCCACCCTCCCCCTACGTAAATGTTAGTACACTTCTTCTAAATTCAACCTTCCTCATACATAAAACACTAACGTAATTAGTATATATGCGTGTAGCCCGAACGGGTAGTAAGATGTGGTGACCCTAAGAATAGTCACCATCAAGGAAGTTGTAGGCTCTACGTTCTAATAATGTTATAAGACCGAGTTACTCTAGTAGCCTAGGTATTGATTATTATATTGTTTTAGCACCACATACTCGTTCTACTAATTGTGCTGATAGTTTTAAGGATGAAGGAAGGTTATATTTAGAGGAAGTGTACCCACATTTGTTTGGAGAGAGATAGAGAGAGATAGTGGAAAACCATTTTGGAAAAACCACCCTCAGTACATCTGACCGAGATTCGAACTTCAATCTTCCCGTCATCAGCAGTATAGTCCACTGAAAGAGTAGCGCCTTAGATCATGCAGCCACTGAAGTGAGTAAACCTACTTTATTGCTTGTATGAGAGAGTAGGGGGGAACTATAAGCCCCCCGAAATACCCCCAAACCCCCAGGTAAAAACCCTGGATTGCAAACCTATCTATCCTACATGTTTAACTTTGCAAACTAAAAAAATTAAAGTTCTACATCATAGAAAAAACAAAGGGTACCGTTTAAATAGTTTAAAGTGAACATTATATTTGTTTAGTAGCTCTTGTATTGGTTCAAAGTAGGTTAATGGTAGTTTGCGTTCCATTGCTTGACCAGCAGACACAAGAGGAACTTCTTCGTAGATCAGATAAAAGTTGACAGCCAGGACTGATAATATTGTGAAACTACCAACTAGTTGCTCGAAGACAATATAAATTGATATTTATCTTGTAGAGAGGTATTCTCGTGTGGTCATTCCAGGTGATTTTGGGGGGAAAACCCAGGTTGAAAGACAAGACACCAGCTCAGGACAGCCAGCTAGTCTACCGAAAAATTCTGTCAGTAAAAATTTATTACTGTCAAGTCTATTAGTATGTAGGGGAGGGAAAGTTGAGGTGATGAAGTCTTCAGAAATGATAATCTCTCAACTAATTAAATAGAATTGTCTAGAACATCCCAAACACTAAACTTGTTGATTAGACAAAAGTGATAAGATTTTATTTTTAACGACACTTTAAAATGTTGTCGAGTTAACGTTCCAAGGACGCTCTCGAGTGGATGGAATATTTTTATTTTCTGGTCGCTTTTACGGTCAGAAACAGCCTCTTGCATAAATCAAATTTCTAAGTGGTAGAAGGGCGACAAGTATTATCTTGAGCTTTGTACTATTTCTAATAACTTTATATATAAAGCAAAAGCACTAGTCTTATTTGGAAGGGACGGGCTTCAATATCTGGTAGGAGCCAGAGTGACTTGGGTTATTTTTCCAAAGCAGTTGTTTTTCGTCCTCACGACAGTTGAATGCTGGTATAGTTCATACCACTTATTTAACTAATCTCTTTACTCTTAGATCATTACAACGATCTTGAACTTTGGTTTTCTTTGCTTTCCGTCTTACTATCTATGCGGGCTATTTGCATATTTATACTAATGGGGTGGATCCAATTAAGGGTAAAGCTGCTTGAATTTGAGGGGAGAGTGGGAAACATTTTATGAAAACCCAACTCGGTAAACCCACCGTGACTAAAATCAGAACCTCTACGTTATCGATAAACTAGACAAGATGAGACTAACACCTTGGTCTCGATGCCCATCGCTACGGGTGATCTTCAATTTAAATATAATAATAATAATAATAATTATTATTATTAAAATTTATAGTTTTTCTTCAGATTAAAATCAACTATTCAAACATGGAGCCATGTCAACACATTATTTACTTACAAACAATTTTGAGCTAGGACAGTACTACTGATCCATTGACGTCAGTAATTTTATTTAATTATAGGACAAACCTACAGACCTGAATAAAAAGTTATTACATTTATTTATAATCCGAACAAATTTATTTAAATTTTAAAACTGTGGTCAAAGCTCTACGTGCAGCAACGAAATAGTTAACAATATTGTAAAAATATTAATTAGACTATTCGTATGCTGCAATATTCACATCATTTTATCATGGTTTACTAGTTTTATAAAATTTAAATTTTATGACGTTATGGTCTATTTGATTTTACTGTATGGGTAATATTTTATTTAGTTAAAAATAAAACATTATAAACAAGATTGACTCCTCATCCAACACTAGTGTATTGTACATAGTTATAAAACAACAAAATGGAACTTTATGAACACAAGTTTATTTATCTCCATTTCATTTATTGATTTCATGGGTTGATTTTTTTCAAATGTTTGAGGATCTTTCTATATTGTGTCTAAAAAAATTCGTGGTGTTTATTGCAATCTTTAAGCTAAAAGAAACCCTGCTAATTTCGCAAAGTAAACAATTACCGAGTACCTGTCAGTTGGCCTAAAAGTCATTTGGCCTAAAGTCATTTGGCCTAAAGTCATTTAGCCTAAAAGTCAGTTGCCTACCGACTTTTAGGCTAAATGACTTCTAGGCCAAATGACTTTTAGGCTAAATGACTTTAGGCCGACTTACTTTAGGCCAAATGACTTTTAGGCTAACTGACTTTTAGGCCAAAGACTTTTAGCAATGCTTTTAGGCCACTGCTTAGGCTAAATGACTTTTAGGCCAAATGACTTTTAGGCCAAATGACTTTTAGGCTCACCTGACTTTTAGGCTAATGACTTTAGCGCCGCTCTCCCCATTTACCTACTGACAGAAGTAGGGTAGGTACAGTTCCAAATGTTAATTGAGGATATAGTAATGTTGACAACGAAGGAACCTTTTCTAACTATGAAAATAATCCTAAAGGTGAATTAAAGTTCACTTTATGTCAAAAAGGACATTTTCAGACTATATTACACACATAGTTGTTTACATATGAAAGAAAATCTAGTTAATTTTCAAATGTCAGATAAATTTCTTCCTATAGGGAATCAGATTAAAATATAACTTATTCCATGCGCTTGGAGTTGACAAAGGTTCAACAAGCCAAAACAGTAGCTGGTGCAACTACTTCAAAACAGTTATATAAAAACCACTTCAAGAAAGTTGCTAGTGGATTTATTTCAAGACAATTACTAACAGGAATAGTTCAAGATAGTTTTCACAAGAACTACTTCAAGACAGTTGTTAACAGAACTTCAAAACAGTTGTCGACAAAAATACTTCAAGAAAGTTACTGGAAGAACTAATTCAAGACAATAACTAACAGAACTACTTTAAACAATTTTTAACATAACTACTTCAAACCAGTGGCGTAACTGGGGGAGGCGAATGTTAGGAGTGTAAACCCCCCCCCCCCCCAAATTGAATTGAAAAAATAAAAAACATATGCATTTTTTTTAAAAACCTACCCATTATTAATAATTACTCAAATTATTCATAATATAATGCGGCATTGTGAATTGTCCAGTGTTTTAGTAGGTAAAAAAATAAGTTATTTGGGAGGATACTGAAGCATCATCACCAGCAGTTCAACTTCAGTGTGCCATAAAATATTAATCTTTTTTAATTAATCTACAGGTTTAGCAAAGGTTTTCTCTTTGAGCTTACCACTTTGCCAAGCATTGCAACTTGATAATGTAGATCTTCTAGCTGCCATTAACATGGTAAATCTGCTAAAGGAAAAAATTCAAGAAATAAGAATAAACATCGATATTGAGTTTTCAGCTATTTGCGAATCAGATAAAACACTTGCTGAATTGTTTGGTTCAAATATTGTTACACCAAGAATATCTACCAGATAAACACAGAGGTTTAACGTAAAAGTAGACTCCAATGAGGGTTACTTCAGAGTGCAATTTTTTTTTTTTTTGCCGTTTTTGGATTATTTTGCGAGTCAATTAAAAACTCGTTTCTTGTCAGTTTTATGTTCCTGATGCCAACAGAGGAATCGGTTATCACTGAAGTAGAGAAGTAACAGATGAAAAATCTGGTTGCTTTCTACGGGAAAGATTAGCAGTGTAGTGATATGGTAGCAATTGGTGAACTTTACATGTAGACCGAGCGAAAGAATGAATTGAAAATAAGTTCAAGAAAGGCTATGAACTATTATGTTGCCTGAAATGAAGAAATATTCCCATTGATCAGTACTTTGTTGAAAATCTTAGTAACCTTGCAAGTGTCAACAAGCACCAGTGAAAGATCGTTCTCAACTCTTCGGAGATTTAAAACTTACTTGAGAAATACAACAGGGCAGCGAAGGCTGATTGGCCTAGCGATGTTAAATATACATCGAGAAATAATCATCTCTCCGGACGAAGTTCTAGATGTAATGGCAAAATCACCTTGTCGATTGGAATTCAGACTAAATTAATGTTGTAATTGGACTCTATCCTTAAGTTAATTTGCTTTTAAACCAAACAATGTTTCTGTCATATTCTGCAATAAAACAATTTTTTTTTTAAAATTAACTTGTATTGTGTTAGTCTAATCCTGTCTCAGGGTTTTAGTTTTAACTGAATTGCAAGCCGATTATTTATTATAGTCGTAAATCGTCACTTAGGCACTAAAAAATGAACCCTCCTTTTTACTGGTGTAAAGGCCATATCTCTTGGGGCTAACCCCCGCCCCCGTCCCCCACTCCCACACACACACACACACTCATCAATCCTAGTTACGCCTATGCTTCAAACCGTTCTTGTTAGAACCACTTCAAGAAAGTTTCTTGCAGAGCTTCTTCAAGAAAGTTCTTAACATAACTACTTCAAGACAATTACTAACGAAACTATTTCATAACCTTTCTTTGCGGAACTTCTTCAAGACAATTACTAACAGAACTACTTTAAGATAGTTAATAACTGGATCCATTTAAGAACCATTACTAACAAATCTATTTCAGGTAGTTACTAACGTAACTGCTTCAATATAGTTCTTAGTAGAAATAATTCAAGACCTTTACTATAAGAATCACTTCATGAACAGTTCTTGGCAGAGTTACTTTAAGACCCTTTAACAGCATAATTACTTTAAAATAGTTCTTAACAGAAATACTTCACGATAGTTACTAAAAGAACTACTCCAAGTACCAGCAGAACTACTTTAAGACAGTTCTTTGAAGTACTGCTTCAATACAGTATTAATCAGAACAATTTAAGACAGTAACTAGTGGAACTAGGTAGACTGCTTCAATTACGGCTTTAGCAGAACTTCTACAAGCCAGCAGCTAGTGGAACTACTTCAATATAATATTCTGAAAATTGAAAAATGACACCTGGACAAGGGAATCGAGCCCGGGACCATTGGCTTAGTACGCCAATGCTCTACCACTGAGCTATCTAGGAATCTTCCCGTGACCAGGGTCATTCTTCACTCATATTTTAAGGCAGAGTTTATGATGGACGTGCGGAAATCGTCGACTACAAATGTGTGATTTTATTAAGATCACGAGCTATCAGATAACGCAGCCACCTTCAACTCGGTGGTTGGCTTAATGCTGCCACATGTACAATCCAAAGGTCCCGGGTTAGATTCCCGTGTCCAGGTGTCATTTTTCAATTTTCAGAATATGATATCTAGATGGAAAATTCCTCACTAAAAAGCATAAATAATAACTTCGGCTATTTGATACTTCAATATAGTTTATTACAGAACTACTTTAATACAGAAACTAGTGGAACTAATTTGAGATCCTTCCTAACAAAACTACTTCAAGATAGTTTATAACAGTAGGATTACTACTTTAAAACTGGAACAATTTAACTATTTAATAGTAGGCCTACAGTTTTTTTCAGAACTACTACAAGTTGGCAATTAGTGAAACCAATTCAAGATCGTAATTAGTGTAATTACTTCAAGATAGCTTATAGCAGAAGTAATTAAGACAGGACCAAGTGGAATTACTTTATTAAAGTTTGTTCAGAACTACTACAAGACAGTCACTAGTGAAACTACTTCTATAAATTTTATTTCAAAACAACTAAAATACATAATTTGGTGGAACTATTTAAATACAGAAGCAAAATTATATTAAAATATTACATAATTTCGTAGAGACTTTATGCCAAAATTTATTTGAACTGCCAAATGAGAGTAAATTTAGTAGATTTGAATTGTCAGATTAGTGTTTTCTAATGGCGATTTGACAATAGCTATGTTTTTATAAATCTAAATAAGTATATTTATATATAGATGTACAAATAAGTCAAATATATATATATATATATATATTAAAAATATGATAAATATACGTAAATATAATAAATATATACATATTTATACATAGCCTATATAATTTTATATATTATATAAAACTCATAAGCGTAAAGAGAATTTAATTTTGAAAAGGATTTCAAAATCGTAAGCTTATAACAAGATGTAAGCTTTGGTGGAAGGGGATGCGAGAAAAGATCGGGGTTTTTGCAGTTTTTACTAGCAAAGCATTTCTTTGTCTGAAATAAATAAAATATTGCTCTAGCAGCAACGTTTAGTTTAATTTTCTTCACATGATAACCTCAACAGTATCGTTGAATATCTGTCAAGGGTTTCCTGGAACTTAATGACAAATTTTTTGGCTAATTTAAAAAGTTTCTCATCTAATGCCGCTATGCTTATGACAGTTATTCAACAACTGTTGATATCACATGTGAAGAAAATTAAACTAAACTCTACTACTGGGGCAATATTTTATTTATTTTGGTAAAAAAAAAGTTTTGCTAATAATTGTAAACACACTGACATTTTTTCATGTTCCCAACATCCCCACCCATTATTAAACTCTAAGAAATAAGAACATTGTTATTTTATACAGTAGTGGTGGAACTTTATTTGTGTAAGAGGGCAAGTAACAAAAAAGCTTTTAAGGACTTTCTTTTAAAAAAGTTTTAGGGACTTTCTAACCTCCTCTCCCCCAATTAATGTTAGAAAATTAGATGCTTCTTGAAGATATTTATATGTTCCTAGTTTGGAGAGTTTTTGAAAATTATACACCCCTATTAGCTATTTAGAATAGTGCCCCCACCCCCAGGGCTGATTAAGGGTTGAGGCCACCCTAAGCTCGTATGCTTGTAGCGCCCCCCCTTCCACCCGATCCCCCCAACATCTCCAACGATAATGCTAAGAGTAGATGACAAGCAAAAAATACAAATATGTTTGAAATGTTTTATTTAATGTTTTAATTTAATATTGATTATATGATTAAATAATAACTATGCATGTTTGGAATAAACTAATAAAAAAAAAATTATATCGTTATATCCTGTAAAAAATTCATAAATGTATTACGTATTCCCACCATTTAGTATAGTAGACTGTTGTATTTATATTGACACACGAGGTAGCTATAAGAATACTTACATTTAATACTGAATTGTTTTCATTTTAAATTATCAATGAAAATATTGGCAGCGACAGGCGTGGTTTCAGCCGGCGGCCCTGGAATGATTAGTTTGTCTTAGCCTTTACATTAGAAATTAAAGTAGCTTTACATTAAAATAAGAATCATAACGCCTTGTAATATAATTTCAGGTTTCAATTTTACTTTGGGAAACAATTTATATCTTATATTATAATATTAATCACAGTTTTTCTTCATTCAACATCTCTCGCCCAAATAAAAAAGACTTGTTACCCAAAATGTGCACCCCCAAAATCTTGTGCCCTAGGCTGTAGCCTAATCAGCCTAATGGCTAATCAGGACCTGCCCACCCCAAAATATTTTGAAATTTGTATACTTTTGGAGACTATTTGGAGTAGGCCTAGTTTCCCTTAGGAAAGTTTCTGAAAATTGGATGCCTCTAAAAGCTATTTAAAGAAGTGTTCATAAAAATTATTTTGGTATAATAGCTTCCTTAGAATCTATTTGAAGTGGTCCTCATAAAGAATTCATTTTAAAATTTGGAATGCCCTAGAAACAATTAAAAAAAAATCATATTAAAAAAAAGGTGCTATTATAAGTTGTCTTCCACCAGTAAATTGTTAAAAATATAATGCCTTTAGAAGCTATTTGGAATGGTCCTCACATAGATATTTTTAAAAATTTTAGATACTCTTAGAAGTAATTGAGAGGGGTCTTCTCCCCACAAATGTTTGAAAATTGAATGCTTTTAGAAGCTAATCAGAGTAGCTCCCTACGGGTAGGCCTGTAAGCCTATTTAAAAAAACATTCGTATGCCTTTAGAAGACATTTAGAGTGATATTCAAACTGAACTTTTGAAAAGTAAATGCCTCTACAAGCTATATTAAGTTTGATACAAGGTCATCTTTAAACTTCATATTAAAACCTCAGGAATCCCCCTTCCCCTTTTTTTGTCCGAGTATATAAATATATATGATATACGTGTATATATAAATGTGTAAATGTAAATTGATTTAATTAGAATGAGCTGCAGCGGATTGAAATGTATTCTAAAATAAATACCAGGCCATGATCAATGAGAACGATCTGGCTATTTCTCTCTACACATGAAGATGAAAGTGATACAGATTAATTAATTTATCTTACCGAAAAAAAAATTGCTTTTCTGTAAGAAAAAATCAATTTATCAATACAGTTATATAGTTAATTATATTTATCAGGCGTCAGCTATTTAACGTGAACTATCTGAACCAACTCATAATATCAGCACACAACTATAAAGTAACATAGCTCTAAATAAGACACAAACAAAACAATATACACTTTGGCTGTAGCGGAATCGAATCTGGGATGCCTATCTCAGTTTAGAGAATGAAGCTAAGGCGTGTATTTTAATATTACTAATATTTTTGTTTCCCTTCAATTAGATCCTGCTAAACATACCTATAATTTAATATACAGAGATTCCTATCATCACAATCTTTAATAAAAACAACTCATATTGATTATATACGTATTACGTCATTCCAACCAAACCCCCTCCAATATCCCGTCGTATAACATTTCCTACAGCCAATGAAAACTGTTCCGTACGGATCAAGCTTTGTCAACATCCCTTTCCATCACCCCTCCCTTTCTTCAACTACCCCTCCTTGTTCCCTCCTAAAACCATCCCTCCAGTTGTATTAGCAAGCCAGCCACCCGTATGAGAGGCAAGGGAATTTCGCCAGAGCCCGACGGTTAAAAGGCTTTCACTCACAGACTTCGCTATTGGTGCGCTCATTTGTTCCACGCATGCTCATTGGGCCTTCCGGTTGGCATTTTAAGGTCTTTTGATATCGTGAGGTATTAGAAGTGAATTGTTAGGGGCGGAGGGGAGATAAAGAGGGAGAGATCACTAACCTTGGCTTGGAGGATGCCATAGAGAAAGAGGAGACGGAACGAAGAAGCAGGAGGTATCGGTAATAGGGAGTAGTTTTATATTCTCCCTCTCTCTCTCTCTCGTCAGGGATGATGGTTTTGTTGGGAAGTGAATGATAGGGGAGTTTAGGGTTCATTATCTAAGTGAGTGTTTGAGTGAGTGTGCGTGGTGCGAGAGAGATAAAAGGGATAAGGGGATGATTAAAATAGGGTGGGGGAGGAAGGGGTGTGTAATTGTGACTGGAACGGAGGAAGCGGAAAGGAAGATTTCAGTCTTGCTGTGTTTGCGAGGGAAGCAGGTCGTGTACCGTTCCTCCTCCACCATCGTTTTCGTCGACGACAGTGGAAAAAATAAAGGGAAGATATTTATAAAAGTGTTTGAGGGTTGTTATATATTTTTTCGGGGAAGGTGGGTTGGTGTTGTTGACGTCTAAGTGACGCTTTGTTCAGAGACCATGATGGACCACCAAAGATTGACGAGTCGCACGGAGGATCCGATACCGAAACCACGAGGAGTTTACAGCATCGACCAGATTCTTGGGACGGTGAGGTCACCCGCCAGGGATCACCTTCGTCTGGATATCAAGGATGGTGAGTCCTTATCGTTATTATCTTAGATAACGTCCACACCACGTCTAAGATTAGTTTCTATTCTCATTGCTCTCATTACAAATCACTCTATATTTAGCATTCCATTATTTTAATTTGGCCACCACGTTTTTTTTTCCGTTTGGGCTATATTTATTTTAATTAAGCTAATAGAGTAAGGGGGAAAAACGCAGAATTTAGAATAAATATACCCACGTTTGCGTGAAGAAAGAATAGAAAACTATTTATAAAAAAATATTCAGCTTACCCGAAAGTGATTTGAACCCCGACCATTGCATCACTTGCAAAACAGAGAATATGAGCCTGAAATATAGTCCACGTGCTTACCGAGGTGGTCATTATTGACACTGATTTCTCGTTTTCACTTTTTTATTTCTATATTTTCTACGTACCGCCCGTCACAATTAATGCTCCCTATCTATGGCCATTTCAGTCTAGCACGCAAACCATTTATTTTTGAAAAATATGTTTTTAGTATAGTAATACTTCCAGATAACGTTACAAATTACATTTTACAACAAGGTTAGTAGGTTCAAATACTTTGATTTAGCTATTAAATAATTAATTATTTTGTGAGCTGACTAAAATACCTTAGCCGTATTTTCACCATGTTGGTCACCCGTCTTTCCACAATGCACAGTAGAGGCCTACTCCATGACAGAGTAGCTAAACTCTAAATAAATGTGTATACTCATCTCAACTTTAACTAGCATTTAATTTTCTCAGAAACTTTAGGTTAGGGTGGGTTTGTAATTCCCTAAACAAATTATATTTATTAAATTAAATGTAGGTTTTAAGTGTATAAAATAATCTATGGTATGCATAACAGTTAGTCAACGGGATCACTTGTTCCAAAAGCTCATTGATTAGTTGGGCCACGATCACTGACCAGAAGGATTATTGTCATAGCTTGGTTAGGCCACGATCACTGACCAGAAGGATTATTGTCATAGCTTGGTTAGGCCACGATCACTGACCAGAAGGATTATTGTCATAGCTTGGTTAGGCCACGATCACTGACCAGAAGGATTAAACGCAGGTCTTAACAGCATGAGTTAACTGTAATACGTCCATGTTATGAATTATAAATTCTCCCAGTCCAACCTTATATAGTGATGATGAAAGTTAGAATACGGGTGGACATTTATGTTTTGTTTTTTTTATTTAGCACCGCGTCTTACTACCCGTTCGGGTTATACGCTTAAGTACTAATTACACTAATGGATTAGGAATTGGGAAGGTTGAACTTAAGAGGAAGTGAACCCGCATTTGCGTGGAGGAAGAGTGGAAAACCATTTTGGAAAAACCACCCCCCAGTTCACATTTATGTTGGCTCGAAGGTTGAAGGGTTTCAGGAAAAAGCTGAGGACCATGGCTGAGCGATACCCGATGAAATAAATGAGTCAAGCTATTATTTTATCAATCCAGACTTAAATCGTTATTTTATTTTAACGTATTTCTCTTTTGTGTCTCAAATTAAGGTCATAACGTTGCCTGGTAGCGTTATTTTCATCAAAATATTTTTAAAAAATGTTTGCATTATCTATCCATACAATTACAATAAATAGTTAGAGATAAGGAAAATATAACTAATAGGAAATGTATCTGCAGTTGCGTGGAAGGAGCGTGGTAACTCATTTGGAGGGAGGAGGCACGGGGGGGGAGGGGGGGGGTCGATACATACAGCTGTAATTTGAGCTCTGAGCTTGGAACTCATGATTTAATAAACAATCAAAGCCATGTTCTTTAAAAAAACACATTTTATTGTTTGTTAAATATAAATAAGGTTAGACTATTTCTAAAATTAGCAACCCATCACTAGGTATTAATAGCTATATTTAGTAGCTTATTAGTTAATAAAGATCATAAATAGGCTAGAATCAAACTTAAGACCCTTTTATAAAAATATAAACAATAACTGGGTGCACGCACTAACAGTTTCCAAAGCATAATTGCAAAGTTTCAAGTATTTCTTTATGTCTTCTGGTCTAGGGGCTATAAAATCAACATACACAAACGCATAATAATTTAGGCTAATGTTCTATAAACTTGCCTTCCCTTAATTAGTTTCGATTACAAATTAGTGTTATTCATCCCGTATAAACTGTGGTTACGTGGTCTAAGACGTTAGATTCACCATATATTACATCACAGGTGAAGGAAGAGAATCTCTGCCGGGTTCAAAGAGATGGTTTTTACATAATGGTTTATTAGTTGTGGTTTTCCCTCCCATTATTTTAGCTCTACTGGTAGGCTAACACCCAATACTTTACTCGTCCTTATCCCGTAGATTAAATCATTTATTAATCCTTAACTACAGACAAAGGTGTCAGTTCAGCTGGTTTGGTTCACCAATGTTGGGGTTCGAGTCATTGGTTGGGTGATCTGATAATGTTAATCTCAAGAGATCTTCTTACACGCAAATACAGGGTGATCCAAAAGTCACGCAGTCCAAAGAAGAAACTTATATTTTGTGTCACCAATTCGGCATATTGTTGATTAATTCGGCGCGCGTGATTCTGGAAAACTACGCACAGACGATTGTTGGCATTCCATGTACGAGTTGGCCTTAAAATAATGTTCCAAAATGAATACTAGCTATGTTCGTGAAAAACTCATCTTACACTTTCAAATGCTGTAACTCAACTAGCTAGAGTTAGTGTATATCTCAAGGTCACATGGCCTGCACAACACCCGGCCAACATTACATTGTTGCCATACATGTAAAAACATGTTCATTTTCCATGTTCTTCTGCGAGAAATATCCTTGGAAAAACAGGGTTGCGTGACTTTTGGATCAACCTGTATAAGTACACTCTGATAACTTGACAGATCGAACTATAGTGTAGCTTATAAGATAGGGCAATAGTGTAATCCGTCAAGGTAAGACTATCATCACCTTTCAGGGTAAATGGAGTGTCTATTTACTATAAACACTTATCTTTATCACCTCTATCCATTTATACATATATATCCATGGATACCTGAGGCGTATAGGACGTGTAGCATGAGAAATATCAAAATTAAAATAAATGCGACGACACATTTGTAAATACTTTCTGCTGTTGCTTTTTAAAATTAAGAATGAAACAAAATTTACAAAAATTAATCACTAGACAACTATTAATTAATTTTTATTCAGATAAAAAAAATTTGTATGAATATTATATGATGTGAATTTAAGATATACATTTTTTTTAGCAGAAATCACTCTAGCCATTAAAAGAAAAATCAATTGTCAAAACAGTTGTCAATAAATTTACTTTGAACTCTTATTTTTTAGAAATGTAAAGATACATTCTTATTTATCATGTAGAATACTTCCTGGATATATATTTTAAAACAAAATTGAGCTATTTTCGGTTATTTAAGGCTAGAGCCAAAATCACTTAATTCTATTATCTACATCAATTTTGAACGAAATCCATCCAACCATTTTTGCTGCAGACCTAGAAACAGACCGAATTGTAAAACCCTTTTTATTCTAGCTTACTGGTACATAAAAAGTAAAGATCTTTCACAATTCGGAGGTAGAAAATATTTCTGATTACAATACTTTTTCTATATGAGAAATTAAAAATTGATCTTTTTGTTTAAACTTAAAGGAACTAAAAAATATTTTTAATCAGTAATAACTAATTCATCACCTATTGTGCACCTAATTACTATTATTCTAGGCTTTATCAAGTTTGTTTTAACCTTAACTCCACTGTGTTCTTATTTTAACACAAAGTAAAATCAAATATTAATTTTCTCTAGATTGTGATGTCTAAGCCCTTAATAGAAATCTAATTTGACAGTTTGATTGATTTTATGTACCACTTGTAGTATCAATATTGTTGTATCGTTAAGCTTGGACGATTTATCCTAGCTTATTGATAACTGGGGAATTGGACTAAACTTTATTTTTCTTAAGCTTGAAATAATACTGAAAGGGCTAGGTGGTTTTTTAGCCGAGAGTCCTTGCTTCACTGTCAACCGGATGAACTTAAAGAGGGGTAGGGGGTGAAAAAAGTGGGGATGGTAATTTCTTTATCTCTCCTAGGAATGTCTTCCCACTTTGATATTTCTCTTAATTCAATTCTCTCATAATTTCCTCCAGGCTAGAAAGTTGGGTAGCACAGACATTAGGGCACTGGCTACCGTGAATTGTAGTGGTGGTCGAGTGGTCTATTAGGATCACACTTGGTCATCGTTGACCAGGGATGTAGGGGTTTGAAATCTAAGGGTGGTTGTATAACAAGTTAATAAAGGTTGAATTTATTTTTGAATACTCTCGTCATCCTTAACTGTAGATTAATTCGTTGATTATTCTTGTTTTAAGCATAAAATACACTAAATGAAAGAATATACATATACATACACTAAATCTTGTCCAATAACACGAAATATACTAAATTATTGCATTATATAGGAAATGAATTAACTACAGTGGTAACACGTCTGTTAGGTCTAATTATTCTATGGGTCTCGGATTTGATCTCCGGCACGACTGAAAAGTATATCATTAGTAAATTAGGGTTTTCTCTTTCCCATTGGACTCATAACTGTACTTTTTTTTAAAATTATCACCACGTCTTAACCACTTATTCGGATTACACGCGTATGTACAAACTACGCCAATGGTTCTAGGGATTAGGAAGGCTATATTTATAGGAAGTGTATCCAAATTTGATTGGAGGGAGAGTGGAAAAACAGTTGTGGAAAAACCACCCTCAGTACCCGACCAAGATTCGAATCCTCAATCTTCCCATCATTGGCAGTCTAGTATACTGCCAGAGTAGCGCCCTAGACCATGCGGCCACCAAACCTTAACTGGGTTGCTATAGATTATAGAATACAGTGGGTAGCTAGTTTGTAAGCTATGTACTGTTGTAACCTATTGGTTCAGAACGTGCTCGTTAAACAAGCCTAATACAAAATATTTCACCGTGATAGATCACATGTGAAAATCCATCCTAAGTGCACCCAGCAGAGTCTTGAACTATGATCTCCCCGAGAAGGGACCAGAAATAAAGTCTATTGCAAACGTGACACTTAAGTCGACGTTTCCACCAGCGTGGGTAAGCTTATCAACAACTTAATATAAGAGATAGAAATGCAGAGGAAGAAAGAAAGGAAAGTCAACATTGACCAACCACATTCGGAAGAACTCCACCAAGTAGAACCTGCAAGAATTCGAACCCGGATCTCTTTGTCAAATGCGGTGATTAATGAGGTGCAGTGCAAGTCTAACATCTTGGATCATGTGCAGGGGCGGATCCAAGATTTTTATGAGGGAGAGGGGGTGGCGAGCTGGGGGATATCCCACCTCGGAAAATTTTGACGGAAAATTCTTTCAAAATTTGAGAGTAATTTAAAAATCACAGAAGTAAAACAATTTAAAAAAACTCATACAATTTTATCGTTTACTTATATTTTTTGTTAATTTTTGTTAGTTAAATTATGTATTACAAAATAATGTAATCAATTATTAAGAGTGATGACACGTAAAGCAAACTGGTTAGTGAAATATTACGTGACAGTTCAACTAGTAGACCTAGTGTCTATAACATAGATTTAATTAGTTTAATTTTTATATTTCTATCTTTAATACTAACTTAAATATGGTTTTACCCTTTCACAGTGATGAATTAACGGTTGGATCGATGTTGTACCTCAGCGGTTCTCAAACTTTTTTATATTGTACTCCTTGGCCATGACTAAAAGCTTAATGTACCCCCAAGACAAAAAATTCCAAATTACAGGTTAAAAAAATTATGACCAATGGTATATTATGATATATTTAATCTATTGACTAAAAATATCTGTAATCAAAATATTTCAAATGTGACAAAGCTATTTAGAGAGAATCCTACTGCTATAGATTATATCTATCGAGAATCGTAATGATAAGTTTAAAAAACAACATATTTTGCTGTAAAAGTCTGTAGAAAAGTTTTATACATTTTCTTCACAAATTCGTTCAAAAATAAAGAAAAAATAAACCTGAGCACAATATTTTCAAATCAAAACTTAAATTGTAATTCTGTAGTTGATATATTATGAATCCCAAAGTTTTTCGGTGAGAGGGGTGCATGGCCTGGCACAACTTTTTTATGTCTGGTTGTCCAGTTGAATTTTTCAACTGGAGGTTTGGCTCCAAATTAGCCTATTGCGGTACTTATTTTTTAGGTACACCATGGATGGAAAACCAATTCTCACAGGGATATGTTGTTGAAAAGGCATCATAAACTTGATGGCATGGTCAGCGATATGAGGAAACTCGTTCAGCCTTTGCAACCAAAAGTCTGCCAAAGATTTGCCAAAGAGGTTTTCTTGAGGCTGGATTGGAGGGTTTCATCACAAGATAGATCAATATTTTTTTCGTTGAAAAGAAGTTCAGTAGACTAGAGCTTCCACAGTAGAAAAAGGTCTCGCATCCAGAACTCGCTTCCTAAATTCTCAGGAAAATATTCGCCAAAGTCTTCAATCAAACCCAGAAAATCTCTTAAGTCGTTGACAACAGAATCATAAAGCTCAACTTCATTTTCTTCTACGAAATTTTCTAAAGACGGAAAGAATCACAGCTGTCCCTTCACAACTTATCTTGTTGCAAATTGAAGTTTATTTTTTAAAGCTTTTAATGTGTCATGAACCATGAAGGGTGTTATGTGTTTAACCTTGCAAACCGTTATTCAGCTCATTCAGTCGCTGAAATACGCCAACCATGAAAGCTAGCCTGCACAGCCTCTATTCATTTGTAAATCTGTCACTAAACTCACACTTGCTGTCAGAGAGGAACACTCTTAACTTCTTGTCTCATTTCATACAAACGAGCAAGATAATTTCGTTTGGAAGCCACCTTAACACGCATTATATGTTTGAGTAACATTGTCCTGAATAGGCTGATGTATAATACATAAACACAAATAGATTGGAACTAATTAATATATAAACATCCCCGCAATATCTCTCCCTACAACTGTGTTGCGAGTTTGAGAAATATCGTTGAGAGAGAATAAATTATGTCACCAAGTCGTGATTGTTCAGTAAAGATGCTCAAATTACTATAAATATAATAAAAATAACTGCTAACGTAGAAGGTGTCAAGTAGAAGGTTGAACATTTTCAGAAATCAGTCTCCAGCCGAGAGCAAATAGGGGAAAAAGATGGGTGGAAATAACCAGATAACGGTAAAAGCCAATAATTAGGGTTTTCCATAAGTCCCTTGTCATTTTGACAACTTTCCCTTGAGAGCTGCCCCCTGAAAGGTGCCCACGTACCCCTGTTTGAGAACCGCTGTTGTACCTGCCTATATCTATAATTTTATTAAATTACTTAAGGAAAAGTTGTATGCAACCAACAAATAGCGTAAACAAAACCAGACCATTTTGATTCTAAGTGAGCTAGCTGTCACATCATATCTCCAAATTATAAATCTTTTCTGATTAAATTAAATGGTTACATCTTGCTCAAAATAATCAAGATAATGATAGATCCCACGCGATAGTCGTTCGATTTTTGTGATTTTATTCACACAGCAAACAACGGACTACAGCACCTAAACTAAATAATGTGTTATTCAGTAACTTTATTTATCTATGGTGTGATCTCGTCAACATCATAATTTGAACAGGCAGCCGCTCAAAAACATTAGAGAACTACAAATAAGCTGTGTTATCATCTTATTCCTTGCATCCTCTGGAAAGTGTTATATGGTTAGGTCTTTATTAGCTCAGAAGACTTCAACGCATGCGCCGTAGAGTATATAAACAATTTGAGGATCTAGATAAGTTAGACCCAAGAAGAATACAACCAACACTGGTGGACAAGTGGTTTGAAGTGTTAGACTCGCATTTAGCTTGCTTGCTCTCCATCGAAGACCAGACCAACGTTTTAATCCCAGTTAAAAGTACCGAGTTTTTTCCCTAAATAGTTTTTCTTTCTATCTCCAAGCAAATATCCCTCAAAGCCTACTCCCTCATCCCTACTTAATAGTGTAGATACACGGATGGGTGGTAAGACGAGTGCAAAGATTTGCTCCATTTTCTACGATATTACTGGTGTGCTTTCTCTAAATTCATCCTCCACATCACTAACCCTTAGATTACTACATCTAATGAGCAGTTTGTTAAAACATTAGCTCCATACCCTTACTCACAACCCACAACAAATACATATTTCAAAAATATATGTTAAAATACAAAATACTAAGCTAATCTAGTTAGGTTTGGGTTTAAATCCCGACCCGGTGTACTCGGGGTGTTTTTAACTTTATTGCCACCCACTTTCTAACCACACAAATTCAGGTTCATTTTATCTCAATCCTACCTACATCACCCCTACTCAATTGCTCGGATGGGTAGTGAGATGCAAATAAAAAAAATCAACTCTTTAGTGTGTTTTGGTAATTATGTGATTAAGTAAAAACTATTTCACTAGCAAGGATTCAAACTAAGATCTTAGTCTAAGCTATTCGAGGATATCTAAATCCAAGATTTATTTCTTTTTGTAGGATTACAACTACACATCTCCCACATCCATTTCGGTATAAACTTTGGCTTTTAAAACGCACTTGTAACAGTTTCAAATACAATGTGGACAAATCACAGGACAAACATATCCAAATACTCCTTGGAAATGTGTAAGAGCACAGTCTCACCTCACGGATAGCACCTATACTCCATTCACGGTAGGAATTACTCTCAGAAAGGTCTTTTTTCCTACCTAATATCCTACTATATAATAGATTTCTGGTTCTCTAAAAAGGCCTTTCAGAAAACAATTTCTACGGTGAACAAACTTTAACTAGGCATTAGATGAAACACGCCTTAAACCAGTCCTCACATCTTGCGTGGTGTGGTTGGTTTCTGTAGTCTACTCTAAACAGTGAGATTGAGATTAATAGCATTGACTTTATAAATACGTAAAGTAAACTCATCTTACCATATTTAAAAATAAATTATACAGTACAACGCACAGACTTTCTCTCTCTTTTATTTTAAAGTAAAGACATTTACTAAAAAGCTCGTAATATATGTGAAATGAAATAATATATATTGTTGCAGAAACATTCCACCAAAGAGCACACATAAAATACACTTTTTCAGAAACATTGATAAAAGAGGAACATCCATCTCCAACAAATATCATAAAAATCAAATTCATTTTCAAGGACTTGAATAATATATACAGGGTTTTTGGAAACTCATAGCCCAATCTGCACATATAGCTTGTTTAAGTTATATTCATTTTAATTGTAAATTTTTTTTTACATATAACTTGTTTGAACCAAATTTAACACAAAATCCCTATAAACTTAAATCCGGAAACCTATGTAATACCATAAAATTGTATTCAAGTTTCGACGTACAGCGCCGGGAGAGCAAGGCTGTTCAAGCTTAAGTGTACAACAAGTTGCATAGGAGTTAGGGCGCGTGGCATACACAGCTTGCCTTATAACATATGCATATGCAATGCCACGCCCTACTCCTATGCAACTTGTTGTACACTTAAGCTTGAACAGCCTTGATCTCCCGGCGCTGTACGTCGAAACTTGAATACAATTTAATGGTATTAGCATAGGTTTCTGGATGTAAGTTTATAGGGATTTTGTGTTAAATTTGGTTTAAGCAAGCTATATGCACAGTTTGGGCTATGAGTTTCCGAACATCCTGTTTATATATATATATATATATATAATATATACACACACACACACATGTTTATATATATTTATATCTAAGCATATAGCTTATAGCTCAGAAAATATTGGTTTTATAAAAATATGTTTCAAACATAAGAGTTTTGTCTTTAATCTTTAATCTTTACAATGATAAGCTATTTCGTATCTCAAATAGTTGAGAATATATGATCAAAATTGGAAATTTCTGCTTATGTAAGGTACCCTTAAAGTCATTTTTATGGTAAAATGAAAACTGTCATTTGGTGTGTAATGAATCTAATGATAAACAGTACCTAAAGGCTAAATACCAAATTTAACTAAAATCGTTTTAGCAGATTTCAAAAATAACGTTTTTTTCTCCTTTCGTCCTTCAATAAACTGCCCTTAATTTTAGGGTTGGTTATCTAATTCCAAACCCTGGTTACCAAGTTTTAACCTGATCGGTAACATTATTTTGGCTCTATTCCAAGACACAAACACACATACAGATAGACAGACAGACAGACAAATAGATGACATCACGAAAACAACTTTTTCTGTTTCAACATTATTCAAAATCTCAAGTTCAATTTTTTTTCACGATTACTTCTCTCTCTGAGGGGTCGAGCGAAAATAAAAGTGCACGACATTTGAAAATAACTTTTCAAAAACAATTAGATTGATCCCAATATCGCTGTTACCAAATGAAGAGTGCAAGAACTGCTCTTAAGTACGTTTTCTGGTTCGAGCATGGTTGTGTATGTAATATACTGGTTAATCGGCCGTTAGATGGGCTCCTAAGATAACTTTTAGATTGACAAGAGAAACACTCTGTACAAGGTATAAAACACAATGTAGAAGAGTAAGCATATATAATAGACTAAACAAAATTTTTTAAAACCGTAAAACTGACACTAGTGACTGCTGCTGATCAGCTACCATCTTATTTGATACTAAAATTAAATATTTACCACCATTACCGATCGATTCTCTAAAATGAACAGTAAAATCCACGCGCTTACAATAGTAGCCTACTTCCTGTCCCAAAACAGTTACATTGCAGTTTTAATAGATAATTTTATTCAATACATTATTTTAGTAAAAGGACATAAGCTTACAAGCCTAATGCCAATACGTAGTATTATATATATACTATACATAGTGTGATAGACCGAAACAATATTAACTGCTTGTAATAGAAAATGGCAATGGGTTCCGTAGCGGCTGAACTGTTGACAACATAGGTATTTCCTCCTCCATTAATCTGTTTTTTTTTTTTAACCACGTCTTATTACCCATCCGGATGGCCATATATTTACATTTCTTTGCTTGGGTAGGAATGAAGATTATATAATTTAAAGGAAATGTATCTTTATTTATGAAGAAGGAGGATATATGGGAAAGAGCACGCTTAGTAACAAGCGGAGATTCAATAAAACCCTAACATCTTCGTTATTGGCAAAAATAGCTTAATTAACACGTTCGCCGAAAATAGATGGCAGCATCTGCTTGAGTATGTTGACCCATGATGCCTTGCAAAGCAAACTAACAACATTTTATTTTCCAGTAGGTATACATATATTTTAGATCATTCTCCCAATGGTTGTTTTCTAATTACAGCGCTGTGTCCGTGACACAATCCAATACATCGATACACACTATTATTTCAAATATCCTCACAACGACCAACAAAGCTGTCTGATTGCTGTTAGCTCTTCAGCGCATGCCTTGCCATATGCGCATGCGCACTGATTTGAGATGGTTGGTTTTGAAATTTGATTGGTTCTCCCGTGCCGAAGATCTCAGGCAGAGCGGACAAAGTAGAGATGAGTAGAACTTTAGCGGAACAGCTCGCGCCTATAAAGTGGAAATCTTTTGATTGGCTTAGAGCTCGTCACATGACCACGTTTTAATCACTTTACTACGGATGCCGATGACGCTTTCACAGTCACGAAGTGACATTAATAATTATATGATAATATTTACTATTAAATTGATTTGTGCAATTTGTGAATCACATAATACTAAACTCTTCTTAGGTGACCTATTTTCGTTTCTAAGAAAAGTATTTTATACAACCCGTATCTTTGATAAAAAATACAAAAAGCCAACCTCGTCTAGTCTGGATAGCAGATTATGAGTTTGACGTTTGATTCCAGACCAGGCATTGAGGATTTTTTACTTAATGCTTTCACCTTTCCCTTCAAGCAAATGTTTGTGCATTTCCATTAAATTCTACCCTAATCATCATTGCCATATCGGAGTAATTAAATGCAGATAGCCTAAATGGGCAGTATGATATGGGTTTAAAAATAAACATGCATTGAATGAGTTTCATGATAAAGACACAAGAACAAACAAATAGATTAAAGAGCTACCATTAACGCTTCGTCCAGTGGCAGGGGTGTTTAGTGTGAATGTAATGTTCAATGTAAAATCCATATTGTGTTTCTATTGGAGCCACGTCTTACTACCCGTCCGTGCTATCCAGACTTTATACACTAATGATCTATGGAAAAAGGGGGACCATCACATTTGTGCTACGTATACCTGTTATGACCTGCCTTTAATAATACATCGTTAATCTCACATTTCAATTGGTCCACTTGTTCACCTGCATTTAAAACGTTAGCGTTAATCCCATATTACATTTAGGCCACGAACAGTAAACAAGACTTACTGGTGTACCAGCTCGACCCTGCTCTTGTGGCTTTCCATTTAGTATGGTTGTAAATGTTTTCTCGAGCTGAGCGAAAAACAGCAAATGACGAGTAGTAAAACACAACAAAATGCTAAGTTAATATAACCTAGCCTAACCTAAACAAGCCTAACCTAACAATCCCAACTTAATATCAGGCAAAGGACTGGTAAGGCCGAGTTCATATTTACCCGCAGGTCTCTTATCTTTTGTAGTCCATCTGGCCAGTGAACGCGGCCCAATTAAGCTATGACGCTATTCGGACAAGGGGTCCGTGGTTCAACTATAATGCGCCAGAAAAGGCTCGTTTCAGTGGAAATGGTCTGAGAAAGGGTCGAAAAAGGGTTGATCGTTAGCTCTTGGTACTGCGCGGTGACATTTTTGGTAGATCTTACAAAAAAATGTATCTACGCTTAACAAAGTAACTTATTATTGACAAGAGTTGCCTCAAGTTTAGGATATGAAACATCTCTTCTTGAAGGATATTTATCCGGTTATTGTTTGTAATGAACTTCGAGGGAAGACATTCTGCACTACCAACGTGTGTATCATCATTTTCAGATGAAAGTGATGATAAACAAATGGAAGTAGGCTTACAGATGAACAGGCCTACTACAGAATGGGATTGAGAAGTTGTACACCAGAATTTAAAAATTTGTTGATTGAAGTGAATGTCATTCTTCTCAATGAGCTACATAATGTGATTAAAAAAATCTAAATTTGATTATAGTTTAGAAAAACGTATATACCTCGTATTTTCACGTATTAGAAATTGCATTTTATTTTTAAAAATACTAACATTTTTACATTAATTACAATCAGATTACAGATCCAAGTCACAGAGTCTACCCCTAATTGTAAAAAGGTGTGATGGCAGACCCTCTGTGAGTGTTACAATAATAGCCAATACGCAATTCTGCAAAATTTTAATCTAGGTAGCTTTCGAAACAATCTAATGGTGCTACTCTCGCAATAGACTAGACTGCCGATGACGGGAATATCGAGGCTCGAATATCGATTGGTGTAGGCCCTACTGAGGGTGGGTTTTCTAAAATGGTTTTCCACACTCCCTCCACGCAAATGCAAGTACACTTCTTAAAAATATAGCATTATCCCTAAAACCATTAGTACATAATCATATAACCCTAATGGGTAGTAGACGCGGAGCGTTTTCCTAACCGTTCGGACTATTTGCTTGTCCCATATCATTGAGTTTGGTGACCCCTGGTTTAAGGCGTCACTTTCATGCTAGACTGTCCTGGATGAGGGCAGATTGGGGCTCGAATCCCTTTTGAATCTATTAAATGTGGCTTATCATAAACGGTTTCCCACTTTATTTCCGCGCAAATGCGGGTAGATTACCTCTAATTTGCTTCCCTCCTCATCCATACCCTGTTAGAGTAATTGCTTATAACATTGACACGTAATAATATGCGGTGATAAAATAACAAATAAATATAAGGAAGGTAGAATTTTGTGTGGGAGTGAACTTGTATTTGACTGGAGAGAGAGAGAGACAGAGAGAGACAGAGACAGAGAATAAAATATAATACAAGCCACTTATGAAACACAACTTCAGTGCAAAGAAGGGGAAGGGGGGGTTCTAACCCCTAACTGCCTTCAAAAACCAAACGTGACTAACGCCTTTGTCTGCATGCCCATTGGTGGGGTGAGGAGAAGGGGGGAGTGGAAAAGGGGAGGGTTCAACTTGCGTTTGTTCCTTTTATTTTTTTAAATCCCTTTTCCTGTACCTTCTTCCATATTAATAATACTAATAATATAATATAAATATATATAATATAATATAATATAATATAGGCCTAGTAATATTCACAAAAACCATATTTGTGAAGTTGTCAGACAAATTTATTGAACTGTTCAACCAATTTACTTTAAAGGTCCTGGGTATGATTCCTGACAATGGCTAAAATTGTATCATTATAAAATGGTCAATTTTCTTTTTCCGCTGAATGGTAAAACGACTGTGAGGGTTATGGAATCCGGGTGTGGTGTTTGTATTAGAATAAAGTTGGAATAAAACTCTAATAGTGGCATTGAGTGAGAAAATAGTCTAATAATAGAATACTAATAATATTGTGCTACTTTTAAAGTGACACATTAACTGTATCTAGAATAGCGCTATAGTTCGACCTTGTCACGATACATTTAAAGATTGGTTCTAAATGTTTATCTTGTCATCTAAATTGATTTCTAGAAACTTTCTTGTGGACGTATGCTATTTGAAAATGACGAGAAAACAATGTTTGTGTGTCACCATGAATGAGCTAAATATATTCAAATATTTACCATGGAGAATTCCACTAGATAATATAACCGTTTACTTTAACTTGATATTTAACGATTTCTTGGCCTATATTTCTAAGTATTTGAAACTATTCTTACTTACTCTATAGTGATATAGTCTATCTGTAGCTTATATGGCATTTATAATAAGAATACTTTACTTTCCCCAACTTTCTTACGAATGGACATATCTGACAGCTAGGAAAAAAATACTAGCTCTATTCACACGTAATCATACTTAAAGTCACGTTATATGTAGCTATCACTTTTGATCTACAAACTATAATCAAAACATAAAATAACACTAAAGAATATAAGAGTAGTTTTTATTGAAATAAATTAGTCATGTGTGAAAATGACATTTGAAATTTTTGGGAAATTTTCTGGCGGAAATAACTATTTACCGCGGGAAACGGGAATGGAAACGGGGAAACAATTTAAAAGTATTTTCCTTTAGGATATTAATTTTTCAGATTATAATTCTTATCTAAGCTTAGCCTTCCCATTCATTCCAATAAAACAAATTGATACTTGCAATTAATGACTAAAATCATGGAAAGGGCAAACACTCTGATTCAGTTGCAATTATAGGTATGAACAACAACTTAAATTCTGTATCTTGTAATGAATTTAAAGGAAATAAAATTGATACTCAATATTTTTAAGTTAATTTTTTTTTAAATGTAGTCAAGTTTTCTAAATAAAAACTTATAATATTTTGTCTAACAGTGTTGAGTAAGGTTACTGATTTAATATAAATTTAAAACCTTGATCTATGCATTTTATTAATAGTGTGTTTTTAAACAAGCATTTTTGGTATAAATATGATTAAATCCTAAAAATTGACTTTAAGATTGACTAAATAGTTCTTAAATAAGAATACTTGTGGCGTGAATTTTACTAAATACTCACACAGTAAAACATCAAAATAACCAAACTGATCTGAATAAATAAAAGTGAGCCACAGTCTTGTATTGTACATAAGAATAACAAGCATTTCTCAAATGAACCAGTTTTCTTGGTTGCCTCTCATGTTTTAGTCACTAAATTTCTCACAAAAATATTTGTTTACCCAACTGCCAACTATTATTATCTAGGATACAAAAGCAAATGATGCCATTACAAATAATAACATTTACGTAATATGCCTGTCTTTAGTAGATAAGTGTAGTGAGTGTGAATGTACATTTCATGCTAAATCTATATTTCAAAGCCACATTAATCATTACTTGTGATAAAAATATGTTTTCCTGTCTTGGATCTGTTCAGGGTGGATATTTACCTCAAGTATATCTAGTGTCAAGACCATATTCATGGGGTGTTGGGGGTTCAACTCCCCTGTCCAAGTTTATTAACAAAATATATTTTGCTTTATTTAGGGTTCAATCAATATCAAAATTGAGGTACAAGTACAAATTAGGGGGCTGTGTTAACATAAAAAACACTTCAGATAGCTTCTATAGCTGTTCAATATTTATAATTTATTCTCGACTTCAGCAGTTGGGGGGGTGGGGGGGCTATGTTGCCATAAAAACACTTCACATAGCATCTAGGGGTGTTAAATATTAATAAATCTTCCTGGCCCTCAGCAGTTAGGGGGTTATGTTACCATAAAAATACACTTCACATAGCTTCTAGGGGTGTTTAATATTTAGAAATTTCCCTTTCCCCCGGCAGTTAGGGGGTTATGTTACCATAAAAATCACTTCACATAGCTTCTAGGGGTGTTTAATATTTAGAATTTTCCCTTGCCCTCGGCAGTTAGGGGTTATGTTACCATAAAAAACACTTCACATAGCTTCTAGGGGTGTTTAATATTTAGAATTTTCCCTTGCCTTCAACAGTTAGGGGGTTATGTTACCGTTAAAAAACACTTCAGATAGCTTCTAGAGCTGTTTAATATTTTGAATTTTTCCTAACCTCCGGCAATTGAGGATGTCCCACCAAACCCCCCCTGAAATTCTTGCCTGGTTACGGCCTTGTCTAGTGTGATTATGTTATTTAATCTGCACTCATTTGTGTTGTAAAGTAGTTATTAAAAGTGTCTGGGGCTTTGGATATCCATCTACTTAATGGAAGATAAGGGTAATTTAGATTCAATAAATGAATAATATTTTCAATGAAAATTAATTACAAACGTGACAATGATAGACAGTACTTAATTGTATTTTTTTCTTCCTCTAATTTCCCCGAAAAATCCCGGGAAATATTTTTCCTGTCCGAGTTAGGGAACACTTAGTTTCCAGATATTTTATCATAAGTTTCGGGATCCCACGCAGCCTAAATATATATTCTCTACAGGCAACTGCTTGTGTTGGTCAAATTGTACTCGGCCATTTAAAGAGGGATTTCATTTAAGTTAATTTAGTGCATATTATATGTGTGCGTGGATGTGTGATAAATACATCGTGAATATTCCCAATATTTGCCAATAAAACTTAATTACTCTTACTGGCTTAGTTATTGGTTGTATTAGAACGGAAATAAAGATTTTTAAAAATATTTGAACTATCATCACTAAAGGTGGCGGCCACTTGGTCGGTATAACTTGCATGCGGGCTCAAACCTTGGAAGATTCCCCCCCCCCTCCCCCCAGGCTACATAAAATAGAGGAAATTAAAGTCATAGTAATTATTGTTAATATTCGAGAGTCACAAAGCCATTCTGTATTTAAAATAATTATTTAGGGTTGAATCAAGCAGGCGGCTTATTCCTTATAATTGACATTTTACCGAAAAATAGAAAAGTAAAATTTAGGCCTTCCATATATTAATTGGAATTAATTAGAGAATAAGTAATAGAAAAAATATATAAACATATAAATATAAATATAAAACTGTTTATAGGCTAAACTAAATGAGACCCTCTCATTGGGCACAAGTTCAGATAGCCTGGTTTTCCACAGACGAAAGGTCATGGTTCGAATCTCAGGTAGGTGTACATAGATTGGTTTTTCCTAAATGGTTTTCCATTCTCCTTGTCCACGCAAATGTGGGTAGATTTTCTTTAAATGTTACCATTCCAATTTTTATATTATTAATGTAATTGAAATTATAATAACCAGGACAGGTAGTAAAATGCGGAAAATATATTATTTAAATTGAAAAATGACCCCTGAACACGGTAACTGAACCCGGGACCTTTAGCTTAGTTTTTTTTACATGAAATTTGGCTTAGTACACTAATGTTATCCAGGAGACTTCCCGTACCCAGGGTTGTTCTTCACTCATATTTAAAGAGTCAAGGGTGCTAGTGGTGGATTTGATGTTAGTCCATAGTGATATGCGCATGCGCGTGCGTACAGTTGCCATTGTACTTTGGCCGCATAAGGCCCTCCTTAGACGAAGGTGGCTACGTTATCTGATATTTGTGATCTTAGTGATTGATCACACAAATATAGCTGACGATTTTCACACGTCCGTCCCAGACTCTGCCTTAAAATATGAGTGAAGAGTGATCCGGAGTATGGGACAATTCAAGGATAGTAGACCAATGCTCTTACTACTGAGCTAAGCCAAAGGTCCTGGGTTGGATCCTGAGCCCAGGCGTTGTTTTTCAATCTAAAGAATATTATATTTAGTTCGGCTATAGCCACATTCAACAACTATAATAGCTTGGCTATTTGAGCTAGCGAAATATCTAAGTAAAGCTTATTTTTATGGCTAAGTTAAACATATTATTTAATTTATATATTCATTTATACTTTCTTATAAACCAACTTCCCCTCCGTGATATTTTTCTTTGCACAATTTTCGGCCAATTTCTTTCAATTCTATCCGAATTTATATTCAAATTGATTTGCAGGAAATGCATTTAAAGTTTCGAATAATAGCTATTCATGCTCTGGTTCCTTTTCATTTACATGACGACAGTGATGGAATTATTTATTTCCACCCGAGGTCAGGATTAGCAGAGGCATGGTGGCAGTTCTTTTCACGTCAAGTTCTTTATGTGCCACTTTTGCCTCGGGTTTGAATGTCAACAGCAAAATACTTAAAAAGATTGATTTTATTCGGGGTTAAGCGTTGACGTCTGTAAGGAGTTCATTCTTTAAATTTTTTAGCTCATTGAAAGCCTGACCCTGTATTTAGTTGGTAGTCCGTCCACCTACTGAACTACAGGTAGCGAATTTTTTTCCGGAACGGCCGAACAAAAAATGAGAGTTCCTCTTTCACAGTAGTGAATTGACGAGCCAGGGATTGGCTGCTATGGTTGTTCTAGAGTTCAATTATTTTGTAAGTCACGTGTTTAAATAATCTCTATGTCCGGAAAGTGCAAACAATTTTTTTTAGCATCGTGTATTACTTACTACCCGTTTGGGCTATTCAGTACGCTAAGTGCTAAATAATATCATGGTTATTATTATAAATTCATTGAAACAGATTAATCTAAAATGTATGGGTCTATTGCGAAAAAAATGTGGGAATTTCCTTGATACTCAGTCTCCTCATGTTTACTCCCTCCCCCTATGATTTATTAAGTCGCCAATATCTAGTACGCCTGCTGTGAGAAATTATCTTTAACTAATTAATAAGCACCCGCCTCGGTGGCGTAGTTGGCTAACGCGTTAGTCTTGTTGAGCTCTACTGCCGAGGACGGAGAGATCGAGGTTCAATCTCGGTCGGGTGAACTGGGGGGGGGGGAGAGAGGGGTGCCTAAATGGTTTTCCACTCTTCCTCCACGCAAATGTGGGTTCACTTCCTCTAAATACAACCTTCCCAATTCCTAACCATTAGCGTAATTAGTACAGCACCGAACGGGTAGTAAGACGCGGTGCTATATAATATAATAATAATAATAATAATAATAATAATAATAATTAATAATAATAATCCTACTATATAATTAATGTAGTTATTAAAACTAATAATCATATAAATTCAATACATTGTCATGTACAAAAATGATATAATACCTTTAATTAGAAAAATGTGAATGTGAGTTTTGTTTATTTGTTTGTTTGTTTGTTACGCTTTCACGCCTAAACTACTCGACCGATCATCATGAAATTTCGCATACACGTTGTCATGGGTACAGAAAAGGACATAGGGTACCGTTCATCCAGAAAAAAGTACTGTTCCTGACGGATAGAAAAAATAACTGTTAGACGGTCGTCCAGCTTAACAACTCGGCCTACTGATATGAATAAATTAATTGCAACATGATGCCTGGAGTACAGAAAAAGGGACCTGTGGTATCCCAGAAGAAAAGCTGATATCCCGAATAAAAATCTGTTCCCGAGTTATTTTTGGCACATCTATTTTAAAATGATTAAAAATATTATATTCAGCTAATTAAGCTCTGTCTGCTCACCCCGTTATGGTAAATGACAAAATTGTCGTAAGAAGTTTGGTATTTTTATCATTTCAGCAAAAATAGCTCTCGAGGTATGATGCTACGACAATGTAAACTTTTAGTGTGGGACGAAGTACGATGTCCCACAAAAAAGCTATAGAGGCGTTAAACCAAAATCTTCAAGACTTGCGAGAGAGGAGGAATGGTAGTTTTACTGGCCGCTGACTTCCGACAAACTCTACCGGTGATCCAGAGGGGCACACATGCAGATGAAATCAAAGCCTTTCTCAAGTCATCAAGATTGTGGGCAAAAGTGAAAAATTCAGCTAACAACGAATATGAGTGTCCACCTTTATAATGACGTAGATTCAGGACATTACGCAGAGACGCTATTGAAAATTGGCGATGGACGTTTGGACACGGATGCTGAAGGCTGTATTTTACTTACAGGGGAATTCTGTAATTTGGTGGAAAATGATGTGGAGCTCATTGCTAAAGTTTACCCAGACTTACAACTAAATTTAAATTGTGAGCATTGGTTGTGTTCAAGAGCAATTCTTGCACCAAAATATGAAATCGTTAACAAAATCAACACTGACATTTTGAAAGAGGTGCAGGGAGAAATAAAGGAGTATTTGTCAATAATACAATCATGGACACAGAACAGAGCACTTCATATCCCGCTGAGTTTTTAAATTCTCTGGAGCTATCGGGTGTACCCTGCATAAACTACAATTGAAATTAGGTGTACCAGTTATGCTATATGCGAAATTTAGATGCACCCCGTTTATTAATGGGACGAGGCTTGAAATTACACAATTAGGGCAAAATATAATCTTGTGCCACCATTTTAACAGGTGTGGGAAAAGGGGAAATGTAATCACTACCTCGAATCCCAATAATCCCCACTGACCTACCATTTCAATTCAAAAGACTCCAGTTTCCAATCAAACTTAGTTTTGCTATTACTATTAACAAAGCGCAAGGGCAAACATTGCAGGTAGCAGGGGTGCATTTGGAAATGCCATGTTTTTCCCATGGCCAGCTATATGTAGCCTGTTCGCGTGTGTCCAATGCCCATAATTTGTATGTATTTGTGCCAAATGGAATGGACATACAACATAGTATATAGGAGCGTCCTAAAATAATGATCTATTTGTGCCCATGATTGCAACGGTCAAGAACAAGCGGAGTAAATAAGGGTTTTTAATTAACTGTAAGTAAAATTTAAGATGGAGTAGGATCTTCCAATTCGTGGCAAGGCATAACCTTGACTCTACTGACACACACTCCACTACTTCTTTTCTACTCCTACACTTAATCCTGATGTATATTGTGTAGTTTGTTTTTTTCTTTATACTCTACCTCTATTGACTAACAACCTCAATATGTTCATCGTTTTTATGTCATATTCCCTGTGTCAATCGACAACCTGAATTTATTGATAAAATCTACATTAACGCGAGCGAAGCCGCGGTCAAAAGCTAGTAATAAATAAATAAACAAATTACAGCCATAAAATAATTGAGAAATAAACATATAATAATAATACAACCCTTACTAAACTTTGGGAAGTAAAAATGAGATTAGAAATATTAAATTGTTTGATGTGGGCAATATTATGATAGATCATGCATGGGACCCTCCCCTCAAAAGGAATACATTTTAGAACCCTTTCAAATCATTAATTTACTATACTAATGCTATTTAACACTTTAATAAAATACATCTATTTTTATTTTTATATAAGTTTTGCAATCACATTTTTAGATACATTATTTAAATACCAAATTAGGAATATATGTAAACCTACTGACCATTCCCATGTTTGACACAATGTGTCCACCAAGAGGTTTACTATTCAAACAAGAAAAAAGATATCGTAATAAACTTTAATGAAACCATCATTATTTTTAAAACTTATAATTTAAAAAACTTTAAATAGGTTAACTTATAAATATTTACATGGTGCTGGCTGCTAGTATTAAAGGGAAGTTTTTCTACAATTTTATCTGCAGACAATTTTCACCTGTTGGTAATGGAAAGAAAGCAGAGGAAAGGACAAGAGTAAGTAGGGAGGATAACATTTAAAATGGACCTGAAAGAGATAAGGAGTAATGATGTGGACTGGATATAACTAGCTTTAGATAGGGACAGATGGAGCGGCAATAAACTTTCGAGTTCATAAAGCCATAGACAGAGTAAGTATGTAAGTAATGCTTGGATTATTCGTACAATTTTCAGGTATAAAAGGGCTAAGTTAATTTATTATTCCCTTATTCCATGGTTTAGTCTTCATCAACAGCCCAAAGGTTGATTTGATGTGATTTCTATCCATCCGGCGCCGGACACACACTTAGCCCTTTTGCTGGTTAGTGATGCCTGCACCATCTGGTGGAGTTAAGAGAGTGTGGTGGTTTCCCCTGGCCTTCCACACTGAATTTATATCAGCGATCATGAAAGACCCACTGATTTTGCCATGAAAGGTATTTTCACATAACTTCTAGGTTTCGTTTACATACTACAATTGACATAGGATCTATTCTCAGGGAAAATCCGCTGACCCCAGTTGAGTTTGAGCCCATGAAAATCCGATCCTGAGGCAAGCACTTTACCACAAGACCAACGAGGTCAACAGATAAAACATAATATCTATAACATTTAAATTAGTATCACAGCTTTTTTGATTGACTGTAGCCCAAATTGTCAGATTTTTAAATGTCACATGGTATTTCTATAATTACACAGCTTTCTCTTGTACCCCAATCAACAGAAATATATATTTATGTGTAAATAAATATGTTAATAAATATACGAATGCCTATAATAATTTGGAATCAGGTTTTCAGTTTTAAATTTAATACAAATATGCTATATATACATTTAGTTCCAAAATTAACTACTGTTACTGCTACTGTCCTGTTTTTTTTTGGGTGATGTCCTGGTTTTCTTTAGCACCGCGTCTTACCACCCATTCAGGCTATACGCTGACATCCTGTCATCCTACAAAACCGACAGGACCCATAGGTACTGGTTTTTAAGCAAGTACTTCCAAAATTACTTATTTTCGGAGTTAAATAAATAATATCTCGAATTGAATAGAGTTAGTGCAAGGAACTTCCCCCTTAAGTTTAATTTTTTCGAGAAGCTGTACTAATTACAAGTTATATTTGCCAAAAGTTATATACACGCGCAGTAACAATTTAAATTCCTATATTATATGTGATATATATAAATTACAAAGAAGGGGAAGAAAGTGTATAATAATTTTTTATAGGAAATCCTTTCTGAAAGGACTTGAATCTGCTACAATAGGATTTTGGGATGAAAAAATACCCTTTGGAACAAACTTCCTACCAAAATCAGAGCATGCCTACGTTTTACCTTTTTTGTTACATACGTCACTCTTAAGATGTTTTTAAATATTAGATAATATTTGTTCCTAGAGTTGATTTGATTTTAATGCTACGTATTACAAGGTATTTGTGCTGAAATACTAGTTTGATGCAATTAGAAAAAAAATCCATTATGTGTTTATAATCAATTATGAAAGCCTCCCGTTTCGGCAGCCGAGTGCTATAAGACATTGGGTGTACTGAGATTAAAAAAAAAAAGATTTCCACTATCTCTCCATGAAAGTGCGGGTACACATCCTCTAAATACATCCTCCCTCATCCATAACACTTTAGTGTAATTAGTACGGGTTATAAAACGTTATGCTAAAAAAACATAAAAAACTTAGACCAAAAAAAGTGTCAATTAAAATTTATGTCTCCATACTAAAAGAGTTTATCTTTTAATTAATATTTGTTCCTTGGAATTGACGATAAAATTAATTATATTTTAGGTATTATTTTATTTGATGTAACTCAGTGTTAGCTTAAATTAGGAGAGGAAAGGGAGTTTTAATAAATATAATTCTATTTCAATTTTTACTTTCTCTCTATCTTGCAGATAGAGAAAGTATTGTGATCGTCAAAAAAAATCGAAGTAGAGAATATGATGAATCCGAAAAAGTGTTTTTGAATTTCCATCTGTCAATCTGTCTGTCTGTTTGTACCTCCAACTAGAGCCTAAACTATTTTACCGATCTGGCTAAAACTTGGTATCTAGGGTTTTCATAAGGTTGCCCCGAGGGTATTTTGGAATTGGCTATCTAACCCTAAAATTAAGGGTAGTTCACTGAGGGCAAAAAGAGAAAAAGTCGATTTTCTCAAAATTATCTTCAACGATTTTGATTAAATTTAATTTCAAAACATTTTTAAATATTCCAAACAAAATGGCTACTCTCACTATTTCGGAAACATTACTTTAAGGGCTCCGGTATGATGCATAAATTATCATTTTTTTTATCATATCTCCGAAACTATTTGATATATAAAATTACTTATCATTACATATATGTAAATCAATTTATAATACATATATTTTATTCGATGCATATTTTTATAAAACCAATAACTTTCAAGCCATACGCAAAAATTTATGTTTCGTAACATCTCTAACACTAAAGGTAAAGTATTGCGACCGTAAAAAAAATCTAACCTGAAATATTGATGGATGTCGACGTCTCATGACCCCCCGAACCCTTAAAAATGGTCTTTGCAATGCCGTCTGTCTGTGTGTATGTTAAAACTTAAAATTAAGAGTAGTTTTTAAAGGGCGAAAAGAGAAAAAGTTGATTTTCTTAAAATCGGCTTTAAAGATTTTGATTAAAATCCGTATCTAGGCGTTGATTAAGATTATACATAGACTGGCTATTTTCATTTTCCCATGAAAATGACTTTTAGGGTACTTTACAGAAGCTGAAATTTCCGTATCTCCGCAACCATTTGAGATACTAAATAACTTATCATAGCAAAAAGGTAGTACTATTAAAAATAAAAAAACTTTTATACGAAATATATCTTTATAAAACTAACCGTTTCTGAGATACTCGCAATTATACTAATACAATTTTGTGAGCTTTAGTTGTAAGGAGATACTACTTAAGTTTTAACACAATAATTCTCCAATGCCATAGAGTAATTAAATTTAAGTCTTTCAAAAAGTTTATGTTACATTTCCTTAAACCTCTTAGGAGAAATTTTGTACAACAATGATCTATCTTAATTTTGGATTCATTAGTCAATATTTACATTTTTCATTGGTCAAAATTTATAAATGATAATAATAATAATAATAATATTTAGCACCGCGTCTTACTACCCGTTTGGGTTATACGCTTAAGTACTAATTACTCTAATGGATTAGGAATTGGGAGGGTTGAATTTAGAGGAAGTGAACCCGCATTTGCGTGGAGGGAGAGTGGGAAACCATTTAGGAAAAACCACCCCAGTTCACCCGACCGAGATTCGAACCTCGATCTCCCCGTCCTCGGTGGTCGGGCTCAACACGATTAGCGCGTTAGCCAAGTACGCCACCGAGGCGGGTTTATAAATGATGAATTTAATAGAAATGCGATGACATGAAGATGTGCAACACCTAATATAATGTCGAAAATTTTAAGTGTAAGTCGAAATTTTAATACGAAGTGTTGACCCTTGTGGACCCAATATTGATATTTTTGATCGGTCCAAACATACAAATGAGGATATTAATTATTTAAAAATAAAAATTATAAAATTTAAAACCTGGACTCAAAAAGTGAAATTTATTCTTAGGTTTGCTAGTGTATATTATTTCGTTTCACATATATTACGAGTTTTGAGTAAATATCTCCATTTTTAAAAATAGAGCGAGAAAGTCCATGCGGAGTTCCGTACCATTTATTTTTCTCTATATATAATATTTCCTCTAGCTATTATTTTCTTTGAATAATATATAGGCCACATGAAATGTGTGTATATTTTTTCGTCCTGATTTTTCTAAAAATTATGGTCACCATGCCTATAAAACTAGCTATAGGGATTTATTTTTGTGTTTTAAACACTGAGCATTCGTTGCGGTCTTGATTACGTTATGTTAGGTTACATCGTGTTATGAAACGTTTAGCCGTACCTTTAAAAGCTGGGTTATTGTACTAAATTTTCTTCTCGACTCAACACTTTATTAATATCGTTGATAGGTTATTCATGCACTGACTCAGCATTGGCGTCGACAAAGAAGCGACCATTGAGGGGACACTGAAGAAAGCAAGTGTTATAGTACTCACTACGTCTTCAGAAAGAAATAATAATAAATATATATATATAAAAGCCGCCGACACTTTACAGATTGTTGAATCCGTTTTGAAGTGTAGCTACTTATCGTCACCACAAGATATCAAGGACCTTTTCTGTCAACCCTATCATGTAGCCCGCATTCATTGGTCTGGTTTATTGGGGACCTCCTGCAGAGTATTTACCACCAACATACCCCATTCAAGATCAACCTAGGTCTTAGCACGGCTTCATTCTAAGAGGAATGATTTTTTTTAAAAACCTCTCTTCATACTTTGGGTTTCTGTTCATTGTTTACGTTCTAAGTACCAAGCAGATGGGATCAGCAATAGGTGTCATTCTTCACACTGCTGTGAGTACGATTGGGTTACTTCAAAACCCGAGTCCAAAATTCCCCTCCCCTTTCTCCCTGTGCTCCCTCCCACTGAGATCTAAGCCCGGAGTGGCAACATTACCGCTTTATTTTCAAAACCAGACTTATGCAGCTGTTCTTTGTTGGCAAAACAAATGTCTACTTTAGAAAAAAATAAGTAATACAGGTTTACTATCATGACTACTAACGGCTTAAGCTGAGCTATGAGGATTATTTGGACTATACATTTTAAGAGAAGTGCACCAGAATTAGTATATAGAGGGGATGGGAAAACCATATGTAGAAAACCTCCACCATTGCACCCGAACGTGGCTAGAGCCTCGAAATTATTGTTACTAGCAATCCAATCTATTGCGAACATGACGCCTTACACTTTGTGACCACTGGGTTTGTAACAAATGTCATCCAAACAGTGATAGATTATTGAAGGAGTCCTGATAGTTACGTTTTTATTTTTTGTAAGTAGATTGAAAGCCATTTGTAGATACTTAGTCCAACCAATTTTACGGCACAATTACACAGTAGTATGTGCTTTTGTGCTTCTCAATAAGATAATTTTATAGTTGGCATAAAATAATTTATATTTTTTAGAAAAAGAAATTTTACATTTGTTTTATTAGATCTCAACTAATTTTTTTCTACCAATTGCCGAGGTATACGAAGGGATGAACATACTCTTTGACACGCTATCCTAGCAGTTCATTTTAAACGATTCTAAGCTATTTCTTTTATTTGACGAATGTAAATTTCTTCAAAGTGCTTTAGTTGATTCCTACGTGCCTGAAGAAAGTAATCAACATTTAGTTTCCTCGCTTTCTGTAGTGCTTCTAATAGTTTATTTCTTTGCAACAGGGTAGCTTCTCTATTACACAATAAATAATCCCACCACAAACACTTTTATCTTATTTTTGTTATAACAATGATAGCTAATTTTACTTTTAATTTTTAAAACTCAAAAGTAAGTATAAATATTTGTTTAGGATAAAATTAGTATTCATTGATCAATACGTATAATGTGCAAACTATATTTAAAATTATAAAATTTTATAGGTCTTCCGTAAAATTGAACATTTAACGAATTAAATTAAATATTAAAAATATTCGTCTCTTCGCTAAAGAATATTAAAAACTGTTTATCTTGTTCTTAATCATTTTTCAATATTTATAAAATTAAAATTAAATGCCCACCACACTGCAACTGTCTAGGTAAATATTTATCTACTATTAGCACCGTTACATTTGTTCAGTTCTTTGACCCAATTCATCCAGTAGTTTGTAGGGAGCAATGGCAGACTGAAGTTCTATTCAAGGAGAATGAGGTGCACACAATTAATTCTACCTTTTATCATGAAAATGGAGTGAACTATATTTGTTTTAGGTATCTATTCTCCCTTTCTTATTATATTAATACGATTGTATTGTAAATAAAGTACTTCCTGCTTTTCTTAAGTGAAATATATTCCATAAACACTTGCTTTATTTTGTTAAAATAATATATACTTACTATTGTAAATACAAATTTTGATTTTCTTACGCTTATATGAGCAGTAATTTGCTGTACCGTCAAAAAATACAATGTCACAACAATCTCAAATTTAGTCTAGTCCACTCCAACTAATATAAGTGCTATTTTATATCATAAAATGCCTGCAACAAATTTTTCTTCATATTAATTAGTCCATCCCATTGTTTTTGACTAATTACACTTGAAATCCAAATGTGGAAAGGGGATTGTTAGAGGTGAGCCTATATTTGACTTGAGTATCATAGCATATTCCTTTAAGAGAAGAATTGCCTGTAGACTACCAACCTTGACGGGGTACTAAGGAACTAGTGGTAACTTTTCCGCAGAAATTATCAGAATAATATCATCTGGTTCTAAAAGAGGAACTAGCTATAGACTACCAACCTTGGCAGAGTCCCCAGGAATTAGTGACAGTTTTTTTCTCCACAGAAATCAACATAATCATCACACCATCTTGTTCTAAAAGTGGAATTAGATGTAGACTACCATATTTAATGAAGTTCTAAAGAACTAGTGGCAGTTCTTTCACAGAAATACAGGTTCATCCTGTCATTGTGTTTTAAAAGAATAATTAGCTATCATTTACCGATCCTAGTGGAGTCCTGCGTACCTAGTGACATCCTTACCTCAGTAAAAAAACAGTGTTCTACAGCCATGACAGCTCCAACTAACCTGAAGAGCCTAGTGATACATATGGGCTTTTCAACTAAATTAAATTGAAAAATGACACTTGGACACGGGAATCGATCCCGGGACCTTTAGCTTAGTACGCCATTGCTCTAACCACTGAGCTATCCAGGAATTTTCCCGTGCTCACGGTCACTCTTTACTCATATTTTAAGGCAGAGTCTGTGATGGACGTGTGAAAATCGTTGGCTACAAATGTGTGATCAATTAAGAATCACGCGCTATCAGATATTGCAGTCATTTTTCACTTTAAAGAACATGATATTTAGATACGGCTATAATCGTAATCAACAAAAATAATAGCTTTGGAATATATTCCATTACATGAATTTGTTAAAGTAATTAAGGAATCGATGTAAATCTATAACTAACATATTTGCATACTCGTACATTTTAAAAATAACACCTAGGCACGAGAATAGAACCCGGGATCCTGGCTGTGGTATCAATAAAGTTTCTAATACAAGGTGTCTACTGGGTCACGAAAGTCGTTAATGATTGCAAAAAAAGACCACGAAAGTCCCTGAAAAGTCAAGAATTTTCAATATTTTATTCATAAAGTCACAAAGATATTGTTGTTTTAGTTTCCCGCGCATCGAAACAACGCAAACGCGTCGAATGTCAAGTCACCCACTACCCATGATGCCATGCGCTAGCCACAAGCTGCCTGATTGTTTTTACTGTGATACCAAGGACCAGGTCAACGTTCGCCATCTAGTTATTATTATTATTATTATTATTATTATTATTATTATATTATTATTATTATTTATTATTATTATTATAGCACTGCGTCTTACTACCCATTCGAGTTATACTCATGACTATCTAATTAAGTTTAATATTGCGTGTGAGTGCATTATAGGCTATAATGTTCGACCGTTTGCCGAAGGAATTTTGTGGTCAAAAAAAGTAACCAAAAACTCACTAATTTTTGTTTCTCCAGCTCACTAGACACCCTGTAAAGTAGCCAATAATTTCCACATGCCCATCACAGACTCTGCCTTAATTATTGAAGATTGACTTTAATTCTGGGACCAATGATGAATAGCTCAGTGTTACAGTATTGGCGCGTTAAGTCAAGCAACAAAGGTTTAATTCACGTGTCTGACTTTTTTTTTTAATTTTTGAATATGATATTAGATGTATTCGTAACCTATAAATCAATTCACCCACGTTGGTGACCGAATGGTCTAAGGCGTCACTCTCGCGTTAGACTGGCCTACTGAAGATGGTAATATTGGTGTTTTTCCTGATTGGTTTTCCACTCTCATTCCACACATATGCAGGTAGAGTACCTTTAAAATGCTTCTTTCCTCATAACTACCCATTAGAGTAAATATCATGTTTGCGTATAACGTGAACAGGTAGTAAGTAGGGCAGAGTGATTAAAAATAAATAAATTAAGTTTATATAAATTAGATCTCCCAAGCTTTGTTATATTATGTACAATTAATTGCACAAGTTTTGGCGTTCTCCGTATTTGCATAATTTTAAGTAATAATAATAATAATAATAATAATATTTAGCACCGCGTCTTACTACCCGTTCGGGTTATACGCTTAAGTACTAATTACGCTAATGGAATAGGAATTAGGAGGGTTGAATTTAGAGGAAGTAAACCCGCATATGCATGGAGGGAGAGTGGAAAACCATTTAGGAAAAACCACCCCCAGTTCACTCGACCGAGATTCGAACCTCGATCTCCCCGTCCTCGGCAGTAGAGCTCAACACGACTGGCGTGTTAGCCAACTAAGCCACCGAGGTGGGTAATTTTAAGTCACTTTAGTAAATTGGTCCTACAACTTTTAAGTAACAGACTTACTTTCCCCCCTTAAGTCGTGCTTATATCTGTCATCTTAACACTGAAGCCGCCATTATCAAGGTGGATTGTTGCTAAGCCACACAGACCAAGGATGTACTCTGGATTGTAATACCAACTGACAATTTCTATCTTTTATATTTCAATTTGATTGAGTTGGTTGGAGGGGGGATGGTAAAGTAGTGAAATGAAGAGCTAATCTAGTAGGAAGCACACCTATTGTTACCTCTACAGAAAGGGGGGTGAGAGAGAGAGGGGCAGAAATAAAAATATTGCGTAAGCTCTCTTTTTTTTACCTCCCTGGTTTCCCCTCCCGTCCCCTCAACTGACCTTCCTCTTGTGATGTTGCCTGGGGTATTAAACATATAAAAAAAGTGGTAGAGAAATGAGAGGGTGAGGCATGAAAGGTGAGTTGACTCAGTGGTAAAAGGTCCTAATTACAATCACTACATTGAACCTAGTTTAATCAATTAAGGTATAGGTCTAATTAATATAATTATTGGGCCACTCATTTAATAGAAGTCTCAGGTACATAATCACAAAACTTTTTATTATTATTATTATTATTATTATTATTATTATTATTATTAAATTGTGGTATGTTTTAAATATAACACAACTTAAAAAACTATCTTATCTCCCTAATTAAAGGAACAAACTATCTTATCTCCCTAATTAAAGGCACAAACTATCTTATCTCCCTAATTAAGGACACAAACTATTTTATTTCCCTAATAAAAGACACAGCTTCCAGTTAACAAGCCGTCAATCCATGATTGTAAAACCAGTGGTACTAACTGCTCCACAAAAGTAATTTGTTAAATTTGAACACCACTGACAATCCGGTTTATTTTGGGATTGACGCTTAAGATCCCATGGCCAATAGTTCAGGTACCTAACCTAGTTTAAATGAATCCGAATACCAGATAAAATGCTAAAAAAAATCTCAAATTTTTTAGACAGAAAAAAATATATCTGTGAGATATGTTTACATATGAAGGGTAAAGGGGAAATAAGGAAAGTCATTACATACACACTATACAGGACAACAAGTCTTATATCTCAAAACCCTAAAGACCTTAGCAAATACTTCCATTATTAAATTAATTTAAATGTTATAGATAGTACTTTGAACCTTAATCTAAGTGCATTATAAATGTACGATGATTGTCTAACAGGTGACAGCACTAACTCTATTTGAGTTAAAATTGTGCTTTCTCCCATTCCTTCCCGCATCCTTACTACAATAATTTATTTAAAACAATAACCATTATTATATATTGCGTTAGCGGGAATCATGCGATTGATTAAAAAAAAAATCAAGTAATGAAAAGACCTCTTAATTCTCTTATTAAAATAGACAAATACAGATGCCGTGCCTCCATTTGCTATATTTCAACAGTGTTCCAGATGTATGACGTGAGAGTACACCTGCTCTGTATTAATGTGTGACGTAATCTTTTTTAGCACTGAATGGAAGATCCCTCAGATCCTAGTGAAAGCTACCTAGTTATGGAAGAGTGGGCATATGTTTTGTAGAACACAATATAGGTCGCATTACTCTAAAAGTAAGCTCATTCGAGCAAAAGCAGCTTTTTGTCGGCTCATTCATTAAATATGAATACTAAAACTTTAGATGCAAAGCAGTTTTCAATTAGTTCCTACTACATAACATGAGCATTTATAAAATGTCGTTGTACGAAAGTGCTTTTGGGGCGAAAGAATCGGTGTATATTGCGCGCGTTTGTGTGAGTTTCATCAAAAAGAGCTTAGTTGGTGTTCCCTGGAATGGTTTTCAAATATCACACATTAAATAAGACGAGAGAAACTCGTGTTTTGGTGGAGGTTTTTTTTTTCGTCGGTTTTGGCAAATGAGTTTGTTCAAGGGACTAAAGGGATGGAGTGTCCAGTATTATTATTATTATTATTATTATTATTATTATTATTATTATTATTAAGTTATCAAAGAGAGAATTAACCTTTATAAAATGATGGAATTGAATTTTAATACTCGTGGTCAGTAATTCCACATATTAACTCATATTAACAGTGGAAGATTACGTTTTAACTCTTGAATTTTGAGTGAAAATAAATCAAATTTAATGAAAGGGCTTATAGGAGTTTCTATGATGTCTTATTGGTCGACCGGATTTCATTTGTGTTTTTTTACCTATGTATAGTAGACCTACTTGGTGATAAGTACAATTTAATTAGTCAATTATTGTTTACTAGCTGAAGTACCTGGCATCGCCTCAAAAAGTGAAACAACGCTTCATTTTATTTCTTCCGGCAGTTTTAAATTTATTTAAAAAAGCCTAGTCCTAATTTTAAAATTACGGCTTCAAGGTGCACATGTTCGGGCAAAGGGGCTACTAATTTTTAAACCTAAGACCTCTGTTTGAGGTAGATATCGCGTAACGCTCATTACAGACACAAACTCCTCATTTTATTAATATACAGATAGATATATAAGAAGAAGAAGTTAGAAGAAAAAGAGAGATGTATAGATTAAATATATATATTTAAGTATGATTGTATAAATTAGGATTAAAGAAATATTTGTGAAATATATATAAAGCCAATGATATTATCCAACACCTTCACTCAGTCAGTAGTGCATCTGTCCACAGAACTAAGGATATTTGGCCCGATTCCCGGTATGACAAAAAAATGTAGGTCCATCATGGATGAAATTGGGGCCTCACATTTATGATTTACCATAATGTATTATGGCCGGGGGTGTGGGTGTTGTGTATATCTTAGAATTAAACCCATATTTAACTTTTTTATTGATATAACCAGTTGGTTCAGAAAATAGGCTACACGTTAACTACGCTAGATTAAATATATTTTATATTATATTAATTACCGGTGGCTCGTGGATTGTTGCCATGACAAGCCTGGCTTGATTGGACTGTACTAGTAATTTGTACCCTTCCATTCAGGCCTACCTTTGAAGCCAATAAACATACATTTTCTCACTATATTTTGTGGCTGGTCAAATGGATCGTGAGGAGTGCACACCTACAATCCTACTAATCCTTGCTTGCCCAGATAACACACCGATGTTGACGACGGCTTTGTCCATCATTCGTATATTTAGTGAGGCTCCCAACTAAGTGACCTTGATTTATCCTCAAAGAGTTTAATATATATTGTAAGTTCATATATCACCGATCAGCTTGTAATTGTAGAGTCATGTATCTGCAATGCAAGCTATTTCCTGTTAAACCCGCACGTAGGCCCATAAATGCTGATTTCAGTTGTTTCTTTTGTTATTGCCGAGAGAAAGAGAGAGCGAAAAAGAGAGAGGGAGATGGTGTGATTAAATGATGTTGATCTAAGCCCGTTGATTGGTGCTTAATGCAGTCATTGGAATCCTTCTAGAGTAGACAAAATCTAGCTGGTGGTGCTAGGGCTGAGCGCTAGAGAGTTGGTTCTAGGCAGTTGTTTCTAGACAAGTCGTCAAAGTGTGTTGTTATGATGAGTCCGTTTAGTGATGGCGTGATGAGTGTAATAATGGTAAAGACAGTGGTCAGAGAGTCTTGATCCGGCAGTTGCCGAGTGTAGTATAAAGATCTTAAGCTGTGACATTGTGACATATTGGTGACGAGGGATGGGTGTATGCAGGACTCATCATTATCACGACCGTGCACGAGTGCACATTTTATTTGATAGACCTATAGTTAGGCTTGCCAGATATCTGAAATGTTCAACCGGGACACCGGAATGCCGAAATTTAAACATTTTATTTCTTACCTGTTAATATTTATAGATAAGTTACTTAAGTAAGAAGAAACACTTTGAATGAGGAATAAAAATTTGAACTATATTTACATGTACTTTTCATTGGCTAGGACTTTTTTTAGAAAGTATTTTTTGGTTTTAATTTTGTTGTAAAAATCTTCACAAGCTAATCCGATATTAATTGTACATGTCATCAAGCCTTGAACCGTAGATTCCTTCATTAAACCCCTATCATCAGTCCATGCGTTGTTCATCAACGAAAATACTCTCTCAACTGGTGCTGATGTCCCAGGTAAGCAGAAGGCATACTCAACAATCTTGATCAGATTGGGGGCTTCTATGTGATTCTCCTTGAAGTGACCAAACAGCCTGAGCCATTTTTCTTCACTTGAAATAATAACATCTCTGGTAGTCTCTTCTTGCTTCCACTTTTCCCAATTTGACTGCAAATACTCCTTAGCAAGCACAAGTTCGTCAAACAGCTGATCATTGTTTATTTTCATATCGGGTACATCAAGACTGCTATTAATAATTTCAGCAGAAGTTTCGGCGTTTTCCCAATCAACAGCATTTGTTTTTGTCAGATTGACCCATAACAACTGTTTAACGTTTCCAAAACTATTCTCCCAGAGGTCCAAGTATGCAATGCATCTTTCATAAAAGCCATCAAATTCTTCTTTCACTCTGTTACGGACTTGCTCATATAGATTCCTGTAGATGTTCTTTGCGCCCATAGGGATAAAGTTTGAAGCCTTTCTTTCTGTCAGGTTTCTTTTGAGATCTTTATGAGCTTCAGCAACCTCAAAAGCTGTAGTGTTATCTTTTTCCATTCCCAGGATGGCCTTGTTAAACAGTGCAAGCTGTCCGTGGACAAACAACAAGTAGAGCTCGCCCGTTGAATCAGTAAACAACTTCTTTATTGTTGATGGGCACATTTCTTGGTCTAAAAAAAACTCTTTCAGACCTTCAAAAATCTGTAAAATTCTTTCCAGAGCGGGCATCATTGATAGAAACCGGGTGTTCCCGTGTTGAATGAGTTTACGGTACTATATCTCGGCATAGTCACAACATTCTTTTAGTTTAGTTACACGGACTGTGTATATGTGGAAGTATTTATAAATCTTCACCAGTAAGGCCTCAATATCGATTGGGAGACTGTCTACTGCAGTTTGCACACAGTTGTGCACAATGCGTGCTCCACATCTGATTCCATTGATTTCCCGTCCTAGACTATTCTTGAGTCGATGGAAAACATTGTTTTTCCCTGCTCTTTTCACACCACCGAAGTTAGTGGTGCAGTTATCTCCACAAAAGCCAACTACTTTGTTGTTCAAATCGTTTTGCAACAGGACAGAACATAAGTGATTTGTAAGAATTTCAGATGTTTCACCCGCCACAGATTTGAAATCTAACAACTTTACTTGCACACCTGAATTAGGATTAAAGTAGCGCACAACAATTGGCACAAGTTTTATATCATTTCTGTTTGATGCATCAATACTTACAGATACGTAGTTTGACTTGGTCAAGTCTCCTTTAAGCTCTTCTTGAGCTAAAGGAGCTATGACATTTAAAACTATTGCCTCACACTTAGTTTTTCCGAGTGAGAATTTAGGTTCAAAAAACTTAGAAATTAGTTTTGATGAACAAGAAATCGAATTGAAACTTAGGCTATGGTTTGCTGTGTGGTAAGCAAATGTCGCCTCTTTCGCTGCTAAGTCTAAGTTATTTTCATTAGAACTCGCAGTCTTAAAAAACTTGTCAGTTTTGATGAGCTAGCAGCACATGCTAAACTCTTTTTATGTTTATTCGACTGCAAATGATCTTTTATATCGGATCGACCACCGTGAGCAACCGAAAACTCAGAATTACAATGTGAACATTTTACTCTATCGTCTTGATGTTGATTACCAGTACCAGTAGATACCTTCTTCAAAAAAGGGAATTCATTCTGTAAATCCTCGGTGAATTTACACGACCGTTTTGGCATTTTAACAATGAACGCATAAACTTTCACTTAAAACATAAATAAAGCAGCGCTAGCTCACTAACACAACAGGCACCGCCGACGGGGACTGACAAATGACTGACTTATCTTAATCGCAAGCGGCTTGCGCCGAGGTGGGCAAGTCCAACGTTATTGCACACGAGGGGGTGTAGCGTGCAGCGAAATCTCTTCTGGCGCTAAAGCTACACCCCTTAGTGCCCAATATTGGACTCGCCCGGAGAGCGGGACGGTGAGACAAGACGATACGATGACAATATTATTCGCAGACCATCACTCTTCCACAGTTTTCACTTTACATACAGTACAGTGAAATAAATGACAAAGTATTTATCCTAAATAATCCTTCACAGTTAATTATTTTTAGACTTTTTTGTCATCTATTATAAGAACTATAATCAAATTTAATTTTTACCGGGACGTGAAGTAAACCGGCCGGGACACCGGGACTTTGTCTGAAAACCGGGACTGTCCCGGTCAAACCGGGACGTCTGGCAAGCCTACCTATAGTAGTGTTACGTGACTGACTTTATTTTAAGCTATCCTGGAATAAACCTCACACATTATAGAACAGAGTACCTTGTCCTCCAACGTCAAACCTAGGTCATGTCATTCGGATATCACGACTGGTATATTAATCATCAGTCTCTTATATGATGTGTTAGGGAGTGCAATAAATTCAGCCAACCTTATAATATTTGACTATATTTATAATTATATATATTAAAAACTTTTTTTTGCTATCGGGGATGTCACTATTCCATCAATATCACTAAACATATATTGTATATATATATATAATTATATATATACCATATATATATAATTATATATACCATAATATATATAATTATTATATATATATATATACCATATATATATACCATATATATGGTATATATATAATTATATATATATATGGTATATATAATTATATATATATACCATATATACCATATATATGGTATATATATAATTATATATATATATGGTATATATAATTATATATATATACCATATATACCATATATATATGGTATATATATAATTATTATATATATATATATACCATATATGTTTAGTGATATCGATGGAATAGTGACATCCCCGATAGCAAAAAAAAAAAGAGTTTTTATAACCCATAATGGCCCCTTTCCTGACCACCTAGTTCATTTATTGTTATGAATTGTCAGCGTTCCCCTGAAACCTTACTAGTTCGTTTTTTCATAGATGCTAATCCAGCGATCTTAGCACGTGCGTCCACTCGAGTTATTTAATCCACACAAATATTAAAATATTTTCCCGTGGTTATGATATTTAGATAATCATGGGGTAGTCTATAAGGAAGTATTATTTTAGCCTTTTATTAACATTCTGAATGAACTATAATATAGAACAAATAAATCGAATAAAACATATTTCTATAATATCAAAACTTAGTCACTTTGTATCAATGTTGGTAATCAAAACTATGCTTCTTATAAAAATCAGACATTAGTTGCGACTTGGCAGAATTGTACTGGTAAACTGTCCCCGCCTCCCCCTTCCCGATCATATTTTTGCACTATCCATTTGACCAACCACACACAAATTTATATAATGAACAAATTAATGTTTATTGTCTTCAACAGGTAAGTTTGATACTGAATGGTAATAACCAGTTTACTTTTTTGTTTTAGCACCACGCCTTACTACCCGTTCGAGTTATACGTTTAAGTACTAATTATTATAGTGGTTTTATGTATTAAGAAGGTTATATTTAGAAGAAATATACCCGCACTTTCTTGGAGATAATATGGAAAACTATTTTGGGAAAGCAACCTCGTTACACCCAACCGAGATTCGAACCTCGATATACCCGTCATTGGCAGTCTAGTCACTGCGAGAGTAGCGTGTTAGACCACGCGGCCACCGAAGCAGTTAACCAACTTATATAATGCCGTCTCATCAAGTCTTGTTTACCATGACAACAACCCAAACCAATTATCAAGGATATATTTCACCAAATTCCTTTCCCAATATTTAGTAAATAAAGGATTATGCACCCTCCCCTAGTCTAGAAACCTTACTTTTCAAGGTGGGGTATGAATAAAATAAATATTTAGTCGACCTCCAGTAAGCTTGAAAAAGGATGGACCTGGTATTAACGTATTGTACGCTAAAAATATTATTTAAAAAAAGATGTATGTGGATTTTTATATGAAAACGCAATAAACGTTAATTAGGCTCTGAAGTGAAGAGGCTAGTCAAGCGAGGCAGTTATTCGGACCGTCAAGTTTGCAGCCATGCTGCTACCGGATTATTGGAGGAAGGGAAGAGGGGGGAGAGGCTAAGGGATGTAGTGAAAGCAATAAAAGACTGGTGTTTTTGTACTTTATATATCAACACTTTTTTTTTGGGTCAAAATTAATCAAATAATGCTTCTAAACAAAAATAGAGTTTAATTTTCTTCACATGGTGATAACAGTTCTGGAATATTCTGTTAAGGGAATATTGGAATTCCATGTACATTTTTTGTCTTAATTTAAAAGGTTTATCATCTAATGCCGCTACGCCCACAACAGATATTAAAGGACTGTTGATGTCACCATGTGAAGAAAACTAAGCTCTACGTTTGATTTATTTCCAATAACAAATGTTTTGCTATAATAACTGTAAAAACACCGGTCTTTTCTCATGTTCCCTGCGTCCCCACCTTAAGTTTGGTCTGCTCATGCAGTGATGCCAGTTGGTCACTTTTTTCACTTTCAGTCACTTTTCTTTTTGTTTGTTTGTTTTGTTTTTTGTTGGGGACAAAGATAGATACTATAAATGATCTATACTTCTTGAATATTCTTGTCACTTTTAGTCACTTTTAATCGCCTCTTAAGCCACTTTTTATTAATTTTTTTACGGCTTCTTGTCACTTTTCTCACTTATTTGAAGACACTTCATCACTTGCATATCTACTCATGGTGTACTAATATGATGCTGGTCTTATGCGCAAGAAGACTTATATTGGTTTGTTAAGTTTGAAAGAAATGTTAGGGTAGGAATTTGGTATGAAGAAAGGTTTTAGAGAATAAAAACTTATTTGTATCTGTCAATATTGATAACATTTTACTATACTATTAGTATTATCTCATAGGGATTGAAACTTTCTATCACATTACTTGATCCAAGGATATATATTTATAGTAAAGTAACTTTTGTAACTTTCAGATACCTTTCTTCTTACCAGAATCCTTCTAAAGCTATAAGTGTGTGTTTTAAATACTTGGTTTACTGATGATTTTGTGTATATTTTTTGAACCAATTAGATGAATGTTTTAAGAAAATACATATTTATGTACTGTACTGTGGACATAGAATGTATGGTAAACCATTTAGATTTAAATAATATTGATTGATTTGGAGAAATTAGTCTATGGCCCAGTTTCATATTCAGACTTAGTACGCTTAAAGTGCGGTGCTATAATAAATAACCAGACGACCAACCTAATCTCGAATGTAATCAGACATTTTAGTATATTAAACTTGTCCATTCCTTTATGATCTAGGTAGGTGCCTTGTTTTTAGTATGGCACCACACTTGAGGTGTTTGAAGTCTGACTATGAAACTGGCTCTATTTATGAAGCCATAATTACTTGAATTCTCATTGAGGTTTATCCTGTTTGATTTTCAATCGAATGCTGATGTATGTACTCGTCCTATTTAGTACGATTCCTCTCTATTTCCTTATAATAAGTCACTAATGGCCCTTGCTTTAAACGTACCATACCAATTACAACAATATAGCCTATATTTATACGTATATGTTAAGTCATAAAATATAAGCTATATATTATAAAATACTTTGAATAAACCCCTGGACCAGTGCTCATGTGGTCTAAAGGGTCAGTCTTGAGATGGACTGAATTACCTGTGACGAGGAGGTTGAAAATATAATATCAGCAGCTTTTACTGGGCGTCCCTTATTTAAACTAATGCATATAACACTCTTCCACATTCATCTTACTCCTTAGAATAGATACATACCTTGTGTTTGAATACATAAATTTGAAAGCAATTTATTTTAAAAAGCATTTTGTTTTGTCTGGTTATAACTACCACTCATAAATTTTATATATTGTCTTTTTTATTCTTTCGACCTTTATTTCATTTCAAAATGAATATTATGTCAAAAGATTAAAAATAACCAAAATGTAACTTTTTTTCAAGAACTAATTCATTAATTATTATGAATTGGAAATATTGAAACATTTGAACGTTATTTAGGGATATATTTATTTTTGGTTTCACTATATATTTTCCTAAGTGGACTGTGCAGATTGAATCCTTCCCAGCCACAGAATAAAATACAATCAAATAACATTCATTTTTTGCATACTTTTTAAGGGGTAACAAAGGATTACTCATTCCTGGTATTCATATCGACTCAAACCACACATAATCCTTCTTTTCATGTAATATTTTTGAATGGACATTTAATAGTAAAAAAATGTTATTTTAAAAATGCTTTTACCTTGAACGTTAGCATTTAGAACGAGTCCTTGTTAAAAAATTACAATAAAGCATTCAAATTCGCTGATTTTATCAATCATAATAATAATTTTATAACTAGGCTGACTAAGCTTCATATTTCAAGGCTTAATTGACTGTGGTAATTCATTATACATGTAAACTAATTACATTGTTTTCTTTAATTCTATGATCTATTTTGGCGGCTATTACGTTACAAAAATCCCGTTAAAATTTAATTAATTTCAAATGGAGTGGTAATGGTAATGGTTTGGTCATATGTAAAGAAAAAAACTTGTAGGGGAAAGTGCATACTTTTTCTACGGGCGCTTATTATATTGTAATTATTTTAAAACTCACCATTCAATGCACTGCAATACAATACTTTCAGTTTGAATACTTTGATTTTCTTAGGAATGGACATTTGGGGCAAATAGAAGCTTAGTGACCACCAATGAAACATTTACTGAGGATGGAAAACACCAGCGATCCTGTTAGAGAGATATTAGTTATTATTAGAGACACAGTTTTATTCACTAGGCTGGTTACGTATTGGTGTATATAGATTAAACCCCCAAAAAGCTTTCCCAGATGGCAAAACAATCTGTTTTTTTATGATCAATGAAACAAAAATTGCGGATTACTTGGCTGCGGGTATGAATACACAAATAAGATTTATCAATGTTATGATCAAGCACATAGGGTATTTTCCATGGCGATTTAAACTCAAGAGTTTTGTTAAAAGGGTAAACACTATGGTATTAAGTGATTTTGGTATTTCCTATCATTTACATTATGAAAGAGTATTGGGCAAAACGTTATTTTTTCAAGATCATGAATGGAATGTCGATATAAATGCTAATGCTATTAAAAGTGATTGGGACAGAATAAAAGAGGCCGTAGTTGAGTGTGTGAAAGATGTGTGTGGTTCTGTGATGGTGGGAATCTTAAAAAGAGATGCGTGGTGTAATGAACAGGTGAAAGAAGCTGTGAAAGAATAATACAAACTAACAATTGTTGTGAAAAGTGAAACAGAACGTTATAAGTTGTGGGACACATCGGCTTATAAAGAGAAAAGATTAATGCAAAGAAAGTAGTAGAGGAGAGTAAAGAAGACTAAATGAGATTAAAAGAAGGAGAAAGAATGCAGAATGATTTTGAAGGAAATAAGAAGCTATTCTGAAAGTGGGTGAAGAAAACCAAAGGAAAGGACTATGGCATTCAGAATGAACGTAGTGAGATGACCTGGGATGAAAACGGTATAAGAAA